>JABTTQ020000530.1:0-426037 GCA_016081115.2 Rehmannia glutinosa | reverse complement strand
GTTACGTATTGCTTCGGGCCACCGATTTATTTTAGTTGCGCCTTAGTTTTACTTTTACCAAAGTCATTTGGCATAACTCCTCTACTTCTATTGTCTGATTATCCATCTACAAAGCCTCTATTAATTGAATAATAAAATGAAAATATATCCAATAAAGAATTTAAGATAAACAGACATGCCGTAATGTCTTTTTCAATGAACAGATTGAAGTACAAAATAAACAAATCTTGTATTACTTCTAAAGCTAACATCATCAAATCACTTATAAAGATAAGTTAATCCACTAATTTAATATATATGCAATTACAGTAAAAGCAAAATGTCATCTAAATGCCACCGTTTTTGTCACTATGATTCTTTTCGGGATAGGTATTGGTGTTTTTTTTCTCATTTTTTACTAAAAAAGTGAAAATTGTAATTCTTCTTGATATTGTTCACTTACTAGTGGCTCACCCTTGGAATAGATGCCTGCTTTTTTCCTAGTCAACGGACTCACTAATCAGTAAACTATGGAAAAGGCAAGATTAGAATGTAAAACCCGATGAAAAGTGCTCATTTATAGCCTCACAAATGTAATCAATTTTATGCTCATCAACTTTCTCTCGCTCTTATCTTTTTCAAAGAAAGGATGAGCTACAAATTTTTAACCCATTAAATTAAGCACTTACAATGTACCTGCAATGTATTTTTAAATCTTAGAAAAAACAGATCTTATATCCATCTTCTCCTGCTCATGAGATAAACAAGAAAGATCTACATAAGATGCAATAAAATAAAAAAAAAAAAATTAATCCACTTCTACAAGAACTATAAAATTATAAAAAATGGGAATCGGTGATAGAATGATTAAGAATCAAAGTAAACAAGTTTAATTTCCTCCACTTAGAACCCTAAGAAATTTTGATAATGGTTAGTCATATACATCCAAAGATCAAGAAGAAAATCAACCATTAGCACCAAAAGCAATAAAAACAATCCAACTGTAAGCTGCCTCTACAAACAAGAACTTACCAGCTTACCAGGGTGTTAGATTTTAATCTCGCAAGACGAAGAGGTGGCCTGGCAGAATAGAAGATTTTGTAATTTTTTTACGAAGAGAAGTTGATTTTGGTAGTGATAATTATATGGTTTTGGAAGATGGAGATAATCCAAAATCTTTTCCGGGAGAGATTACGTGGAGAAAAATATTTGGATTGATTAATTGTGTGGTGGGTAATTTTGGGATACTATAAAATTATTAAGGATATATTTGTCTTTTGAATGTTTAAAAATAAGGAGCTTGTAAGCTCTTTTTAAAAGTTGGAGTGGAGATACTTTTTTTTAGAGCTTATAAACTCTTTTGGAAAAAAAAAATTACTAAACACATTTTAAGAGCTTATAATCTCTTAAACATCTTATAAGCTATTTTTAAGAGCTTATAAGCTCACCAAATACCTCCTCTAAGGCTTTTACTTTCATAATGTAATTATATGAAAACTGACTGCCTAATTCAAAAAAGGGAAAAACTGGATTGTCCACCATTTATGAGTTCTTTAATTCATTAGTCTTTGTTAAATCTAAAACTTCTAATTTGATTTTTTTACTGTTCTAAATGACCTGCAGACTTTAATGTAGTATATCTAAACTTACTATCAATGAACCGATGAGCACTATTATTTAAAACAATTCCTTTTTTTAGAAGGAAATTAAACTATTATTGGGAGATCATCTCCAAATTGGCCAAGTCTACCAAAGAATCGAATATCCCCTCGACCAATGGCTCAAGATAACGTTAAGGTAAAGCAAAACGAGAACAATTGTGGGCTAGCGTATTGTCTTCGACCGCTTAACAAAACTAGGAGAACTTGTGATAACCCATATATTTAATTAATATTTAAATTAGAGGTTAGGGGTGAGTTTAGGGTTATTTAGAGTACTTAGGGGTTAATATTTACTATGAATATGTATAATTTACACTAAATTCTACAACAAATTTCATATAATTATTAGGTATGATATTTTTTCTACTTATTATTCAAGCTTTTCTATGTATATGTATATATATATATACTTCTCAATTCACAAGCTTCTTTCAATATTTATTTTTACAAATTATTTTATTAATTAGTACGCATTTAATAAAATCACATATTAATTATATAATTTCATATTATTAGGGGGTTAGTTTAGTGGGGGTGAGTTTAGAGGTTATTTTAGAGTAATTAGGGTTAATATTAATTACTATGAATATGTATAATTTCATACTCAAATTCTACAAATAAATTTCATAAATTATTAGGTATGATATTTTTCTACTTATTATTCAAGTTTTCTATGTATATGTGTATATATATATACTTCTCAATTCACAAGCTTCTTTCAATATTTATTTTTACAAATTATTTCATTAAGTAGTACGATTTATTAAAATCACATATTAATTATATAATTTCATATTATTATAAGAAAACGAAGAGGTCGAGAACTAGGACTTTTATTGTTCATTTTTCTACATCGAATATCTCAAGCGATTATTAAGGTAGATTTCATATTATTTGTCTTTATTTAATGTTTCATGATTGTACTCATTAATTGCAATATATGTCAAGAGGAGATAAATTTATATAAGCTAGGGCTGTGAAAAGGGTCCGGGATCAAACGTATCTTCTAGGTGAACCCTAATGCTATATGCATGAATCCAAAAGAGGAAAAAGAGAAAATTAATGAATTTACTATTGTAATTATGTGAATGCTTTTCATGTTATATTAAATATTGATGATATGTCCCTACCGAGCGAGATGAAGCTCACCCTATTATTATCATGACTTTTTTTTTTTGAGTTGAGGAATCCGGGCCGAAGATATGATGTTGTGCTTGGAATAATTTTTGGATATTTAATCTGAAGAATTATAATAATAATAATAATAATTATATTTTCCCTTATGAATTAAAAATTCTCAATCAATTTTTTTGATAATTATTGGGATCACTTTAATTTATAAATTTGTTTTTTATTAATAATATTTTTAGAGTACTTTTAATTTCATAAAATTGGGTCACACAAAAACTAGACTAAAAACAAAAATTATCAAGAATATCGCACTACATTCCCAAAGTAGGATAGGTCATCCGTTTTCCGAGCAAGTCTATGAAACAACATAAGGTTATCTGCTTCAAGATAATCTTGGTGAGGTGACTCTTTCGCTAGTAAAATTCCTTTCGACATGCCAAGGCCTCGGCTATATTGACATCGAACTCCGCTTCCACAAACTTTGTGAGCGTTTTAATAATTTGACCCGATGATCCCGAACAACCACACCAAACCTGCATCCATTCCTGTTATAATCGAAGCATCGAATTTATCTTCGCCGTGCGAATTCCCGGAGGGGACCATTTCTCCCGCCACCGTTAGTGCTTGCATCAAAGGTAGGGAGCTATTTTGTTGAGTAAATTCCCTTAATCTCTCCCATGCCTAACTCAAAAGAGCTTTTTGTGATCAACCATAACATTATTGAAAATCAATTTGTTACGTGAATCCCATAAGCTCCACATTAGCATAGCAAATAGACCTTGTCCCCTACATCTCACTGTGTACGCATTTTATCAATCCAATCCTCCATGTTTCCCCGTCATTTGCATCCGTTAATCGGGCGAGCCAACTCGATCGTTACCCCTAGCCCAAATTTTTTCCCCATTTCCCCTAGCTCAATTATTTTTTTCCTTAAAAAAATACATATAATTTTTTTATTTTTTTCCACATAAAAAACGGGACAAAAAATTTTGGGGTGTCTTAGGGGCGGGTGGCACCCCCTAGCTACGCCGTTAACTCTAGACCGAAGTGGACAAATATTCCAAAAATATTTGCCCAATCACATCACGTAAAAGCATGCTCTATTGATTCCTCCTCCATAATCTGCATCTCCTACAAATGGATCCGGCTCGATTCCTTTTCGACGGAGTTCCGTTTTCGTTGTGCAATCCAACGCGCACACTTCCATAAGAAGACTTGAATTTTGGGGGATTTTCAAATTCAAATCCATCGCTACGCTTCCTTGTTGACCCCCGAAGAAGAAGAGCCGCGTTTTCTCTTCATTCCTTGCAACCGATAACCGTTTGATTGTATAACTTCCATCTTTCAGTGGCGCCAAATAAGTATATCCGACGCCTTCTAACACAGATAGGAATAGATAGAATCGCTTTGACATCTATGGGACAAAAATTTCTAATAAAGACTTATGTTCCACGAGTTCCTCATCCCACATAATATCATTAACTTTCAAATCTCCCGAAAATTGCTATTTTGATGTTGAAGTGGCCTGGGAAGAAGGATTATTTGGGATCCAAGGATCGACCCATACCCAAACAAGATTACCTTCACCAAGAGTCCACCTAATACCTTTCTCGAGAACCTTTTGACTTGCTGCATACGATGCTTCTCCACACATAAAATGGATTATATGGCCGATCGAAGCTTGTAAAAAGGATACTCGAGGATAGTATTGGCTTTGAGACTGGATAAGGGAGTCCTCGTTTTGCAATAGACGCATCCATATTTTGCGAGCATGGCTAAATTGAAGCTATGTAAATCACGAAATCCCAAACCACCCTCAAGCTTCGATTTACAAAGGTCATGCCATGAACACCAATAGATTCTTCTTCGTCTCTTTTTGACCCCACCAAAATTGCTAATTATAGAATTCAATCTCAGACACGTCTGCGTAGGAGAAGGAAACAACTCATCGATTGGATGGAATAGCTTGAGCCGACGACCTTAATCAAGATGGATTTTCCGGCCGACAAGAATCTACTTTTCCAATTTTTAGCTTAACTTCAAAACTCGATAAAGCAAAATTTCTTTAAAAAATTCTTGGATCAAACCATGGTTGGCTGTTGAGTAGTAGCCAATATAGTCAACAGAGAAAATGAACTAACTTAGGCTCGGAATTTTTGTTTGGCGGGTCTAGTGGGTTGAACCCATCGGGTCCGGGTCCTCGGTGGGCGGGCGAATCGAATCTTGGGTCCATTTTTTTCCTAGCATAGCAGATCCGAATTTAGCCAAGTCCGTTTCAGACCGCCCCGTCCACCATCCCTATCGACAGACACCCTTTCCAACTATATACACAAATCATAAAACAACTCGTACCTTCTTCCTTCTCCAAAAAAAAAAAAAAAAAAAAAAAAAAAACTCTACCAACAAAAAATGATGCAAGGAAAGGTTTGGGTAAATTGATATAGTCACGATCCACTGGTTGAAGCCCTAATTACTCTTGCTCACATAATCAAACTGGAATTTGAGTTTTTGAATGCTATCGCATAGATACATACGTATGTGCTTATGTATGAGTAATCTTAATCGCAGTGGTAGAGTGCTGCTGCTGCTGCTGCTGCTGGCGCCTGCTTCTTTCTCCAGTCACACCGAGATTGCGGCGGCGGTAGCGTGGAGGAGCCGAAGGTGCAATGGCAGATCCTGAATAGATCAAACTATTCGTCCCAGATTCGTCTCCATCTCACCTCTTCCTCCTCGTCACCGTACCATGTAATTGATAATAATCACCACTTTGTTACATTTCTATGGACATGTTTGAATTGATTTCAAACCTCAATTAGCGGTTGTAATGCGCAAAGAGTCTGAATTGACCGATGGGCTGATGACCGCTCGATTTTTTTTTTTGGTTCTCTTTTTTTTTTTTTCAATAATCTGATTAATTGAGATGATACGTGCATTTTCCCAGTAAGCTTCCAAAGTGAACCCTGGGCTAATTTGCTCCATATAGGAAAAATCATTATTTTTACCCGGTGAGTATAACTTATATAGAAATCAATAGCTTTATGTATTTTGCAGAGGTCCATAACACGTCTACTGTTAGCTATGAGCTAAGTTTGTGAAATGAGGCACTTACATACTACTTTTTATTTATAGTTGGCGTGGTTGTGCGATTAAATATGTAGTTACCAAAAAGAGTGGAGAAATGAAAATGTCATATTGTTAATAGTCTCAGCTGAAGACATTTTCAAAAACAAAAAGTAAATATTTAGCTCTGATATTGTTGTATTTCCCTATATTTTCCAGACAACTTTTTCCCAGAATCCATATGCTGAATTTTTCTCAGTTTTTCTTCAGCATTTCACTTTATTCTTTGCCTAGGGTCTGGTGAGACACGGTCCTTATGAAGGAATTGGCTCATGTGGTTGCAAGTGATGAAGCGAAGTTTGGCACCTTGAAGCTCATGGTCTTATACATGAAATGTAGAGAAGATATTGGCAAATGCACTTGGTGTTTCTTGATGGAATAACAATTTTCTACTACCGCAATACGCTTCTTATAAGTATTTGGGAAGACTTGGTGCAAAACATATTATCCTCCGTGCATTATGCTATGTCGCTTTCACCGATGAACTACCTCTTAAATCGTTAATGACCCTAAGAATTGAAAGATTTCCTTCATTCAACTGGGAAAGGTGCTGTACTTTCTTTGGAATTTTGTGGATGGACACACGATTGCCGGCAATGAACAAGTCTATGATGGAAAGTGTTTTGGGTATGTTATGTCCCTAGTACTCTTCGTTTCCATTCTGTACTTTCTTCACTTTCCTCAATGTTTGTTGAAGGACTTTTAACACTATTATATACCATCTTTGAAGGTTTCTTCCATTATAATGCATCACTTTATTTTTACAATTTTGCGAAGTTCCTTCTAGAAAGATTTGTGTGGTCACCTCCACGTAATACTTTTTGTAGATATGAAAGGAACATCTGAATCTACTTGAATGTCATTCGATGAAAACATGAGGTTCTTGTAAAAAAAAAATCAATATGATAATGACATATGTTGCGGCTTCTTTTATTCACATGATGATCTTGACAAAGGCAAAAAAAAAAAAAATATCACCCCAGAAAAGGTTATCATGGAGCGATTTCAACAGAGGGAACAATGGAACTCTTTGCGGCAAAAGAGAAGGATAAATGAAGGGTGGACGGTAGTTTCTTAATTCTTAACTTTATGACACTCCACGAAATGCTTGGAAAATGTATTTGATTGGTAAATACTATTCCCTTTTATGTGAATAGGGTATGGAAGATGACAAGCTCAGTTGTGGTAATGACAATGGATTTAGTGGAGTACCTTGGTCGACTCGAGTTTAGTCCTCGTGAATGATAGTCTTCCAAGAGGGCGTAAAATATGACATTTAGTCTTTGAGAATCCTGTGATTTATATGAATTCAGAATTTGAAGGGTTCTTGCGAGAAGTTAATTACATTTGCTAGAGAGATTTTCTTACCTCCCGAAGAACTTAGATTTGCCGCGTGGTCCGTGAAAGGTCACTTCTTCCGTTGCTAAAAATTAAGATCCAGGTTCATATGGCGATGTCATCATTTTTGCGAATGTCCCGATTGTTCACGGGTGCTCAAAGAAGTTGGTGATCCGAGAACCGTCCTACAAGCTCAGTCATCACCCCCATTTTTTAGAGGCAAGATGTTGTCATGTTTTTATTCTATATCTTAGTCGTGAGATCTCTTAACATTGATTATCTTGATGTCTTTTAAATGTCCGGATGTACAAAATTGTTGGGTTGGTATTTTGCACTATTTATTTAATATCTTGTCATTTGAAACTAGAGAAATCACATTGTTATATTTTCCCATCCAATTAGTTCTTCTACTCACTAACCCTATGAATAGAAAAATTTGTCCAAGCCCCTGGACACCTTACTCAAAGATCATATCGTAGAAATCCGATTAACATTGATGTCATCTTACCTTAAAATTATGGATATCATATTCTCTTGGAAAATATATGCGGTTGTCGAGATGGCTCCATTGAAGGAAGGGAATAGTAAAGAAGTCGATTCACCTTTTATTTAAGTTATACAATACCCTACAATACCCTCCATTACCCTCTAAATCACAACTAATGATTGCCCATTTCGTTGTTACCCTTCAAAGAAAGAGAATAATTTTTCTTGCGAAGAGAAAATTATATTGCAAAATTGTGTTTACTATATCGCTTATTGAAATTGTTTCTCGCATTATGCGGTGTAGATGATCCACACGGAGTTCAAGCCGCTTTATCCGCAAAAAGGCCTAAGCAATGCTTCGCTTTGTTGATAGGTCATCCGACTCGATGCAAATAAGAAGAGAGAGTCAAGCTCTCAATGCTTTTTAGAGAGTTAGCAAAACACAGTGAGATGTCAAAACTGCATCCATGGACAAGCCACTATCGGGCCCGACAAGATGGTTGAAAGTAACAGAGCATTATGGAATACCCTCAAACATCCAAGACTTCAGCCTTTTTCCATCACAAAAACTTATTCTCAAGGATAAGATGTCTATAATGATAATGAGAACGAAGGCCAACAAGTTACTCTAGAAGATTTGGTTCTGGGATTTGCAAAGTAGATCTGTCGTGAGATCTTAACTTATGCACTCAAGCGAAAGGAGCTAAAATTAAGTTCACTTGCAAAAGATGTCGGATTTCAACTTTTATCCAAAGATTTTGACATAGAAGTTTTAGAATCTTTGCCGTCACGTAGTGAGGACTCGCCTGAGTTTTGGAGAAGCACCCCGGAGGACGTTGATGAAAGTGTTGCTACAAATAAGAAAAAATTCCGGTGTTAGTTCCAGATGGGATGGACTAGGAGACACCCGATCCTTCCGATGTTGAATATATTATGCTCGAAAGAAAGAAGATTTCTTTAGATAAAAGTAGCCCATCATCTCAGAGAACAGCGTGGCCATCATAGTACGGTATAGAACCGATGGTGCTCAAGGTTGGAATATCCTAATATAAGAAACCAGACTAGATGAAAACGAACAGCACAAAAGATTTTATTGGTTCTTTTTTCTTTTAGATGGTCATTCTGATTACTTGAAACTCTAATCGAGGAACAAAGATTCCATCGATCATCATAATTGACCCGATTTCTAAAACACTACGCTTAATCTTAAATCGTCGGTTGTCGGCTATTCTTCTCCTGCAATCTGGTTGCTAACGATTTCCTTCCGAAAGCTTCCTCCATATATACAATCCGCTACTATAGTTCCTAGCTCGAGGAATGCTCAAAGACCACCATTTGTTAATCTGGATTTTCATGAAACAGATTCTATTCCTCAAGTTACAACCCATACTTTTGAGCTGGTTCCTCGGTAATAATTCCGATCCCAAGAATTCCGCCATTCCTGGGATAGAAACGATTGGTTCTTTTTAGCGATAGTTGGTGTGGGTTTGCCGGAGGATGGAACTTGTTGTTCGTGAAGTATACCGCGATGTTAAGGCATATGCCAATATGAAGATAAAAGTTCAAGGAAGGAGAAATTGATCTTTGTAATAAGTAGTTAACTAGTTCATTTCTTTATGTCTGTGACATTATTTTTGCATATTGACGCAAGAACATGTGAATATTTTTTTCCATGTTGAATTGAAATTCTTTCTTTACCATTTTTTATGCAAAGCAAAAATTTCATCAAAGAAACTTGTCGCTTTGTAGGAGCACATGTTTATTTTAAAGTTGAAAAATTTTCTCGATGCTTTTTTCTTTAACTACTAGTCCTGGAGATATACTTTCCGAATTTGATGGATATCATAATAGGTTTTTGTAATTATCTTAGACAAGATTTGCGAGAATTGTGGATGGGATATAGTTCAATTGAAGTGATGTAGTAAAATTGGCCCTGGGCTTTAAACTTGTGGTTGACAAATTTTCCAAAGTTTCAAAGGGCAAGAACTCTGGTTAATTGATGTAAGTTTATGTAAAAGATATTAGTTGATGGTGATATTTTGGATCCGATCGAGGCGTTCAAAGCTCTAATAGGACTTCATAAGAGTAAGATTTTGTTTTCAAGGTTGTTACAAACTAGTTCGTTAACTACGACTATTGACTTGGCTATATGAATGGTATTTTTATCTCATACGAGGGAAGACATTGTGGTATTTTAGTCAGGGAAATCGATATGGAGAATTAGTAAAGAAAAGAAAAGGAGAACAAAAATAAGAGAAATTAAGAGTTTTTAGATAAATGAATTTGTTGAGATATTGTATAATATATATTTAGTGGCAACTTAGTGTTGAGATATTATATAATATGACTTGGGCAACTTAGTGCCTTAACTTTAGGTTGTAATGTTTCTTCTTTGTTTCTTCTTTCCTTATTTTCTGGTGATGGTTGCATAGACCTTGCCTATATAATGTATCATTTCTGTCATGATTAATTAATACACAAGGAATATTTAGTTCTCTCATGGTATCACAAGAGCAAACCTGTGAGGCCTTTGTTCCTCCCCATTTTTTCGACAAAAAAAAAAAAAAAAAAAAAACAACCACTAGTTTTTCCTTTTTTTTTTTCTCCCAATTACTCGCCTACCCGGACACCTCCGACCACCTCTCACATGGCGTGGCTCACGCCGGCCACCCCCCGCCATCCCAAGATTGGCCGGAACCCCAATCTTGCCGTGCCGAAGGTTCCTCACGCGCCTCCACGCGCCACCAATGTTCCCGCGCGTGTCCTCCACGCGCCGCCCCCGACCGCCATCGCACCAAAGACTGCCTCGTAGCGCCGGACCTCCCTCTTTCTATTTTTCCCACTCTGCCGCGGTGGGTCCCACGTTTGAGGTCCTTTCACCTTATTTTCTTTTCTCCAAGCTTGCCTTTGGTTGTTCTTACTATTTTTCCTCGAGGTCTTTTTCTTTTGAGGTATGTTTCTTTGTTTGAGGCCTCCTTTTCTTTTTTTTTACCATTCAACTATTATTTACGTTGCAATGGGCCGACTCATCCTCACAAAAAAAGAGTTTGGTCTCGTTTGTCTTTCATGGGTCTCCTACCATTACAATGAAAATTGAATGGTAAAAACTATTTGACCGTACTCCCAAAAATCGAGTTATGGTTTTTAGGTCAATGTCTTTCAAACCATCTTACTAAACAATCTTCGTGAGATTGATGCCAAATCAAAAAACCCGATTGAGAACAAGCTCGATAATCAATTAGTCTCCTTGTTATGGAACTCCACCGATCCTAAATTAATGCTACATTTCCGTCCGTATAGACTTGCTATGATGTCGGTCAAAGGCTAAAACCCTATGCTAATGATATTCAAATGATTATATGAATCTGCTCAAGTCTTGTTACCCTTCGACGATGAGTGACCAAGATCTATCGTAATATTTAACTCGGGCTCAATCCATGTTGATGAGCTCAAATTAATGCTTGTTAGTACCGATCTTCAACAGATGCTAACAAAACATGATAATATGTTTATGGTTTTTATTCTTCATGGTCCTCCAGAAGGAGTATAGATCGGTCCTGACTGACTCTCACCATTGCCACTTGCTCCGATGGTGGAAGAACTTATTAATCACCTGATAAGAGTTTCCTTTTTTGGGCGTGGCCCTGGCAACCACCTTGAGCCTTCCGCTCTTGTCTCACTCTGCTAATGATCGTGGTAGTGGAGGCGGGGTCGTGGTCGTGGCCGAGGAATAAGGAAATCAGATTGTACTCACTTTGTGGTCGAGATAATCATACTCGGATCTGTTATACGCGCTTTACATGGTTTCCCCACCAAAATCGCTTAATATTGCTCAATCCTCACCTCGGTCGATTAGAAATTACTCTTTCTCCTAAAGGACTATAAAGAGTATTTACACCGGTGGCAGCCCAACAAGCCACCTCTTCCGATTCTACAGTTTGTCTTTCTCACTCTACACCTGATGGGTTTTGGATTTTGGTGCTTCCGATCATGCGACCAGGTAATTCCTCAATTTTCTCTCGGGAATTCCACAAACCACATTCCCACATTATGTTATCAAGATGGGCCTAAAATCCAGGCAAATCGAGTTGGACGAATCTCACCCACTCCCTCCATATCTTTAAGTTATGTCTTATTAGTTCCCAATTGTCCCTTTAATTTAATATCCATCAAGAAATTAACTTGCTCTTTAAACTGTACATAACCTTCAATTGTGATTCTTTTTTTAATCCAGACCGGAGTACGGGGAAGACGATTGAACAGATTCGAATCTCGTGGCCTCTACTACCTTCAATCAACCAACTCTACCATATGTGCCGCAATTGAATCTCCCGATCTTCTTCATCGTCGTCTGGGCCACCCAAGTCTACTAAAAATTAAAAACAATGGTATCTGGTCTTTCACAATTGGAGAATTTATATTGTGAGTCTTGTCCGTTAGAAAACATGTCCGTCTCCTTCCCTAATCGTATTAATAATAGAGTCAGCCTCTTTATTTGATATTGTTCACTCTGATGTTTGGGGTCCAAGTCGTGTTCCGTCTGTCTTAGGTTATCGGTATTATGTCACTTTATTGATGATTTCTCCGGATGTACTCCTGTGGAAAACATGGGGTGAGCATTCAATGACCAGTGGGGACGCAATGTCTAAGTTAAATACACAATATAATCACTCATGCACACACACCTATGCTTTCATGATTGTACAATTAAGTACCATGCTTTTCATGCTTGTACAATTAAGTACCATGCTTTTCATGTTTAACGTGCCCGCACACAAATAATCATAAAATGCATTTAAAGTAGACATAAGCGAAGAAACCCCACCTTAAAAGTAGAAACTTCATGAAATAAATGCAAACGTGAATGCATAGTGTTCAAGTTCCTCGCCTCCTTCTCGCATCTCTCTTTTCGTTTCCGACAATGGTAACCGGCAAAGGGGCGATCAACGGTCATGGCGTAGCTTGGCTTCTCTCGCTTCCTTTATTTCTTGTTCCCTCCCTTGGTTTTTGTTGGGTTTTGGTTATGGGGCTTAGGGTTTGAGAATGTGGTGGCCATGGTGGAGGTGCCGTATGCGACGGAGTACGGCGGTGATAGAGTGGGCGATTTTAGAGGGGAGGGAGAAGGAGAATTTATCTTTTTGCTTGGTGTAGAAAATTGTGAATAAAAACCCTAGAGGAGACTTTCAATTTATAGGCCAAAGATTCAAATAATTTAAGGTAAGTATATTTGCTTGAAATTTTATTGCAAAAATACTTGATTTACATTCCTTAAATGCATATTTGATTTCTTTCTCTTGAACACGATTTTCCCTTTTGTAAAAATTGACTTTCCTTTATTAAGGAAATAAAATCAGAAATTAAATCCCAAATTAGGAAATTTAGGTTTGAAAATTCTAAATCATCCCCAAATTCGATTCTAGTCAAAACCCTAATTTTATCCCCAATTAAAAAGAACCGGGTATTACAATCGAAGATCTACTGTTATTGTATATTCATAGGAGGAAACTTGATTTCATGGTAAAGCAAGAAACAGACGTTGTTGCTCTATTGGCCAAGTAATTCGAGTATCGAGCTATGGCACATGCAAAGATGTGAGCTCTTTGTGGCTAAAACATTTACCCAGAAGTCACAGTCCCATGGAGCTCAGATGTGATAATCACCACTTATACCTCTTCCAATCCATTTTTAATGAGAGGACGAAGCATATAGAATTCGACTGCCATTTTCTTAGAGAAAAAGATTCTCTCTGAATCATCGTGGACCTCCTTTGTCAATTCTAGAAATCAACTCGATATCTTCACCAAATCTCTATGGAGCCCTGGATAACTTATATATGTGACAAGATGGATGCATATGTATATATGCTCCACCTTGAGGGGAGTGTTGAGATATTGTATAATATATATTTAGTGGCAAACTTAGTGTTGAGATATTATATAATATAGACTTAGTGGCAACTTAGTGCCTTAAATTTAGGTTGTAATGTTTCTTTTTTTGTTTCTTCTTTTCCTTATTTTCTCGGTGATGGTTGGCATAGACCTTGCCTATATAATGTATCATTTCTCATGATTAATACACAAGGAATATTTAGTTCTCTGAGAATTCACATAAACGTGACGGGCCGTCACTAATTGTCAATGATTTTTCTTACTCATATCGGCACCAACAAACACATGTTTACATATATATGTAATCAAAATACTTCATTTACGAAAAAAGGTAGGGCTTTCAATACATTAAACAATTCAAACACTTATTTTGGATGATATAACATCTCTTAAAAAATCTAAAACATAAGAATCCTCTCTGAAAGACTCAAAACTGATTAGTTCAACCCTATTAAATTACCCATAGTACCAAAAGCATGTCCGGTTTTTAAAATTGTTGAAATCAACAAAGTGCAAGTAAAAGAAATTAGTAGGATAATGGGATATTTCTCAACTTTAAGCTTTTTGCTCATCATAGGACCAACGCCCTATGGTCCAAGTCTATTATGGTTTGCATCATGAATGTTTATCCACTTAAATGAAGACCTAAAAAATTAGAACTAGGAGAAGCGGAGGTGTGTGTTTGCGCCTTATGACTTCTCGCTAGAATCCTATTTGATGTTCGAGTTCGGGGAGCTAGTGATTCACCCCAAAAGAGTTGCCCGCCTTCGACCGATGCATAATGTTAGATCATAACTCTCTATCTACGTACATAAGTATACATATATATACACACACATGTGTCTTTGCTACATGCGTGTAAATGCATGCAATTGAACTTTATTTGCTTTGTTGATTTGATTAAGGACACCTTTCATATCCGAGACTTTTCTCAGATTACCATGAGATTTTCTTGTCCATTGTGTTTTCTATTTTGCAATGTAACATGGAATATGGAAATGCAATTCACGATCCTCACAAGCTTGTTAGGAAATGGAAACACACCATTTTGCTACAAAGAGACGTAAATTATAAGCGATCAAGTTTATCTTCTCAAATGTATATTCCATAGGAATTTGATTTGAATTAGTGAATCAAGGACTTTTGAATTTGGCAATGATAAATGTAAATGAGTGAATTATTGGAACTGATTGTAAACTATATCGAATTATTCTAAACTTAAAATGGTAAATTTTGATGCTTCTCCGCGTTTTGGATGCCTAAGCCAAAATGTACTATCACGTAGAGTCGTAGACGTGAATGTAGGTCACCGAGGGACCTTCTAACATTTTTATTCTCCTATTCTTATATTGCTTTGAGGGTTTTAATAGGAAACTAGAAAACATACGGGTGTAGATCGGTGTAGTCAAAGGCGCGCCCTAGGCGCACGAGGCGAGGCGTGCGACAGGTTCAATGCCTTCAGTCACCTAAGGTGCACCAACTCGAGCCAAAGTGCGAGGAAAAGGCCTCCCAAGGCGCGCACCTTTGTTAGAGGCGCAACTCGCAGGCGTGCGCTTCAAACGCCCGTGGCGCTTCCTTCTTTTTTTCTCTCTCAGCTTTACTTTTCTTTTCTCGGCTAAATGCAAACCGACTTTTTTTGTTGTTGTACGACTATATAAATATATAATATGGATAGTGGAAGTGCTAGTGAGCTTCGGGAATGTACAAAAAAATGTTTAAAATGTCGTAAAATGTCATTGTTGGTGTATTGAATGATTATGTATGTGGTTTGAAAATATTATAATCTTATAGATGCTATATAAATATATAATATGGATAGTGGAAGTGCTATTGGAGCCGGAAATGCAAAAACAATGTTTAAAATGCACAAAAAGATGTCATTGTTGGTGCATATGGTTTAATTTATATTGAATGATTATGTATGTGATCATTTGAAAATATTATAATCTTATAGATACTATTTCCAAAGTTGTGCGCCTTGGTCGAGTCAAAATAGCGCTTTTTGGTGCCTCGCGACTCGGGCGATATAGGACCTTGTCGCCTGAAAGTGCGCCTTACCGCTGACTTCACCGGTGTAGATGCACCGCTATTCTCGACGCGATCTATAGAATTGCTACTCACTTTTCATGATATATTGTAATCTTCAACCATGTCCTATTCTTATTGAAATAAGCATGTCATTTTCTTATTTTTGCCTTTATATTATGTTTATTATGTGCATAAATAAGTGATCGCCTCAAAAGTGTTACTTGATTTTTCTATTAGTAGCATGAGTATGCATAGTGATGAAATGTTACTATGCGCTGATTCTCATCGTTGGCTTAGATATGTGGCAGAGTATGCAGATGACATATTGAAGCTTCCCCTTATTTATATGATGGATTGCATATTTAAACGCATCGCAGCCTTGATCATACGACCAATTTTGCGGCACATCATACTTAATACATTTTTAATCTAATGTGTAACTATTATATTCAAATGATCTTTTTATTGGGAAAGGACTAATATTGAAATCCTATTTACTTTCGCTTGTATTTGATTCAGATTTTCTCCGGGTATCACTTTTTTTGTATCCTAAGTTCCAAATATTGTATGTTGGGAAAGAAATTGTGTGAGAGAAAGGGGTAAAAGCATTGAGAATTGTTAAATTAATTATCAAAATGGCGTCGGATGTCACCGATAGTAAACTCACAAAGAATTTCCAAGTACGTAAATGTGGAAGATGATGATAGCTTTTCGCTTAAGGTAGAAAATGTAGTATTTGATGGTCCATTTTTCAAAATCGCAATCCTATGCATAAGATGACTCGATGCAAATCTTAAGAAATGAATTGGAAACAAGATCCACAATTTGTTGATCCTAATCGCCCGATTTCTTATTTAATCCCATGACTATCGCTTGATCGAGAATATGCACTTTGAAATGCGGACATAGTAGTTCTTCACATGCACAAGGGACTCTAAAATATTTAATTGTTGAGACAATGTAAAATGCTTACAATTTCAAACACGTGTAAAGTCGCTCAGAAGTCATTGATCCAAGCTTAAAGCTCTAGAAACGGTTTTTGTATCTAGCCATCTAGGATATCCAAACTCTTGAATATCACAGTTTATAAATTGTTATAATCCCTCAATGTCATGTTGCAAGTCCAGGAACCCGATTTTACGTCAATTGTATCTTGTATTTTTCGTGATGAGTTTTAGCTTCGAATTTCCCTCTTTACTATCCGGTAAGATCTCTAACATCAATATCCTTAGATGGCAAATTTCCAAGGTGTATCATTTTTATTTTCTTAATACCAAAGTTGTTACATCTAATATTTATAAGCCTTCAAGGAATTTGAGTTTGATGGGATCTTTTCTCCATAAACTTTTTGTCATTCAAAAATGGAGGACATAATAACTTTCCTTTTCCCGTTGCTATTCCTTCCGTTTATGTTTCCCTTCTTACGGCTGGCTTTGTTTGGTTGCTAGGACAAAGATGCGGAAAAAATATTTTACAAGAAAATGGATAAAGCAATGATATTTTAGAAGAAATTATTTTTTCATGGTTATTTGTGAAGAAAATCATTTTATTTGACATGTTTGGTTGTGAGGAAAAAGTGAGAAATTTGGAATGATGTTTGGTTTTTTGACTGAACTAAAGTACTTATTATCTTTGTTTTGCATCCTTTTTCGATCGAAACTTCTTCGCTTGATTTCCTTGCTTTTATTGTCTATCAAGCTGGTGATTAAGTCCTTACCTTATCATTTCTAATTGTTTTCTTTATCTTCCCGGCTTTAGGGAGTACATGTGTTGAGATATGTCACTTGTGAGTTGTCCCACATTGATTAATTAAGGGAAGAGAGTCCACTTTATAAGCCAAGTGAGCTACTCCTCCTATCACCAATTGGTTTTAGGATGGAAGCTTACTTGGTGGGCTCTCCCCATATTGGGTACGCTTCATGTGTGGGACCGCACCAAGTCCCCCGAATTTAAAATGGTATCGAGAGGGCCTCATGCTCGCCCAGGTGGGCCGTATCACATGATGTGATTGAGCGTGGAGGATCCTGTAATTATCGATTAATGAATTGACGGGCAGGACTCACAAGTGAGGTGGGGTGTGTTGAGATATGTCACTTGTGAGTTGTCCCACATTGATTAATTAATGGAAGAGAGTACACTTTATAAGCCAAGTGAGCTACTCCTCCTATCACCAATTGGTTTTAGGATGGAAGCTCACTTGGTGGGCTTGAGCTCTCTCCCATATTGGAGTGCGCTTCATGTGTGGGACCGCACCAAGTGCCCCCCGAATTTAACAACATGTCCGTCAAGTAGTCGAAAGTTTTGCTAAGGTTTAGTTGCATAATGACCGACGGTGTTTAAATCATCCTAAACTTCATAGTTTTCCATGGCCGCCTTAAATATACTTTTGTGAAGGGCAAGCTCATCCGGATCAACATTTTCTTCTTCCTATGTATGGTATTGGGTGGTTTTCCTCATGGGTTAAGTTTGCTTGGGTTTAGAGTTAATGATTGTCTGTATTCTCCTTAAGCACAAGGTAATGCTTCTTTCGCCCATGAAAATAAAAATATACTCTATTTTGTTCATTTTTCACTGTATAATATTTTTGCAAATCCGCTTCTTAATATTTTTAATAACTCAAATCCATAGTGGAATAAAGGTTAAGGTAAGATATGCAACATAATTGTATTAGTTTAATGCTCCCCAAAGGATTCTTGACTCACTTATGTGTGTCATGCGTTACACCGGCAAATGATACACATTCCTTCAACAGCTGGCCGGACCTAGCACCTTCCCAAATAGACTAGGCAACTGGTCTAGATTCTAGATTGAATAAGGTGGTTTTTAGGTCTGGTCTCGCGTTACAAAAATATTTAGAAAGTGGTTCAAGCGTCAAAAAATAAGACCTATAAATTACCAACTATCCAACTAAATATTGTCTTAATCCACAAAGATCCCCTCTCATTGCCACCACCCCGCTGCCTTCACATTTACACACACACACACATACACACACATATATATATAGATATATTATGGGGTGGTGTAGGGCCTCAACTAGGCTCATGGTGAGTGGCTTGGCACGCTTGAGTTTTTTCTTCCTGTTTTTTCTTCCTTATCTCTCTTTGGTGGATGTTTGTGGTGGGGGTGCGGGGTGGGGGGTTGACGGGGAAGAAAACATAAAGGAACACTGGGTCAAGTGGGCACAATAGAATAGACTAGATGTATCGAGGTTTAGTCAAGGTCGTGGTGTGTAACAAATCCTGAAATAGGGTCAGGGTCCTGCTTAAACAGGTATGTGTTGCTTTACTGACCTCTCTCTTTTAATAACTTTATTATAGGCAAGTAGATCAATGTAGCTAATTCTTGAGTTGAGTTTACCATATTCCCAATAAAATTCCTTATTAGTTTGTCCATCTAATGTTCTTGAATTTGCAGAGAGAAGTTTATCCACTTTTGCTGTTATTCCCAAATGGAAAGAAAGAACAACATCGTGTCATATGAAGGAGATATTGCAAAGATTCGATATCATAAAGTTTAAAATTTTGCTCATGGAGCCATGTAAAAGATCTCACCATGGATAAAAGTAAGTTTTGTAGATCAATGGTGCTCTGTCTTTTCCTTGTTCCGGTAAATGCATGTTCATGTATGTAGAAGATGGCATGGATAGAGTCTCCTTTTGTTTGACTTCTCAATAACCTTTGGACAATGATCGATTTCGAAGGCAGGCAATATCTCATTCATCAGGACTTGTGTAACATCCCTTTGTTTTTATAATTTTCAAAGTACAAACACGATTTACAATATGTAAGTGCAATTTGACATAAAATGCATTTTCCAAGTATTCTAAAAAAAACATTTAAGCCAACTAAATAATAATATTTAAAAAATCAAATGACAGTTCAAAACGTATTCCATGAAATAAAAGTACATTAAATTAGTGAAGGAAAAAATATAATAACTAAAAATGACAATCCATTATTCTGAATATTATCCACCGCCACATGTCCAAACTAACTCCATCATCAATCAAAATAGAATTACATTTGTGGTAAACATTCAACATTGACTTAGTGGGGGTAATTTGTCCAAACTAAATACACACATATATTTTACATAATAACATGCTTGTAATTGAAAATTTAACTCACTTCTTGTAGTTATTGTATTTAAAACATGACCAGACCTTTGCTCGGGTTTCGCTTTTGAGGAAACTTTTATGCTCCTTTTCCTCTGTATGGTCCCACATGACTATAGGCACGTATCACATTTTTGCGTTATTATCAACTAACACATAATATAAGGTATTTAAGAAGGACAAGTAAACTTAAAGTTAAAACCCCCATAATCAAGCTTAACTTCCCGACAGACATCGTCGTATGTCAGCAATTGTGCCATCACCCTTTAGCCTTGACCTTCCACAAATCGGGCAATTTATCATTTGCCTACATGACTCTCCATAGGTGATTGGTGCACCTAGGAGGCTTTTTACCTTTAGCAATTTTTGATGCAATGTAACTAGAAATGTACCGTATTGTCTTCTCATCCTTCTTGTAATGGATGTACCTCGCTAACCTAAAAGCGGAGTGGTCTTCCTACCCCCGAATCACGACTTCCTAGTTGATTCTAAATCTTCACCATCAACATGTTTAAAGTCTTTATGTCATTTGTGTTCATATATATGTCGGTTTACAACTCGAAATTTTTGTGTATTCCTTATCCACCAATTGTAATTTCTTGTAATGATTAATAAAATTAGTGTTTCTTATAAAAAGAAAGTTAAATAAAATATTTTGTTATTCGTAAAGTTGAGAAAAATTAAATTATGCTTCTATCATCATCATCAACTGCACCTTATCCCACTATGTGGGGTCGGTGGTGTGAAGTTTATAGTGTCAATTAATTGTCTAAAATTAGTTAACACTACAATTCACACAAAAACAAAGTGGCAAAGTTTTACACCGGATGCCCTTTCTGGACGCAACCTTCATAATGAAGGAGAAATGAGATGAAATACCAAAACCATCATCATCGTAGGTTTTTCCATTTGCATGGAAAATATCATGAGACAAGCGATAAGTTGAGATAGTTGCTCTAGTCATGTCCCATTACACGATTGATATTGTAAAATCAACATGTACATCATGGAACTTGACATAAAAATTCAATTATGCTTCATAAAATAAAATTGAAACATAACTATAACTATGGAAAATTGTATCTTGATCAGAATCGACGTGTCATGCGGAGGTTGGTACCGCATTTTTAATTTTTTGGGCAAACATTTTATTTATCTTAATTTAAAAGAAAGAGACCCTCATTTCCTCCCCCTTTTAATTTTAGGATAAATAAAAATGTTTGCCAAAAAGAAAAGTATAAATAAAATTGGGTTACATACCTCCGCATGCCACACCGACTCTATTCAAGATACATTTTTCCATAGCTCTATATTGTTGTTTCATTTAAGTTTTGTACTTGGACTTAATATTCAATTAAGTTTTGTACTTAATGTTAAACTACCTATATATAGTATTAGAGTATAGAGGAGTCAAATTTCACGTAGTTCGCTTACAACATTTGATTTAAAACGTGTCTCATGTAGTTACGAATATAAAACATCGTAATAAACATTTAACTTTTCTTCTAGCATATTTTTACCAAAAAAAATCGTTAGTTTTAACCTTGAACTTGCGGTTTTAACCGACGCTTCCACAGTTTTTGAGACTAAAGAATCAGAACCGGAACCGACCTACGCGGTTCCGGTTTTGGAACCAGGTTCTAATCAATGGTTCCCCGAATCGTTGACAACTGTTTTAGTTCCGGTTTGGAGCCCGGTTTAGGTTCCATTTGGCCACCCGTGCTTTCATTACAAAAAGGATGAAGGCGACAATGTAGGCACATTTATAGTTAAATTGCATCAAGAATGGCTGAAGGTAAAAAGTTTCCTTCGCGTTGAAACTATGGAGCGACGCACGCGACAATTGATAAATTATCGACTTGTGGAAGGTCAAGGGTGCTGATATAATTGTTCTTGTTAAAATGTCTTACATGCGTTAATTGATAATTATGCAACTACGTGCTATATGTTTGTAGTCGTGTGGGACCATATAAAGATCCTGGGCATAAACGTTCCCTCCGATGAAATCCCGACGGTGAGCCGTGTTTAAATACAATAGTTACAAGGATTTTATTATGTGATATATATATATACACACAGACACACACACGTATTTAGATTGGACAAATTGCCCCAACAAAACTGTTGATGCTCACCCCAAATATAAATTTCTACTATAAATTTCTACTAGAGTTGGTAGGACATGTGGCGGTGGTGACCCAAATAAAATTCAGAATAATGGATTGTCGTTTCTAGTTATTATTTTCTTTCCCTCGACTCTTTTAATGTAATTTTATTTCACGGAATAATTTTGAATTGTCATTCGTCTTTTAAATATTTCTATTTAGTTGGCTTCAATATTTTTTTTAGAATCCTTTGGAAACACATTTTACGTCAAATCGCACTTATATTTTATAAATTGTGTTGTACTTTGAAAATTATAAAAAAAAAAAAAAGGTTGTTAGATAAGTGGTCTAAGAGCGGTCGATGTTTTTGTGGACTTTTTTTTTAAGAAAAATTGGGATGTTACAACTTGTGTGTACTCACATAACACATTTTAGAGTTTTCACTTTTCCTGCATCATTGGTTACATGTCTTGTACTGATCTTGCACATTTTAGTGTTTTCACTTCTCCTTCGTCATTCATTTATGAACTATGTTGAGTTGGTTAATGCTCGTACAATCTGGATTCATTCGAGTAACTTTTACCTGCAGTTAGGGGGAAAGATTCATGTAGCTGATTTTACCTTGACGTCTTGACTTTTGTAACTATAAGTTAAGCCTAGTGAGGACAACGATAGAGTGGACCTCTTTTTGGGTCGAGAGGCTTGAGTAGTAGTGCTCAAGATATATCTGTATATATTTATATATTTGCAAAATGCGGAATAGGTCAACTTCCACAACCTGTCTAATGTTATTTTCTTAAAACTTCTCTTTATCACTAGTTTCTTCAATCATGTGTGTCGAATATATTTAGTTATTCAAAAGTAATCTGTCTTGTGTCGAATCTATTGTACTTTTCCTGGGTTAGGTTTTGTAGAGGGCCAGAATTCGGTCACAGAGGTCCCACCGACTAGGATCTTGCACCATGAAGTGGTACTTGAAGACAGACTGCAAAATGTAGCAGTTAAATACCAGATCAATGGTCAACCCTCGCATGAAAGGCCTCAGTTGTTTGCTGGTAGTGTTATAAGTGCGACAGAGAAGCTTCTGGATGTTCACCCATTTGATGAATCCAAAATTCTGATAGTGAAAGTAGATGAAAGAACCGGATTTGAAGGTCTGATTATTAATAAACATATAAGTTGGGACTCTATTAAAGATGATATTGGAGGAGGATTTGAATTGTTAAAGGAGGCGCCCCTGTCTTTTGGTGGTCCGGTCATGATAAGTGGAATGCCTCTTGTTTCTTTAACTCACAAATCTATTGAAGGGCAATCCTTCCAAGTCCTACCAAACATTTACTTTATTGATCAATTGGCCACACACAGCCTACTCGAAGAAATTAGAGTTGGAAACAAATCTGTTGAGGATTACTGGTTCTTTCTAGGATATTGTAGTTGGGGTTGGGAACAACTATTCCATGAGATTGCTCAAGGAGCTTGGAACGTAAGCAAAGGCAATTTTGAACAATTGGAGTGGCCATAAAAGCACGCTCAATCTTTAAGAGTTTCTTTAATGAGGCTATGCCAAAGAGAATGGAATCGGGCAGACATTATCATCCGTTTGACAGGTACATGATGTCCATTAATTGTTAGTTTTCATTAATGGCATGGTGCCTAAGGACTTGTATTGATTTATGATATTTTACCTTGCTCAAAGTGAAGTTCTCCTTTTTCTTCTTTTTATTGTGTCCATAAGACAACACAATTCATCAAACCTTCTTTTTTCAGTCTCTTTCTTTATTCCCGTGTCTTAGAATCTATATATATATATATATATATATAACTATTCTCAAAATATTAACCATAAAATTTCTCTCCCCATTTTAATTGTTAAAAAAGTAATAAAAGTCTGAAAAAAGGTAAAATATATTTTTAATTTTATGGTTTCCAAATCTGTGTATTGTATTAATTGGTTTCCAAATATGTGTATATAGTGCATTACTTATTATATTTGTCTTTTTATAATTTAATAATTAATAATTTTTTCGTTTTTGATTAGTTATTGATGTATCAAATTAATAATCTTTTTACTATGTTCAGTTTGACACTTATATTGTATATATAAAATAAAGATAAAATATAAAAAAAAAATATATATATATATATTTAACCAATTTTTTTTTGTAGTGGGTTTTAAATTAATGCATTTGGGCTATTGAACAATTTCTTTATTCATGTATTTTGACTATTGTAATTTCTTATTTTCAAGAAATCGGGTTTTTTTTTTTTTTGAAAAAGTAAATCGGGGTTTTACCCTCATCATAATTTGGTAAGTTTTGATTATTAATGTAAAATTATTTTGATAACAATTTTTGTACATTCTTAATTTGATAAAATTAAAACTTCTTAGTTTCATGAATCGATTTAGCGAATTCATTATATTTTCATCTTCAAAAAATAATGAAGTTCATTGTATAAAAAGCAATATGGATATTTATATTTTTATAACTAGTAAGATTTTTGGCATATTTTGAATCATAATAAAACTTAACAATTTAATTTTTATTAACAAAAGCAATATTTATATTAATTAATTTCTTACCAAAAAAGAAATGTTGGAAAAATATATATTTTATTATATTTTCTGTTATAAAAATATGGAAAACACAATATCTGATCATAATTATCAAAAACTTTTGAACAATATACATCAAAATCAGAAATAATCAATACTCGAAAGTTGAACATGGAGTATAAATCTGGACAACAACATTGGAAATAAAAATCTGTCTTACAAAAACGTGAATAAATATATAACTTTTAGAGGTATATAGATATATAATTGTATGTATCTATGTATTATATTTGAGAAAATTATCCACCATAAATATTACATGAGATACCTGAAATTTAAAAATCATATATATGTATAATTCTCCGTATCTATGTATTATATCTGATAAAATAATCAAATATATAAATATTGTATAAAATACTAGATATATATATATATATATATATAATCGTAAAAAGAATAAGAATTATATATACATAATTTAAATATATTATTGTCCATACATGTTGAATACATAATAAATAACTATTTATTACATAAAAGAGATGCTTTTTATTTGTTCTATTACATACTTATGTTATATTTATGTTTTGTTATCAAACAATAATCTTTTATGTTATAAGATAGTTTCTCAAATAATCATGATTTGAGTAGAATGATATTGTTATGGAGAAATCAAGTGATACTCTAATTTTATTTATTAAATTAATATATAATAATTTGTTGGTATAAATTTCAACTATGTCTCAATTGATCTAATATAATTTAGTTGTCGAAAATTATTATGAAACATATAATTTTCAGTTTTAGACAACTCAACAAGTTGTAGCTCAAGCGGTATCACTCCTCCTTTGTAAGGGTGTTGACCGGGTTCGAACTCGATATCTTTCAATTTCTTTGAAATTTATTCTCTCCCCAACTAGTACACCCAACTTATTAAAAAAAAATGGATTTTTCAATAGGTGTATAAACTTGCTTCAAATATATAATAAATCTTTTTCTTTATTTTTTTATTTTTAAAGTTTTAATTTATTGTTGGATATTTAACATAATATTTTGTGAAAATATATTAAATTTAGTATAATAATAATTTAATAAATCTTAAATTAGTTTGTTCGGGTCAAAAACATATCATCATGCAACCATTCCCAATTCAATGGACATGGCAAGGATGGGCCTTGATACCCTCATACCCACCGCATTACCTCACTCCGTTATCATTCCTATAATGTATCATTTTAGTATCAAAATTATACAATACATTATTATATTACATTTCGTGCATCACATGAGCGATATACTAACATTCCTTTAGCGAGACTTGCGTGTCAAATGGGGGTGTTTTTGTAATTAGATCTAACTCCGAATGGTACGGGTTAGATTTATCTTTCTTTGGCAAACAACTTGCTAAATTTAATTGAGGCGATTGATGCGCATATTTTGATGTGGGGTTGTTTTAAAACGAGAAACAATGTCCGTTTGTCTTGCTATAAATAAACCGTGATATAGTCACTAATACGTTTATTTTTGGTAAGTCTCTTGTCGGATCCAAATACCCAGCCGCGGTCAATCCGCTCGTTGACCTGTACAATCACTAACACCACAACAACATCCGATGACTGCTACTAATACTTTTTAAGAAGGCTACTAATACTTTTTGGTACGACTACTAATACTTTTCGGGAAAAATACTAAAATACCTTTAATCAAAAACCTAATATTTTTCAATAAGATTATTAATACATTTTAGGAGAATATTAATACTTTTAGGAAAAATATAAATATTTTTCATAATAATTACTTAAAAAATTACTCAAGGGGTTACTAATACTTTTCGAGTGAATTACTAATATTTTTATGAGTTACTGCTAATACTTTTCACGAGAAAAACTAATACTTTTGAACGTTGCCTAATAGTAGACACACCACTATCTAATACTTTTCAAGAGGACATAAGGTTGAAAAAAATAGAATCATGGGTAGATTTCGTACAGATATATCTTTTGACCCTGGCGGAGTTACGCGACGCACTACATATGTTGGGAAATTTATTGTTTAGATTTGAATGCCATGTAAAACTTAAACTAGAAAGTTGGCACCCCATTTTCTTTGTAATTTGTATTGAAATAGATAGGACTGTACTAGCTGAGTCAAGTCAGCTACGCCTGGACATACAATAAGTCAACTTAAGACTGGGATGAAGACTCACATTGTGAAGCGGTGACTATAGCAAGGAAAAGAAGACAAGAACTCGATGAAGTAGCGGTATGATACAACCGTGAGAAGTGTCGGTCAAGTCAACTCAAGACATGACCAAGTCAAGTTGAAGTGACGATGAGTCTTCCATGATTAGGAGCCGACTCGAAGTCACCTGGGAAGTTAAGGAACTGCAGTCAAGTCAACAATCGAAAAAGAGTCCGTTGCCTGAGAAGAAAATTACTTAAATAAGTAATACTTCCATGCTGCAATATTCTAAAGTGCTCGATCCCGAGCGTGCAAAAGGAATAAACCAATGGGAAGCATCGCACCTGTGTCGCTCTACGAAAAGTCGGAAGGTTTAATTAATACGAGGTAATGTCAATATCAAGGATCGCAACAAGACAAGCCAACGACCACTAGTATCTTTTGAAAATCACCTATCTCTTCAACGGGCAAATTTTCAAGAGAGCACCATAAAAGGTCAGAGGAGTCAATTTGAGAAAAAGAGACTCGAACCACGAACACTCACGCTATTATTCAAGTCAGAATCTACAAAATTATTCTCAAGTTATTCAAGCTAATCCTCAAGCCTAAACTACTTATTATTTCACTAAGTTGGGAAAACAAATCCACACTGGCTCTCTTGTGGATTTGAAGGGATGATCAAACAGGGGTCCGATGAAACCCTTGTGAAGAAGATAGGCGAGAAAGTAGAAAAATCGTCAAAACCCTTTCTCACTATGGAGTTTCGGATGACTTATGTTGAAGAAGTCGCTCATTTCTACGTGAATCTTTGAAGTTCACGGCGAGGGCATCAAGTCGTCATTCACGAAAAGGAGTTTACGATCATCTTTGAGGATCTAGCGGAGCATTGTTTCTTCTTGTCGGAAGGAGTGCCGGAGATATTGGAGGCCGATGTAAACTTGGCTGCTGCATGGAAGGAAGTGGCCAAACCTGACTGTGCTGCGAAGGTTGTCTACACAACTGACAAGAAGCTGCTGAAGGAAGATTACCACAAGTTGCTAGACATTGTTTCAAAGTGTGTAGACATCAAATTTGGAAGCTTTAATCAGCTGTCAAAACTAAGGCGATCGTGATGGGCCGCGATCATGGAGAGAAGAAGGTAAATTGAATCGAGTTTGTATACAAAGGCGGGACTACGCCAAAATGTTGGAAACAAGTCTTTCAAGGAAGATGGATCGTCGGAGGATCCTCGGGGTATGGCCTTGTTATTGGCCGACGATGGAGGTGAAGGGAGTTCCACTCGACATGGAAAGGCGTTCCATGTCAACAAGAAAATGTTCGATCAAATCTTTCCTGAGCTCGAAGAGAGCTTATGCCAAGAGAGCGGATACAAGTGAGGGGAATCATGACCCGAGGAAACATCTCTGTCTCCCCTCCCAAAGAAAAGTCCCCCTGCAAGAATCGAAAGAAGATTGCTTTGCGCCATCGGAAAAAAGAAAACAAGCTCGCACCGCCCTGCCCGGTAGTCACCCGCCCCGTGCGGCCGTGTCTCCTGCCCCTGCGGCCGCGGTGAGAAGGAACCTCAAATACCTTCTCCGGTTGTCAAGAAGAAGAGCACCGACAAGCTAAGAAAGTCGGCTCCTCGAGAAAAAAGAAAGTAGCACCGCCCCTACCGCCCAGACTACGAGGAAACTGTCAAGACCAGAAATTCCTCCTGGTGAGGACCAAAAGAAAGACTCTTCAAGCGTTGAGCTTGAGAAAACAAAGTGAGTCGCCACTCACCGAACAGATCATTAAAACAATTTGGAGAAGTAGAGTCTCCAGAGATTATTGGTGAAACCGCCAAGTCTCATCGAGGTCGATCGCAGAGGCAAGTCAAAGACCCGGTATGGATAAAACAAAATGAGGAGCATGTAAAATGAGAGACAACTAAGTCTCAGGAAAGACCGAGTGTCTCCGCCCACGACAGATCTTCTTTGAGGGTGAAGAGCGACAAGCCATGCTACCCTCCATTCCCGAGACGAGAAGGAAAACACAAAGATGATGATGATGATGTGGTCATCTTTGTCTCCACCGTATCCAAACATCCAAAATCGTCATGCGTGAATGGAGGAAGTGGAAGCCGAGTCGATCAAGGGAACGTTCCAAAGACCTGAGTTTATTGAAGAAGAAGAAGAACTGATGAATTTCTGGGTTGACAACAAATGGTTCAAGCATTGGATGAAGAGAACTGCATCGATATATTCAACATCTTCAAAAAAAAGAGAAAGAAAGGTTGGCGAAGAGGCCGACGCTCGTGAGAAGGCAACATCTATCCCTTCACCGGAACCACCGAGCATACTCATTCCCACCTCGATGTTCTTTCGTGAGAGTGATGAAGATTTGGACCTGTTTCTGGCGACGAAAAAGCCGAAATGCAAAGAAGCCATGCGGAATCCGTGAGTGATGCATGAGCAACGGCTAATGGAAGGACACGGAGAGTCTTCCAAATCACAAACTGAAATTGACCCCATGGGGGTGTGGTGCAGAGTGCGGATTGTTCTTCTGCGACCACTTCCCCACTCACTCGAGGAAGGTTCTAAGGAGATGGCGATGAAACCGGAACTTGGGGACCCAAGTCGAGCCAACCCCTATTGATGGTGTCTTACCACGTGCCCCAACTACTGAACACTCAAAGGAAATAGCCGGAAGTTTGGAGGAAAGTGACCCCAATCCAAGTCACTCACTGGTGGTGTGCCGAGTGGAAACTCCCTCCACTGCAGCTAGGTCGGAGGTTGCTGCGTGATGACTCCCACAAATCTTGGAGGCGAAATGGAGAAGGAAAAAGAAAACGAAACACTACAAGTTGTCACTAAGAAGCTCGGACATTGAGTGTCTCGGTGAAGTGCCAACCGCTCTGCGAGATGAGGACGCCGCTGATGCGGTTGAGGCACATGATGGATCTCGCCGGGAGTTAACACTGGGCAATGAAAGTGCAATCCACGGAGTTGAGGCTCCTGTGGATGCCACCGTCGAAGACCTCAAGACAGTGAGTGCAGCCGAAGGGAATGTCCAAGGCCTTGCTGCAGTTGAGACTGCAAGAGGTACTGAAGGCCTACGGGAGGTTGAGACTTCCCGGCAAAGAGCGAGAAGCATAAGAATATCCCTCCGCTTATCATCGATGCATCCGAGAAGGAGATAAGTGCCCTTTACGATTCCCAAGACAACCCTAATGTAACTTTTCTTTCGGATTTGAAGGTGAAGATGAGGTGAGTCATCCCCTGTTGCAGTCCAAACGACTCACCGAGGATGTTCTTCCCAAAGACGAGTAAGCGAAATTTAAAGGCTCGTCAAAAGTTGAATTTTGATGATGAGCCACCCTACAAGTCTCATCATCGTCCGATGACGCTCTTGATACGGCCGAGGACCGACACCTCATATGGAAAAACCAATCGAGACCGACGGTTAAGACAAGTGAGGCTTAGCCACCGTCAATACCACAACACTTGGTGAATCACGACCAACCGCAGCTCCCAAAGTCTGCAGCAAAAAATTGACTCAACCGGGCACATCACGGCCACAAGTCACGATCGAAACGATTCCCTATGTCCGTGATGATGCGTTTGAACAAACGTTCCCTTTCTCACTAGAGTCACTGATCTTGATGAAGAATTAGCTAGAGATCAACAACGCGTTTCCATAGACCTGATCCATCATTCCCACGGATACCATCGTCCCAAACAGATTTGATTTTGATCTTTGATGCCGCATGGCCGCCAACTAAGACAAAGGTGACAACGAGGTTCGAGAAGTCTTCAAGGCAATATTTTGCGGAGATAGAGAAGATGGAAAGGCACCAGGCCTCATTAGATATGCGGGCCGGATAACGGAGATGCTAATCTTACGGCCGATCTGCGTGGAATCACGATCGGAGGATCCGGGAATGGTGGCAACAAAGACTAACGATGCGTGCGGAACAAGTTCGATACTTTAAGGCATTGTACAACAAAATGCTGATCCGGAGCGCTGATAACGCCGATATGAAGAGAAGAATGCAAGAAAACATTGATAGAATGCATGAATCTCATACCACGAAAATGGAATCTACGCACGAATTTCATCGAAAAGAACTTCTCACGTGGAAGAAAACATGAATGCAAAATTGACCTTCTTATTTGAAATGAAGTTGGTGATGACGCCAATTGAAATCCACCCGCTCGTAATTTGAAAGCATACTCCGCAGCGAGAATCCAGCGAGAACTCGCTTTATCACCATCTAGATTTCATGCTTGCGGCATGTTTCAGGGGTTCCTCTCGCCTTTGATGATGCCATAAAGGGGAAGAGAAATACCTAAAAAGCGATTGGAAGGGTGCGGTCGAGAAGGAAGCAACATTGTGAAGAAGAAGACATTGAGGATCAAAAGAAAGAAAAAAGGGAAAATCATTGAGGGGAAGGTTCGAAAAACATGACTTTAATGGTTGCTAGAACCCTCAACAAGGACTTGTCACAATCGACATCATAAGCAAACTCCCAGGTGACTCCGCGCTCCAACACTCTGCTTTGTGCCCATGTCCGAGAAGAGGAAGATAGTAGAAGCGAGGGATGAAGGAGGTTGAAGGAAAAATGGATGCTCAGTGTGATGGACATATTGAAACAATATGGAGGCATTCCAAAGCAGGAAGAGACACGATGCCAATTCGGACGTTGAACCGAGCCTGCGATCGGTCGATAAATTCAAAACGCTCGAATCCGAAGGATACTTGAAGGTATGTCCATAGCTCAAGCCTGGGACTTGTATTGGGAAAAAGGCTTCAAGTGTGCGAAGAAGGCGCCGACAGACAAGACTCTAGCGGTCCACTCTGCTTTGTCACTCTCTTTGGAAAGAAGAAGGCCCAAGATCAATACACACCCGAGAGGAAGAGGTAGAAGCGAGTGGAGAAAGAGGTTTGGGACTGACCTCTACCCAAAAATATCGAATATATAGATCCAGGAAAGAAAGGAGGGATCTATTGGGCTGGGTATGACGAAGTAGCCAACAGGGAAGTGGCAAGGAAGAATGCTGACTATGTCAAGAGAATCGAAGAAGAAAATAAAAGACAAACTCAGCTGTGGGAAGAGAGACAAGAAAGGAAAAGGAAAGATGAAGTTGCCAGAAGAGCTTATGAGAAAAAGAAAGCAGCTGAAGAAGAGAAGAAGAGAAAAAGGTCAGAAGACGACAAAGCTGATGAAGAAAGAAGGAGGCAGCGAAGGAGATGAAGAGTTGATGTCCACCCCTTCATTTAATTTACTATTGTAAATACATAAGTATGTAAGTCTTCTGTATATTATATAAGAAATCTGTAAATTCTCTATTTTTGCGTAGACATAGATGTTTGCTCTGATACAATCGTAAATAGGCATGTAAAGGACAAGAATGTTATGATCAATAAAAAGATTGATTCTACGCATATATTCTCTGTTAATGCACTATCTGTATGTATCTTTGCTATTAACATTTTGAATGTATAAGTTTTGGCATAATCAAAAAAGGGGAAATTGTTGGGAAATTTATTGTTTAGATTTTGATGAATGCCATGTAAAACTTAGACTAGAAAGTTGGCACCCCATTTTCTTTGTAATTTGTATTGAAATAGATAGACTTTGTACTAGCCGAGTCAAGTCGCCTACGCTTGGACATACAAGAAGTCAATCAAGACTAGGATGAAGACTACGCTGTGAAGCGGTGACTATAGCAAGGAAAAGAAGACAAGAACTCGATGAAAGAGTACCAGCTATGATAATGGTACGTGAGAAGTGTCGACAAGTTAACTCAAGACAACCAAGTCAAGTTGAAGTGACAGACGAGTCTTCCAATGATTAGGAGTTGACTCGAAGTCACCTGGGAAGTTAGGAACCGCGATCAAGTCAAGACAAGCTCGAAAAGAGTCCGTTGCCGAGAAGTCAAGTGAAAATTACTTAAATAAGTAATACTTCCATGCCGCAATATTCTAAAGTGCTCGATCCCCGAGAAGCGTGCAAAAGGAATAAACCAATGGGAAGCACTCGCACTGTGTCGAGCTCGAAAAGTCAAGGTTTAATTAATACGAGGTAATGTCAATCTCAAGGATCGCAACAAGACAAGCCAACGACCACTAGTATCTTTTGAAAATCACCTATCTCTTCAACGGACAAATTTTCAAGAGAGCACTATAAAAGGCCGAGAATCAATTTGAGAAAAGGAGACTCGAACTACGAACACTCAAGCTATTATTCAAGTCAGTAATCTACAAAAATATTCTCAAGTTATTCAAGCTAATCCTCAAGCCTAAACTTGAAGGAAATCAATCCAACACCAAGTTTGTGAAGGAAAGACAACTTCAAACCTGTTGAAGAGGAAATTTTGAAGAATCAAAAGGGGTCTACATTCCAAGGAGGATTGTAGAAAGGTTCAAGGTCGAACCAGTCTCAAGTCATTGGAGGGCTTCGTGATCAAATCCAAGAAGCTTGAGCAAGTGAGTGGTAGTAGTAGCAAGGATGCTTTCCCTATGAAGAAGGCCGAGTCGGACGAAGCCACCGTTTGTGTGACCAAGGCATCTCCGGACCGAGTCCCAAATGATCAAGTCACCGTGTGATCAAGACTTGCATCCTGGACCGATAACCACTTTGTACTGACCAATACTTAGTGGATTCCTCTAGGAATTGGAGAAGAGAGGATTAGAAGAATTACCCCATCTTCGAACCTCTATAAAATTTATTGTGTCATTTACATTTCAAAGATTTACTTACCGCATATTATTTAATATCTCGATAACTTGCTATCCAATTGATATTTAACAAAGTGCTAAAACCAAGTGTTAAAACAAACTTAAACCAAATTCAAGGGTGTTAAGTCTTCCGCTTGAAAATCTCATCACAATCGAGTTAAGTATTAGACTAAGCGGTGAGTTATTCTATCAATAGCTCAATCGAAATCATTAAGTGACTAACTCTCACGATTAACTAACTTAGTCAGTCCATCAAGGACATAGTGTGAAATCAACTCAACTTATTTAAAAGGACTAAATCTAAAAGTTGGTAATGTTTATTCAACCCCCTTCTAAACCTTACTTACACCCCTTGGGACCTACAAGTGATATCAGAGCGGTTGGTTCATTGAGCCTTCCGCACTGGTTACTGAACTAGATCTTCAAGTTTTCAAAGAAGTTTTTTTTAACACTTGTTCTTTCAAAAGCTATTTTTTTTTTTGCAAAGTTATTATCATGGAAGCAAATCTGACACGCATTCCTATGTTCACCATTGAAGAATTTGATGACTGGAAAATACGTATGCAGGCTCATCTATCAGCTTTACATGATGAAATGTGGATAGTGATAGAGGACGGGCCACTACAAATAATGAAGGTGAACACAACTGCAAGGAGAGCTGCTGCAGCTGAGGAAGAGGAGGCTGCTCCTCCTAGACCAGCTATGGTTGAAAAGCCAAGAGCTGAGTGGACAAATGATGATAGAAAAAGATACAACCTTGACAATGTGGCCAAGGATATACTTTACAAGACTTTGGACAAAGCCATGTTCAACAAAGTCAAATCTTGCAAGTCAAATATTTTTACTAATTTTTTGGAGTATTTCTTGAAGTTTATTTTTGATAAAAATTGGACAACATTTCAAAATTGGAGGTCGACCGGTCGCCCAAAGCGTCGACCTGTACCTGAAGGAAGAAAACTTGAAACAGAACGTACTAAAGTCAAAAAAATGAAGAGGGGGATCGGTCCAGCAGGGGGTACCCTAGGGCGACCGGTCGTACCCCCCAGTCGACCGGTCGACCCCCCCTTCGACCTGTACTTGGATCGCACTATCTTTTTCAAACGTTCGAAATCTTAAATAGGGCAACCGGTCGCCCTATGTTATTTTGTGACAACAAAATCATGCTGTTTGAAATCCTTATCAACAAGATTTACTTTTGATTTTTGTACAATATTTCTACATCTTGTGATCCTCTTTTTGTAGACAAAAGTGAAGAAGGAGGAGCCTATGTTGGAGATCCAATCTTGAAGACTCTCCTATAAATAGAGGATGAATTGAAGACACAAATATACAACACATACAAGCAAAATACACAACAAGAAATCTGCAAATTCTCAAGCTTTCATTTTTATACTCTTGTTGTAATAGCCTAGTTCTTGCACTTGCACTATCTTGAGGTCTAGGCTTTTCCTTCTTGATTACACTTGCACTCAAAGTTTGTATACTTCAATTATTGAGTTGCAATCTTGAATTTTTCTATCATCCAAAACAAGATATCCTTGTTAGTGTTCTTGTGGTAAGAACACACTTGGGTGATCTTAGGTGTTGAAGAGTGTGGTACTCTTCATAGGTGTTGAAGGAAGATTGTGGTTATCTCCTTGAAGGTGTTGTAAGAAGATTGTGGTAATCTTCAAAGGTGGTGTTGTATTAATTGTGGTAATTAATAAAATCTTTTTTTCTTTTTAAAATCCACTTCGGATATACCGGGGTGGTAGTAGATTAGGCCCTAGGTGGGTTGAACTACTATAAATCATCGAGTGTTGTTTAATTTCCGCATTTATATTCTTGTCAATTACGCGTTCATTCGAAAAAGAGGGAGATTTGCGAAAAATCGGCATAATCTATTCACCCCCTCTCTAGATTATCGTAGCCACTTGGACTAACATTATCTGGGTTGTTTATGTACTTTATTTGAACATTTTGTATGAATATATCAACCAAAACTGGGTTGTTTATGTCAATGTACAACCAAAATTCAAAGCCTACAACCATATACAATAAAATTCAAAGCCTGCAACCATTCATTGATATGCTAAAACATATACAACCAAAATCAAAATCAAAACCTGCAACTTGGTTCAAACATGATCCCAAACAGGTTCAAAAAATATGCAATCAACTTTACCCAGTTATCTAACAATAGGCAAGTTCAATTTGGTTCAAAACATGTTAACTGCATATCAAAACATTTTAACTGCATATTTCCAAAAAACTGCACATCTAATTTGGTCCATTTGGCTGATTTCTTGTAGTGGTTTGACTTTGTTGAGTTGATGGCTGGCCCTTGGACATTTGTAGCTGTTCAAACATTGAAGGACCAGGAACCTTATTAACTCGAGGTTGAAATGAAACTCCACTTGTAGACTGGCTCAAGTAATCAAAGATTTGGTTCATTTCCATGTCAAGCAAAAAATCATCTTATGTTGGTGGGAGCATGTGTGGCATTACATTTTGAACACCTTCTGTTGGTGGAACATTTTGCAGTCCTCCCAAAACAGCCTGAAATAAAATAAGATGTTAAAAATTGAAAACAAACTTAATGAATAAAGGAAAAATCTATGTGACTTACATTTGTAGTTGTTGAGGCATTGCCTTGTTCGATTGTATCTCCAGAAGCAGCTGCAACTCCATTTTTTTTCTTTCTTACCTATAAAAATAGTAAAATCAATACTAATGCCACATTTTGCAGAAATAAGATAAACATATACGATACGCTTAGTTTCTTCACAGGCTGGTCAGCTCCATTTTTGACACATGTTGCAGAGTTGTGTCTAGGGACACCACATTTCCTACAAATGACAGTGAATTGTTGTCTTTTTATCCTCATTGGTTGCTTTCCTCTATTCTTCTTCTTTTGCTTGGTATTTGGTTCATCTGGTTCTCTTCTCCTAGCTTTGCTAGGCCTGCCAACACTCCTTCCAAAATTGGGAGACAAAGGAGGTATAAATTCTGTGTCACCCCACAGTTGTTGACCTTTGATGCCCATAATTGCAGGTTCATAACATTTTTTGTAGGTTTCAACACTATAGCAAGGGTGCACAAAGTCCTCTGGGTCCATTCTTTGATCAGTGATTGCACATAATGCATGTTTGCATGGAATACCACAAAGACCCCCACTCCCTACAAGTGCAAATCCACTTTTGCAGGTCAACACAATATTGGCTACCATCATAACCATTGATCTGATAATGCCAATCATCTCCTTTAATAGGCATGCAGTCACTCACTTTCTCCCTTTTTTTTCAAGAATTTTTTTATTTTAGGACAAAGTCTTCCCTTCCATCTAGACTGAGCCTTATCCCTATTTTCTTGTAATCTTTTCATAAGAAACTCTCTTATCCACTCAGACATTGTGATGATTGGCTTATCTCTTGCATCCAATATACAACTGTTGAAATTCTCACACACATTATTGAGAAGCATGTCACAAGTGCTTCATCACCCAACCCTTCCACATTCACATTGTGCCCTTATCAAGTACTTCATCCCCAACCCTTCCACATTCACAAACCCCTTATCAAGTACTTCAACACCCAACCCTTCCACATTCACAGTCCCCTCAACAAGTACTTCATCACCTAACTCTTCCACATTCACAGTCCCCTCATCAAGTTTCTCACCATTATCTCCCTCAACAAGTTTCTCACCATTATCTCCCTCAACATTCAGATCAATTAAAACACCCTCATCCCTCAAGATTTTTGTTAGACTTTTCCAAACTAAGGAATCTTGGAAAGTCATGACTAACCCAGATATGCATTTCCCGATTTTGACATACTTCAACACCAAACTTCTAATATCTTTATCATCACCTAAGCACTTAAGAGTATTATAAGCCATAATATAAAAGTTTTCATTTCCTTGTACACCTAATCCCATACTAAACTCTCTGAATTTTCTCCTACTCATGATGTTTGCTGGTACCCAATCATACACAATCCTTGTACCACCTCTAAATGAAGCTGCATTACTAGGTTTTTCTATAAAATAACCACCATAATGAAAAATCAGTGTCAATGATAGAGTTCTTGGATCCGTAACAAAAATGACTACTAAGAAAGGTATTAAACATGTAAGCTCCACATGTTTCCACACAACAAACAAAAAAAAACGTAAAATACACTAGAACTTAAATTAATACTTTATACTGACAATGGGGGACCATTGGGATCATTTTTGAATAAAGAATCTTGAAAAGGCCCTACCTACCCACATAATAAATTGAGTTTCTTTGCAAAATCTGTTGATAAAAACATTATAAACCATACTTTTGCTAATAAACAAGAGAACCGATAAAAAAAAACAACAGATTTCATACAAGCATTTCAAAGAGTGCTTACGGTAAATAGGGGATGGTAATCCCAGTATTTCTCATTCCGAATGAACACCATCTTCTTCTCGACGCCAACTGTGATGATATTTGTGAAAAAATCTTGTTCTTTTACGTATTTAGGGTTTTGGATAATGAATAATGAAGTGAAGCAAGTGTAGAATGGAAGGGAAAATGGAGAAATTGAAGAGGTTTGTGTATTAACCCTGTTTGGTTTAATGGGTCATCTATTTTTTCCTCCAATTAACCATTCCTATTTACCAGAGTTAAAAAATGGGCCCAAATTAGTTGGAACTTGGACATCTCATCCTTAAACGGGTTTAAATCGGGCCACATGCTACGCACGTGACTTGTTCTGGCAAGAAAATCGAAGCTCCGGAAAAATAGGACCAAATTCTCGACATTTTTTTAATTACGGGATGTAAATTACAAAATATAAATCGTCCAGGACCAATTTTGCAAAGCACCTGGAGTTACAGGACCAATATTGCATTTTTCCCAATTAATTTCTTTAGGGAAGGATACTTTTGCATTAAACTTTTGAATGCTTCAGATTGCACGCGTGCTGCTTTGCGCTCCTCTTGGCAACTTAGTCTGGGTTGTTGGGCATTGGTCCATCATCCTGCCTATATTGGCTTTAAAAGAGGCGAGAGGGCAGCCCGCGATTCGAACTTATGAGCATTGAACTGCATAGTTAAGGAGAGCTTAAAGGATTTGATTTAGACTACCTATACCAACAAATGTATCTTCTTTTCTGATTCCCATTACAAAGAAACTCTGAAGTTAAACGTGCTTGACTTGGAGTAGACATGAGATGTGTGACCTCCTAGCAAGTTTTCTAGGGAGCACGTGAGTAAGGATAAAGCGTGCTAGAAAAGACTCGTGTTGGTTTGTGGGGACAGTCGTCAATCCAGTAAAGTGCTTGAGGTCCAACAACTGGTATCAAAGCAGGTCACGAGTTAGAATTCCCATGGAAGCACGCTGCAGATGGAGGTTGCTAGGAGCGGTGGAACCGAGATTTGCCGGCGCAATGAGGAAGATGACTGAACTAAGGTAAATGGACTGGAATTGAAGGTTTAGGTTACTGGGTGGCCAAAACTGAGAGGCTGGCGTGACGCGACGCTTGAAATGAAGAAGTTGATGTTAGAACTGAGGAAGTTTGGCGGGCAGGGGAGGTTGCCAAGCACTGGAGCGTAGATGCTTGTAGGTGCTAGGAGGGGGATTGTTGGGCTTTTGTCCAGCATCCTGCATGCATTGAGCTTTAAAAGAGGTGTTGACCGCGATTCGAACTCGTGAGCACTAGATTGCACAAATATAACGACCCAAAATTTTCAACAGTACAAATATGTTATCAAGCAGTGCCCATAGCTTAATTGAAAGAACAAAATTAAGAAAAATTAGCATATAATTAAATTTTTTGCATCTAACTAAACAAACGTACTTTAATTCAAACCCAAACAACAGTCATCCAAAACTAAAATAGTACCTAAAAAGTTAACAAAATAAAATATTCCTAAAGCTGTAAAATAAATAAAATCATTGATTTCGTATCCACCGCCTCCAATCCTCGTTCGAACTCCTTAACCTGAAAAATATTAATGAATATGGGGTGAGCTTTCAACTCGCTCAATAGGGACACATTTGTCAGAATTAAATACAACATAAGCATAATCGTAAATATTCAACATGTAATTTACTCTGTACTTTTACTCTGACTGGCCAGTTACTTTTTAGTACTGTAGGTACAACCCGAGGATACATCTGATCTTGGACCTTCTTACAGCCCCAGACTAACATAGCATTGCGGGTTCACCCCGAGGATACTTTTGATCCCGAACCTTCTTATAGCCCCTGACTAACATGATTTTCTTTCATATTGCACATAAATAAAAACACATATACGATGCATTCAATAAAGACAAATAATTATTGTTATTCTCGTTTCCTACCATAAATTAGAAAAAAAATAAAAAAATAATATAAGTATAATTAATAAATAATATAGCAATATAGGGTAATCATAAAAAAAATTGAAGAAATGAATTAAATAAGGTAATTGAGTTGGCTAAAAAAAATAAAATAAAAAGGGTTAATATGTAAACAATTAAAAACTGGAGGGGTAAATTTTAAAGGAATAGAGCTCATGGACTGTGTTGAAACAAATTGGAAATCTGGGGGGGTTAAATGAAATTTCTGGAAATATAACATATTCCTAAAATACCAAAAGCCCAATTTGTCTTTCTTTTTCCCCATCACTCCCTCTGCATCTCTTTCTTTCCCTTCTTTCTTTTCTCTTTTTTTTTCTTTGCAAACCAAAGACACCATGTGCAAACTCACGCATGCTCCGGCGGAACTCGGCAACGGTGGCGGCTGATTTGGGTGTGTTCGGGTATTGACCGGAGTGTCTCTGGTGGAGGAAAGTGGACGGAGAAGACTTAGAAACATTCTGGGAATTACCTTGGCGCGTGAATTTTAGCCATTGAAATTGGGAAAAATCTGTTGGGAATAAGTTGTGTATTTATACGGTAAATTTTCCGGAGTTTGAAAAGAAGTGGAGATTAGATAAAATCAGATATTGAGATGAAATCTATCACTAAGTAGATTTTTAATAAAATTGGACTCTAAAAGGATAACTACTAAAATATAAATATTAACACGTAATAATTATCATAATAAAGATAATTATAATATATATATTTATATATAATTATCATAAATTCATGGAGAAAAAAAATTGGGATATTACATATAATCCCTCTTAACAAAATTTCGTCCTCAAAATTCGTTGACTCGCCAAAATTCAAAAAATTTAACTTATATTGAAAATTCTTCTTAATAATAATGTTTTAAATAAAGAAGAAAAATAAAATAACAATGCAAAGACTTAACACAAATAAAAATAAGAAAAATTTGTTAAATATATATATATATATATATTTATTTATTTATTTTTTATATTTTATCTTTATTTTATATATGCAATATAGGTGTCAAACTGAAGATGGTAAAAAAATCATTAATTTGATACATCAATAACTAATCAAAAACAAAAAAAATTATTTACTGTGTACTTTTACTCGATCGCCGATTCTTTTTTAGTCTCATGGGTACATCCCGAGGATACATCTAATCCCGGACCTTCTTACAGCCCCAGACTAACATAGCACTGCGGGTTCACCCCGAGGATACTTTTGATCCCGGACCTTCTTACGGCCCCTGACTAACATGATTTTCTTTCATACTGCACATAAACGAAAACACATATACGAAGCATTCAATAAAGACAAACAATTCTTGAATAGAAAATATCCCCACCTTAAGATAATTGCATAAATCTGGTGCAACGGATGTTAACAAATACAAAAAATCCTACTCCTTGTTATTCTCGTTTCCTACCATAAATTAGGAAAAAAAAGAAAATAAAAAAATATAAGTATAATTAATAAATAATATAGCAATATAGGGTAATCATACAAATAATTTGAAGAAAGGAATTAAATAAGGTAATTGAGTTGGCTAAAAAAATAAAATAAAAAAGGGTTAATAGGTAAACATTTAAAAATTGGAGGGGTAAATTTTAAAGGAATAGAGCTCATAGACTGTTTTGAAACAAATTGGAAATCTGGGGGGATTAAATAAAATTTCTTGGAATATAACTTATTCCTAAAACACCAAAAGCCCAATATACCAAAAGCACAATTCGTCTTTCTTCTTCCCCGTCACTCCCTCTGCAACTCTTTCTTTCCCATTTTTTTCTCTTTTTTTTTCTTTACAAACCAAAGACACCCTCTGCAAACTCACGCATACTCCGGCGAAACTCGGCAACGGTAATTGTCGCATGAATTTTAGCCACTGAAATTGGGAAAAATCTGTAAGGAATAAGTTGTGTATTTATAGGGTAAATTTTCTGGAGTTTGAAAAGAATTGGAGATTAGATAAAATCAGATATTGAGATGAAATCTATCACTAATTAGATTTTTAAAAAAATTGGACTCTAAAAGGATAACTACTAAAATATAAATATTAACAGTTAATAATTATCATAATAAAGATAATTATAATATATACATATATATAATTATCATAAATTCATGGAGAAAAAAATATCGGGATATTACAACAGTTAAATGAGAGCTTAAAGGATTTGATTTGGGCTACCTATACCCACATATGCATCTCGGTTTAAGTGCCCTTATATAAAAATTCCAAGGTTAAGCGTGCTTGTCCTGGAGTAGACATGAGATGGGTGACCTCCTGGGAAGTTTTCTTGGGAGCACGTGAGTGAGGACAGAGCGTGCTAGAAAATACTCATGTTGGTCCGTGGGGACGATCGTCAATCCAAAAAGTACTTGAGGTCCGACACGAGCTCTATATGTTTATAGCCATAGGTACCATTTTTAACCCTTACAAGATCAACACTTCAACAACCTAGATACGTATTTTGAATTAAGTATAGAGTATTGACATCCTAGAATTATCATGGGAATTGCTTAGGCCATTAGGACTCCTATTCATAATGATGAGAAATCGCTGAATGGATCACTTGGGCATTTTGTGAAGGTTATTATTGATATTGATCTTGTTAAGCTTCTCCAGGATTATGTTATGGTTGAGGGGGGTGGGGGTAAGGGCACTGTTCTTTTGTATATTTGAGTTATGAGAAATCACTGGAGTTCTGTTCAAATTGTTGCATTACGGGTCATTCTACAGCTTCCTGTCGTCGTATTTTAGCTCTTGCACAACTTAAAGACGCCCCGGAGTCACGATTGTCCCTCCAAATGCGGTAGGGCACGAGTTCGTAAAGTTTATAGAGATATTCCCTCATCTGCTTTAGCTTCAAATGCCTTTAATTATCTTTCCCATTGTTGTGAATAAACACTTAGTTCCAAAGATATGAAAATATCCCACATTTTACTTTCTTCCTATCCAAATTTCACAAAGGGGTTTAGACAGTTGCCGTTTTTTTATCATACATCTGTTTTGAGTGTAGCAAGCTATATTGATGGCTTCAGTCCAAAATCTTTTAGGCAGCTCAACTTCAGTTAACATGGTTCTTGGAGCTTCTTTGAGTGTTCTGTTCCTCCTTACAACTACTCCATTCTGCTGAGGAGTTTTGCAGCTGACAATTCATGAGCAATGCCATTTGTACACAATACTGAGCTATAATTCCATCGACAAACTCAATTCCTCTATGAGATCTTATCTTGATAATATATTGACTCTTCTATTCTGAACTCTTTTCATGCTGAGGAAGCTTATGCAATATTTCCTTCTTTTTACACATAAAGATAGTCCATGTGTATCTTGAGAAATCATCTACTACCACTAGGGCATCACTACAAGAAAAGCGGTAATAGACAACGGTGAATTACCGTTGTCTTTTACGGAAAAATCATTATAGATATCGTGTTTGTTGTAAAAGAGGAAGCTAATAGACAATGATTTTTCACCGTTGTGTTTTATGTTAGCTACAAATGTTATAAATCGTTGCACAACCGTTGTGTTTTTTAAAATAGACAATGGTAAAATACCGTTATCTATTGACATACTCTTTTACAACACAGATATCCACAAGAGATTTTTTCCCTAAAAGATAAAGGTGATTCACCGTTTATCATTGTGTCTGAGATAATGGTGAAAAACCATTGTCTATTAACGTCATCTTTTACAACACATATCTACAACACAATTTTTCCCTAAAAGCCAACTCTGAAAATCCATTTTCTATTACTTATTAGAACTGTTGCTTTTGTACAAAATCCACGACATATTTTTTCATTGTCTAATTTTATAAAGAAAAACCTGGAAATTATATGAAGAAATAATAAAAAAATACTAAATATCTCAACAATAATAACTTAATATAACATGATAAATCCAAATCCAAATTCGTTACACATGTCTGATTTTCCTGTATACAACTAAATTCAAATAGGAATCACTGCACAATGATAACAATGAGAGTTGACCAACAAATTAGAGAAAACTAAGATCCACCTCAAGTCTACTACAATGTAGACAAAAAGCTAGCATACTTAAACAATAGAAAACATTGAGCAAGTTGTTCTACTTCCATGGGTCAGATGGCTCTCCAATACAAAATTTGACGATCTAGACAAATCTTCAAAACCCGTTGACAATCATAGTGAAATCTTCTTAGATTCGAATTTCGATATGTAAAAGATGTAGATATCCGGATGAGATCTTCTATTGCAAGATGGTGTTTCATCTCCTATTCCACCGCACGGATGATTGCCACGTGTATAGAAGTTACCATATTAATTTTGGAGCATAAATCACGCCTAAATTATGGGATTTTAATATGGTAACTTCTAATCACGTGACCATCATCTGTGCGGTGGAATAAGAGATTAAACACCATCTTGTAATAGAAAATCTCATTCGGTAGATATCACAACCTGACAAAATGACAAATAAGTAAGCCATCTACATCACAAATTCATATACGCATATGAACTCATCCGGAGTTCCCCGACAAGATCCGAATAGTTGAGAACTTCGCAAAATAAAATCAAACTTGAGTCATAGGCTTTAAATTTGTACTAACCGATAACCAATTATATTGATTAGCCTTCCGATTGTTGCAATGACGATTTCTACACCTAGTCGGTGTAAAATGAATATCAACACGATAATTAGGGAATTTTGGAATTAGAACGTGAGTAAAATGAAAAGAAGCAAAAGGGAATACCATATCCATGACCATGACACACTATATAGTAGTAAAGTTGGTATCACTAGCTTGAGCTTATTCTATCAAAAAAAACTTGAGCTTATCACCACCTACTGATATGTGCAGGTTAAATTACCCTTTTACCCTCCTATATAAGACAAAATACCATCTGACACCAAGATCCGCGTGTTTTATAAACGGGTCCCGACCCGACCTGAGGACCCAACCCGGTCCGACCCGCGACGAGAACCGTAGGATCACTGACAGGAGAATGGATGCGATCTTGACACGTGTACCTAGCTCGTACGGCCTACCCATGTCAAGATCTATAAATACCCCACTCATCCACTGAAACAGATATCTCATAATTTACTATTCACTTCGCACTATCAATTCTTAGCGACCTAGCGATCTGAAACTGACTTAAGCATCGGAGGGTCTTAGCCGGGGACCCACCTGGCTAGCCTAACGTTTGTTCTCTTTCAGGTCACCCGAACCAAAGTACCTAGGGACGAGGCGAGGCTCTCGAACCAAACTACATCTGATTTATCCATACCCAAATCAGTTGGCGCCGTCTGTGGGAACGAGGTTGAATTGATAATGGAAGTTACACCAGGAAAAGAAAAAGGAACCCCATCCCGTGGGTTGAACGCAGGAGATACACCAGGAAAAGAAAAAGGAACCCCACCCCAGGGTTTGAACATGGAGACTCTAGTGAGAACGAAGGAAACTCCACCCCGAGGGATCTCTCCTTCCTTTCATATGCAAGAGTTGGGGGAGGAGGCGGATCCAATGATAAACATGCGAACCAGTGAATTCGAAAAAATATTAGAAAGATCTTTAGATGACCGGAAAGCGAGGTAAGGCTCCTTTGACTTCGCCCCCGAGGATAGTTCCAAGGGAAAAGGAAAATGTTGTTGAAGAAGCTAGAGTTGAGGACGGGGAGGAGGTAGGGAGCCGGATGGCACCGAGGGCAAAGCAAGCCGATTTTGTGCAAGTTGAACATCACAATAAGGGAGTGGACATAAATGAGCTCAGTGAGCAGATCGAGCTAGCTACTCGAAAGCTGGATGATTTGAAGCGGAGGGGAGCTGTAACATCCGCATTACAAAAGAGAGGATCCCCTTTTACTCAGGAAATCCTGGCAGAGGTGGTTACGCCAAACTTCAGGGTACCAGACCTCCCCAGGTATGATGGAAACAAAGATCCCCAAGAGCACCTAACGGCGTTCGATCACGTAATGCAGTTGCATGGGCAATCAGACGCAATGAACGCTAGGATATTTATCACAACCTTGAAGGGAAAGGCCCAGGAATGGTTTACAGGTCTCCCCATGGGAAGTGTGGTTTCTTACGATCAGTTAACCCGAAAATTCTTATATCAGTTCGCTAGCCAAAAGCGAGCTCGAAGGTCTGCGACCCACCTTTACACAATCCGACAAGTTGAGGATGAACCACTCCGGGAATTTATTAATCGTTTTAATGACGACGCGCTCGAGGTGCAAGATATGAGGATCGATATGATGACTAACATATTGGTACATGGTCTGAAAAAAGGACCACTTGCATCGACGTTAGCTCGCGATCCCCCAATAGATAAGGAGGAGTTGATGGGAATGACCCAAATAAGTTATATCCGAGGAGGAGGAGATGAATGCCTTAAAAGATCAAGAATGGTCTCATGGCGAATCATGATATAGGAAAAAGAAAAGATCCTAGAGAGGGGCGCGTTCTCGATCGAAAAAGATCCGAACGAGGCCGAGATCGATCGTCTGCAACAGGGAGATTCAATAAGTACACTCCGCTGAATGCACCACGAGTACACGCGCTAATGGCTATTGAAGGAAAGAACATGCTGAAATGGCCCCAAAAGATGAAAACGACCCCGGGAAGGAGAGATAATGGAAAATATTGCCATTTTCACAAAGATCATGGTCATGATACGGAAGATTGCTTCCAGTTGAAGGATGAGATAGAGAGGCTTATACATCAAGGCTACTTGAAAAACTTTATAAGGGTGAGAGAAAGTGAAGGTGAAGCTAAAAGCGCACCGAGGGTAAGGTAGCCAGCATCACCAATGCGGCACCACTCGCGAAGTCGATCCGAAGCACAATTCGATGCAGGAGAGCGAAGAAATCAACCCCGCGACTGTTCTCGCTCGAGGCAGGGCAAATTAGATGATAACCTACCGCGACGAGGAGTGATACAGATGATTGCCGGAGGCCCATGTGGGGGTGATACGCAGAGTGCAAGGAGAAGGAACATGCGAAATTTGGTGCGGGCACCAAAAGGATCTTTGGGAATCATGAGCATACAAAAAGCGAGCCCAATTAGTTTTGATGGACGAGACCTCGAGGGAATCGAGGTAGGGCAAAATGATCCGATGGTAGTAACAATTGATATTGCTAATTTCGCTGTGCAAAAAACTCTGATCGACAATGGGAGTTCTGTGGATGTGATTTTTCTACATGTGTTGAGAAAAATGGAACTCGACGTAGCGACCTTGGACCCGGTGGATACACCACTAACCGGATTCGGGGGTAGCGAGGTGATACCTTTAGGAACTATCGATCTCCCTACCTCGCTTGGAGCGTCGCCATGCAGAAAAACAGTGATGATAAAGTACTTGGTGGTGGATGCGCCATTCGCTTACAATGTGATCCTTGGAAGACCAGGGCTAAACCAGTTCCAGGCGATCGTTTCCACGTACCACCTAAAAATGAAGTTCCCCACGATGGGAGTAATTGGCGAAGTGCGTGGGGACCAGAGAAGCGCGCGGGAATGTTATAATCTCTCGCTTAAAAAGAAGAAGGGGGAAAGGGAGATCAGAACCATCAAGCAAATTACCCGTGAAGAAGAAATGGGCATGACAAAAAAAGAAAAAGAGCAACGCAAGAAAGCAAAAACGATCGAGTACAGGATAGAACCGGCGGAGCAGTATAAAACGGTTGAATTGGATCCTAGCGACCCAATGAAGTCAACGCGTATTGGCTCACAAATGGATCCTAATTTGGAACTTATGACCATACGATTTTTGAAAGAAAATGCGGACATATTCGCATGGAAATCATCAGATTTTAAAGGTATAAGCCCCGGGTCGTGGTACATCGCTTGAACATTGACCCAAAGAAAAACCAAGTGAAGCAAAGAAAGCGAACCTTTGGGGCGAGAGAAACCGAATCATCGAGGGCGAGGTCAATAAGCTTCTCGAGGCGGGACATGTTGTTGAAATACAATTCACGGAGTGGTTGTCAAACGTCGTGATTGTTCCTAAAACAGCGGATAAATGGAGAATGTGCCCAGATTTCACGGATCTAAATAAAGCATGTCCAAAAGATCCTTATCCGCCGCCCCCGCATTGACCTTCTCGTGGATTCGACGGCGGGATGTGCTCTTTTGAGCATGATGGATGCTTATCAAGGCTACCACCAAATATTTATGGTGGACGAGGATCGGGGTAAGACCTCGTTTGTAACTAACAAGGGAGTATATTGTTATAGGGTGATGCCATTCGGATTAAAGAATGTTGGAGCGACGTACAGTAACGCTTGTAAACCTTATGTTCAAAAGTGAAATTGGGCGGACAATGGAGGTTTACGTGGATGATATGCTTGTGAAAAGTGAGAAGGAAAAGGATCACTTGGAGCATCTAAAGCGAGCTTTCGATATTATGCGAACTTATGGGATGAAGCTAAACCCAGCGAAGTGCACATTCGGGGTTAGGTGAGGAAAATTCTTGGGGTTCATGGTAAATGAACGAGGCATCGAAGCGAACCCAGAAAAAATTAAGGCGATCCTAGATATGGCTTCGCCTCGAAATGTTAACGAGGTACAACAGCTCACCGGGAAGTTAGCCTCGCTCAATAGATTTATTTCAAGGTCAGCCGATAGGAACTTAGCATTCTTCTCCATATTACGAAACATGAAGAATTTTAAATGGACGGAGGAATGTGAGAAAGCTTTCGGCAAATTAAAAGACTACCTCACATCACCTCCCTTGCTATCAAAGCCGGAGAAAGGTAAGCCTTTGTTTTTGTATTTAGCAGTATCTAAACGAGCTGTGAGGTCGGTGTTGGTCAAAGATGAAGGAGGGATCCACAAACCAGTGTATTATGTCAGTAAATTACTCCAAGGGGCATAGGAAAGATACTTGGAGGCGGAGAAATTAGCGCTAGCCTTGGTGGTTGCGGCTAGAAAGTTACGCCCGTATTTCAAATCGCACGAGATTATAGCTCTCAGGTCGTTTAATAAAATGGTCGGTGGAGCTAGGAGAATTCGATATAAAGTACCAGTGCAAATCAGCGATAAAGGCGCAGATTTTGGCCGATTTTATTAGTGAGGCTACGGTAGAAGAGCTGGCGAGAAAGGACGAGGCAACCTGGATGGTGCATGTTGATGGATCATCAGTAGCTGTTGGTGGTGGAGCAGGAGTTTTGTTGCAGGGGCCAGATACGTTCGAGGTCGAGGTGGCAGTAAAACTCGATTTTGAGGTCACTAATAACGAGGCGGAGTATGAAGTGCTAATCGCGGGATTGAAGTTAGCTCGAAAATGCAATGTTAAGTGACTTATGGCGTACACGGACTCTCAATTAGTGGCTATGCAAATGGAAGGCTCATTTGAGGCAAAGGATGCGTCGATGGCGAAGTATTTGGGTAGAGCAAAAAAATTGGTTGAGCAATTTGATTGTTTCCAACTCCAACAGATTCCGAGGGAAGAGAACGAGCGAGTAGACGCTTTAGCCCGATTTGCTAGTGCGGCAGCGGGGGCGAGCTCGCGAAAGGTGATTGTGTTAATAGCTAAGCAAGCAGAGGTAGACACAGAAGAAGGACGGTGGACCAAGACCGAAGGAAGCCTTAATCCTCCATATAAATACTCCGATTTTCTGGATAAGTAAACTGAAAGAATTTTTGAAGTGCGGGACCTTACCCGATGATGCCAGCGAGGCTAAGCGGATACAGGCCAGAGCCTCTAGATTTGTGTTAATTGAGGATGAAGTTTATAAAAGGTCGTATGGGGGACCGTTATTAAAATGTTTAACTCCAGAAAGAGCTCAATACGTGATGAGGGAAATCCACGAAGGAAATTGTGGAAATCATTCAGGAGGTCGCGCCCTTGCTCAAAAAACTCTTAGGCAAGGATACTTTTGGCCTACGGTATTAAAAGATGCAGTTGAGTTCGCGAAGAAATGCGAGAAGTGCCAGATTCATTCAAATCTGATGCATCAACCCGCGACCCCATTGGAGGTTATACCAATCGCGTGCCCCTTTGATCAATGGGGCATAGATATATTAGGCCCGTTCCCCATCGCAAAGGCACAGAAGAAATTCATTATTGTGGCAGTGGAATATTTCACGAAGTAGGTCGGCGCAGGGGCAAGCGATCGCGAGAATAACGGAGTCCGATGTCATGAACTTCATATGGAAGAATATAGTGAGTAGATTTGGATATCCTAGAACGCTCATTTCGGATAATGGAACACAGTTCCAGGGAAAGGAGATACGGGCATGGTGCGAAGAAGTAAAGATTCGCCAAAATTTCACAGATGTGGGTCACCCGCGAGCCAATGGCCAAACAGAGGTAGCAAACAGAATTATCCTTCAGCACCTAAAAACGAGGTTAGACGCTGTAAAAACATATTGGGTGGACGAATTACCGGGAGTCTTATGGGCCTATCGAACTACGCCAAGAACTTCCACGGGAGAAACACCTTTTGGGCTTGTGTATGGATCGGAAGCAGTAATCCCGGTGGAAATAGGAGAGGCCTCGCACAGGGTCGCACACCTCGATTCAGAGAAAAATGAGGAAGCTAGGATTCTGGAGTTAGAAACCATCGAGGAGAAAAGGGATCGAGCACTTGTGCAAATGCAAGCGGCAAAAGGAAGAATGCGGATGGCGTATGATAAACGCGTCCAAGAAAGAAGTTTCCAAGTAGGAGACTTAGTTCTAAAAAACGTTGAAGTATCGAAGCATGTGGGAAAGCTCGAGGCTAATTGGGAAGGGCCTTTTAAGGTTACTGCGATATTAAAGAGAGGTACGTATAAGTTAGAAGACATGCTTGGAAAAGAGCTCTCAAGGCCATGGAACATTCACAATTTACGCAAGTTTTTTACTTAAATGCTTTGTAAAAGTACTCCATTTTGATATATAACATTTATGAAAAGGGTCGAGAGCTTACTCCCCTTTATTTTGTTTTAAATTGTTTGTGAGAAGTACATCAAGCGAACTAGTGAGTTTTGTTCGACGAAAAAGCCCACGAGATTGCGGAACATAAAAAGCGATCTCGCAAGGTCTCGAAGATTAGCCCAAAAGCAATCTGGAAAAGATTGCGGGCAACAAGCCCACGAGATCGCGGAACATAAAAAGCGATCTCGCGAGGTCTCGAAGATTAGCCCAAAAGCAATCTGGAAAAGATTGCGGGCAACAAGCCCACGAGATCGCGGAACATAAAAAGCGATCTCGCGAGGTCTTGAAGATTAGCCCAAAAGCAATCTGGAAAAGATTGCGGGCAACAAGCCCACGAGATCGCGGAACATAAAAAGCGATCTCGCGAGGTCTCGAAGATTAGCCCACAAGCAATCTGGAAAAGATTGCGGGCAACAAGCCCACGAGATCGCGGAACATAAAAAACGATCTCGCGAGGTCTCAAAGATTAGCCCAAAAGCAATCTGGAAAAGATTGTGGGCAACAAGCCCACGAGATCGCGGAACATAAAAAGCAACTCGCGAGGTCTCGAAGATTAGCCCACAAGCAATCTGGAAAAGATTGCGGGCAACAAGCCCACGAGATCGCGGAACATAAAAAACGATCTCGTGAGGTCTCGAAGATTAGCCCAAAAGCAATCCAGAAAAGATTGCGGGCAACAAGCCCACGAGATCGCGGAACATAAAAAGCAATCTCGCGAGGTCTCGAAGATTAGCCCAAAAGCAATCTGGAAAAGATTGCGGGCAATAAGCCCACGAGATCGCGGAACATAAAAAGCGATCTCGCGAGGTCGCGAAGACTAGCCCAAAAGCAATCCGGGAAAGATTGCGGGCAAAAAGCCCACGACATCGCGGAACATAAAAAACGATCTCGCGAGGTCTCGAGGATTAGCCCAAAAGCAATCCGGAAAAGATTGCGGGCAACAAGCCCACGACATCGCGGAACATAAAAAACGATCTCGCAAGGTCTCGAGGATTAGCCCAAAAGCAATCCGGAAAAGATTGCGGGCAACAAGCCCACGAGATCGCGGAACATAAAAGCGATCTCGCGAGGTCACAAAAACTAGCCCAAAAGCAATTTGAAAAAGATTGAGGAAAATAAACCCACAAGATCACGAAGCATAAAAGCGATCTCGTGAGGCAATAATGAAAGCGATCATGAAGCCTAAAACTAACCCAGAACGATCTTCAAGGATGGCTCAATGAGTTAAGCTAAGCAATAATAAAAGACATCTCAAGGAAATTGAGAAAGAATGTAGCTATGGGAGGCATTGGACTTAGATGCAAAAATACTCAAAATGTTTGTTAGTGGAGAATAACGTAGCAAGACATCGCGAAGCGTCTTTAATTACAAAGCAAGGGCGACGTCGCGAAGCGTCCCCGATATACAAAATAAGGGCGACGTCGCGAAGCGTCCCCGATATACAAAACAAGGGCGACGTCGCGAAGCGTCCCCGATATACAAAACAAGGGCGACGTCGCGAAGCGTCCCTAATTACAAAACAAGGGCGACTTCATATAGAATCTCCCGATTACAAAATAAACACAAAATAAGTTGTTCGAGGAAACAAAAAACTACCTAATGTTCCTCGCTATCATCATTTCCCACCTCGGGTGGATTTTCAGTAGAAGTTATGTACGATTGCATCATTTCAATAAACTCATCCGTCTCGTCAATTTCTTCGTCATCTACAGCAGCCTCGCCAGCGACCTCAGTGTCATCCCCGGATGGTTTCTCTATGTCATCGATTCGGAAGGATCCAATTTAGCAGGTCAAAGTCATCTTTGAAGGCCCCTCGATATAGCCTGATCGCGACATCGCTCAAAGCCATCAAATAGATAGACAGCTGCCTTCCGAGCAACAAGGGTTTCTAATGAGTGAGAGCCGAGAAAAGCTTGTGCACCTTCAAGGCGAGCCTTAGCGAGCGCACTCTTGTACTCGTCCGTAGTAATGTATTCTTGATGACCACGAGCTCGACCCATCGTGTAGGACTTTTGGCGCTCAGAGGCGTGAGCTCGTTTCAAATCCCTTATATCATCTTGGAACTTAGAAACTTGAGTACTTAAATCTTCGTTTCGAGCTTGAAGGAGAGAGCACTCCTTAGTAAGTTCGCTGCAAGCGTCTTTTATGGCTCTCTCTTTCTCGACCTCCATCCCTTTGACCTTTTCAGATAGCTTATTCAGGTCGCTTAGCTGGGCATCATGAGCACCCTTCCAATCAGCAGCACGCAAGAACACATGGTGGACCATAGCATTATTCTGGCATAAATATAAGTGTCAAGAATAACGCATAGGTAAATACGTAAAGTATATACGTAGAGGTGAAAAGCGAGGTAACGACGTACCATGAAGTTGTTGTGTGCTATGAGCTCTTTGATGCGAGTGAAGTCGAGGCCAGCTAGTGCAAACTGATCCGTGGGTAGGAGCGTATGTTTATATAGTTCGAAGGAATCTTCTCCAGCATGGGTATCAAGGACAGAGCTTCGACCGTTGATATACCATTTTGGAGTGATCCGAGGCAATGAGGCATTGAAGGGGCGAGATACCATTTGAGGAGTGTGGCTTCGCTCCACCTCGCGCATATGACCCAGTTGGGTTTCGCATTTTTCTAACCAAGCCAGCTGAGCGTCCAAATCTGGTTCGCTCGAAACGCCGGCCTCGCTCTCAATTCGAGGTTTCTTAATGGAAGGTAACTCTTGAGAATCACGATCTTTGGAGCCCGAACTCCTGGCCTTATTCTTAGATTTGTGAGCTTTATCTTTGGATTTGGACTTCTCCTTTTGAACAGAGCGATCAGTAGCTTCGGTGATAACCAACTGGCGAGAAGGGGTAGAGCGTGCAGGTGAGGGGCCACTCCGATTGCCACCAGTCCCAGAGGTATCACCCTATGCCCCCGGGGTGCTCAAGGGAGGCGAAGGACCATCTCGTGACCCTGAAGCACCTTTAGCTTCGGTCGGTTTGGGCACTTGGGGAGGATGGTCTTTGCGGCGTGCGAGAAGAGATTCTTTCTGCTCTTTCAATTGCTTATTGACCAAGGCGTTGCGAGCTGCCATATCTACAAAGAAGTTAAGAAAATCAGGGTAAGGCGAATTAGATCGATAAAAGCACACAAAATAAATAAATAAAAAGATTACCCAAAGAAAGCGAAGTTGGCCTCGGGGCAGGGCTAAGGTCAGCAAGTGAAAGCACTTCCTCTTTTAAAATTTCGGCCGCCACAAACCAACCCTTAGTAAGCTCGTTAGAAACAAAATCCTCACTCCAAGTAACAGGAGCGAGGTCCCGAGGCCGAGGTCGCGTTACTTTCCAATCTAAAGGAACTCTCCAGGGGCACTCTTTAGGAGCTCGCAAAAAGACGAACTTTTCTTTCCAGGGCCACACGGAAGAGGGGAGTAAGTGAAGTAATTTGCGATGGGGTTTCGGGGAGATATAATAAAACCCTTTTTCACTGGTAGTAGAGGAAGAATTTATAGAATTTAAATTACAAAAGTGAGAAAAAGAAGGTGTTTGACCGAAGTGACACATTAAAATGATAAAACCTAAGATATGACGATAGGCATTGGGAACTAGCTGGGCGGGGCAAACGCCTAGACCATTCAAAATATTTACAACAACATCAGCTAGAGGAAACCGTAGACCCGCCTCCAAGCTAGCGAGATGAAAAGCTACGCAGCGAGGTGGTGGCTTATCTATCCTATCGTTTCTACCAGGCAGGATTATTCGATAATTATTAGGAATAAAGAACTTCGCCCTGATATCATCTACTTCGTTTTCTTGCACAATCGAGCGAAGTAAAGCCCATGGTGCCGTAAACTCTAAATCAGGGTTATCTCCCTCGGAGCTATTAGTTTCTTGTTCTGAGTAAGTTTGGGGATTATCTAGGGAGGGAAATGCCCTAACAGTCCGGAGGGGGCTCACATTTAAAGCTAGACGAGGTGAGGGTAAATCGCTAAAGTCGACCCGACTCGAGCTAGAGTTCGAACTACTAGAGCTAGAGTCCGACGAGCCTAAAGTGCGATCAGAGGCCATTACCACGAGGAACAAGAAAGAAGAAATTAATAAAAATACAAAAAGAGACGCGAAGCGAAGCGGGGACTACCTCGGAAGGACGATCTGAAAACCACTGTCCGGAAGAACCTTGAAGCTCGCAGCGAGGTCTGGATTTCTAGGGCTCCGAGGTGATAGCGTTGAAATGAAGATTGAAAGAGACACCCTTATATATATAGGAACAGGCGTGAAGATCTAACGGCTGAGGAGAAGGGCCTTTTCGAATTCAACGGCTGGATTTAAAGTTACTTTAGTATTAAAATACTAATTTAACTTGGGGGAGTAATGATATGTGCAGGTTAAATTACCCTTTTACCCTCTTATATAAGACAAAATACCATCTGACACCAAGATCCGCGTGTTTTATAAACGGGTCCCGACCCGACCCGAGGACCCGACCCGGTCCGACCCGCGACGAGAACCGTAGGATCACTGACAGGAGAATGGATGCGATCTTGACACGTGTACCTAGCTCGTACGGCCTACCCATGTCAAGATCTATAAATACCCCACTCATCCACTGAAACATGTATCTCATAATTTACTATTCACTTTGCACTATCAATTCTTAGCGACCTAGCGATCTGAAACTGACTTAAGCATCGGAGGGTCTTAGCCGGGGACCCACCTGGCTAGCCTAACGTTTGTTCTCTTTCAGGTCACCCGAACCAAAGTACCTAGGGACGAGGCGAGGCTCTCGAACCAAAGTACATCTAATTTATCCATACCCAAATCACCTACCTTTCTCGAGATCATGAAGTTGGGGCCCATTAGGAACCCACCATATATGCAAGTATTCTTAGTCTTTGATAATGCACCAAATCTAGTAGCTTCCTTTTGTACCTCCACAGCAAGTTCACGAGTTGGAGCTAATGCTTTAATCAGACCATCTATCAAAGCTAACAAAGAAACACAAAAGTTCATAGGGAATTTCGGTCATTTTTACTCCTTAATAATTAATTTCGTTCTTAAAATTCAAACACTTATCATATTAAGAAAATTTGGATAGTTGGCTCGAACATCTTCCTCTCGTTCTATGTGGCATCATTCTTATCGTGTCGTTTCTATTGGACTTTGATTAGCGTCACGTCATTATTAAATGTCCATTTATTTATTATGAGGCCCAAATTAATAATTCCCCTGTCTAATTAAAATGACTCCTTTACTATCCGTAAATTAACAAATTAACTATCTAGTAAAATAATTAATAAACTCTAAATTCTCCATAATTATTCCATAAAATAAAAAATAACATAATTAATAAATTTCCTATAAAGGCATAAAAACTCAGTCGTTACATTTGGTGTTTAATAAATTACCCATAAATATTTCAGGAATGAATTTGGGGACCAAATTCTTTTAACGAGTGAAAAATGTGAGACCCTACATTTTTATGACGACGTAAATATCGAAATGATAAATGTTTGAGCCTTAATCATCTTTATATAATTGATTTGGTAATATTCCATGGATTTTTAATTCGATCGTTTTAATTGATTAAATAGTACTTTGACTAATATATCTTGTTTTCATCAAGTTTATTACAATCGAGACTATGGTGATTTTTAAAAGTATTTGAATTAGTAGCGGGACTAATTAGTACTTTAGTGGGTCCAAGGTTAGAATTAGTGGGTCTACAATTGGAATTATATTATTGAGACTATTAACATAAAGTTGGTTATAGATGAGTAGTAATTGAGTTAAAAACTAGTTTAATTTAGGGGAAATTACATGGAACTAATTTTCGTTCCCATACCACACAATACGTTCCTATTACTTTTGTATCTATTTTTTTCCTTTTGTACCTAATTTTTTTACGCTCCTGCATATTTTTTGATTATTTTTATTTTTTTTGTTACTGCATTGTTTTACATGTTATATAAGTTGTTTCGATATTGTTTAAATTTGTTTTTTTTGTTATTTCTATGATGTTTCTTTGTTGTTTCGATGTTTCAAAATAACTTTAACCTATTTTTATGCTATTTTTTATTCATATATTATTTTGTACATTGTTTCTATTGTTTCGGTGTTGTTCTATAATATTTTTAATGTTATTCTAATAATTTTTTTTTATTTTCATGTAGTGTTCAATGTGTAAATACAATTTTTACCTATTTTTAAGCTCTTTTTATTCCTGTTGTGTTTTAAATATTTTTTACGTTGTTTCCGGTTGTTTTCATACCCTTTTTAATGTTGTTCGATGTTTCTTTGTTGTTTCCATGAAGTTTTTTATGTTTAAATACAATTTTTACCTATTTTTAACTCCTTTTCCTCATATGGTGTTTTCTATATTGTTTTTACGGTTTGTTTCTATATATTACCTCTGATTGTTTCCATGTTTTTAATGTTTTCATATATTTGATCAAAAATTGAATAGTGTTTTTTATTCACATTGTTTATATAATATTTTTAATTTATTTGGTTTTAATATGTATTGTTTTATGTATATATTTCTTGACTTTTTATAGGACTTCGAGTATAAAATGGATTATTTAACGATGACAAAATTTATTTTTCAAATGAAAATTTATTGAAAGAAATATGTTGGAAACAATGTTGAAACAAAGCGTAAAAAAAATCTGGAATTTTTGCTGGAGTGTATTGTTGTGTAAAAAAGGGCGGGAGCGTAAATTTAGGTAAAATTGTACTGAAAAGCGTAAAAGGCTGACATTAACTTAAAAAAGAGGGTATTTGTGTCAATTGCCCTTTAATTTATCAGTTCAATATTTGCCTTGTTAATGGGTTATTGAGTATCTTAGTTATATGGATTAATTATATTTCGGTCCACTTACCATTAAGTTCAATTAACTTAAGTTATTATAGAATTTATAAAGAATGAGACTTCAGAAATTTTTATTAAGTTGTAAAGTATAATATTCTTGATACTACTTTTGGCTATAACCGTTATAATTGGATTTACACAAAAACTTATATGAGACCGTCTCATGGATGGAGTTCCAAACTCTACCCGAAACCCGCAATCCATGGATCAGAACTACCCAGCCCAACCTCCCCTATTTTGTCTCTCTATTCGAACTCTCCCCCTCTCTCTCTCTCTCTCTGAAACCTGTAAACCATCGCCCATATCCCTAAAACCCTCGCTATTAAGCTATCGAAACCGTTCGTTCTCTAGCTATCGAAACCGTCCGTTCTCTAGCTATTTAAATGATTTCTGTGTGTGTGTGTTGATATTGAGCATAGTGATTCGAAGTTTGAAAGCAAAAGCAGGTATTCTTTCAATTTTTGTATTTTTTCATTCATTTTTTTGTTCTCTTCGATTCATGGATTTTTGGTTCTCTAAATCGTGTTATTTTACGTATGTTAGGGTTTAAATTTCGAGTTCGTATTTTGTTAGAGTTTCTTTTGAGCATGTATTTTTCAAGCAAGTGTATCTTTGTAAGTCAAGCGACTACGATAATCTAGAGGGGGTGAATAGATTATCTCCATCTTTTCGATTTTGCCCTCTTTTTCGAACCGAATGCTCAAAGACAATAATAAAGGTGCGGAATGTAAACAACACACGTCGATTTAAAGAGGTTCAACCCACCTAGGGGCCTAATCTCTACCACCCCGTATATCCGGGATGGATTTCAAAAAGAAAAAGATTTTATTAATTTACCACAAATTAATACAACACCAACTTACAACAACACCTTGAAGAGCACCACACTCTTCTTCAACACCACCTTTGAGATTACCATAATCTCACTTGAAGATTACCACAATCTCCAACGGCACCTTGTGAAGATTACCACAATCTTCAACCTTGAAGAATACCAAATTCTTCAACACCTCAACAAGAAGATTACCACAATCTTCTCACACCTAACACCTAGATCACCCAAGTGTGCTCTTACCACAAGAACACTCACAAGGATATCTTGTGTTGAATGATAACCCAAAAATTCAAGATTACAACTCGATAATTGATAATACAATAGAGTGCAAGTGTAATCAAGAATAGCCCAGACCTCAAGAATGTGAAAGTGAATAGCTAGGCAAATTACAACAAGAAATAAGACAATGTAGGAACAAGTGTATTCTTGAGTGTATCTTGTTGTGTTGTAGTTTTATCTCTTATGTTGTTGGTTCAATTCTTCCTCTATTTATAGGAGATGATTGATACTTGATAGGCTCCTCTTGGAATCTGATATCTACAAAAAATTGCAATTAAAATCAAGATTATAGCTGTTAGAAATCAATCCCACAATTTAAGGGAAAGTTGTCTGCTGCACAACGGTTAGAATTTTGTTTGTCAAAGCATAGGCAAACCGTCGCCGCAAAATAGAAGTTTGAAACATATCGCAGCAAATTAACACAGGGCGACCGGTCGAAGTGCACCTCGACCGGTCGAAGGCTAGGGCGACCGGTTGCACTGACCAAAAACTGAAAGAACAAAGTTTCTGTTTCGATGTTTTGCTCCCAGGTACCGGTCGCCTCTTTGGTCGACCGGTCGACCGCCTAAATGCAATGTTGTCCGATTTTTGACGAAAATAAACCTCAAGAAATACTCCGAAAAATTCGTAAAAACATTTTAAACCGATCGGGATTATTTAGGTCAACATTAGAAATATAGTTGTGAAGAAATAAAACATTTACACAAAAAGTGTTGTTCGATATAAATTCAATAAATACTCAAAAAATAGTAGAGACATTTTAGATCAATTGGGAGTATTAGGACAACATAGTTTCAATGTAAAAATCCATTGACTTAAAAACATTAAATGTGTTGTCCAATTTTATATCGAAAATAAACTTGAGGAAATACTCCGAAAAATATTAAAACCATTTTAAATCATTTAGGAGTATTTGGACAACCTTTAAAACCATTGTTTTGGTGTAAAATCAAAATCAGCAAAATCATGATAAACCATTTATCAAACAATCTCCCCTTTTTGATGATTACAAACCAAAACAATTTTAACGAGGTCGATTTTGAAAACAAAACAATTTTACTCTAGGTTAAATGAACTATCCGTTGTGAGCGACAACATTCCATGCAATAAAAACACAAGGATGGGAGTAGAGATATTCAAACACATATAGCAAATGCTCCCCCTATCAACATGCACAACAAGAGTTATATAGAAGCAACTTAAACATAAGCTAAAATATTAGCTTTTCGATATTGAGCTTAAGTATCAATAACTTAAAAGCTCCCCTGTCAAAGATACATCATTAGAACCGTATATAAGTCCATACTACAACCAATGGACCATGATTCATACATAACCATAATGCACCAAGTGGACTAAATATGATCCACAACTTATGGCTTTATGAAGCCATAGCTTATAGCTTCTTTTCGTTAAGCTTATCTTAGCTTTTATTGAGCTAATGAGCTTATAACCTGTTCTCCCCTTTGGAATCATCAAAAGAATGTTAGCACGATAAATACATCATATATTCTTATCAAAGTGCGCAAGTAAACCGATGTATCGAGCCATTTGAACATTGAAGCTTTTAAACCAAATAGAAGAGTCAAATCATACGACTTGTAGAAGCTTATGAAAAATCATTTGATTTGCAAAAACATGATCTCTATAAATATATGAGACTTTTGAAATCGAGAGAGTCATGTAGGTGATGAATTTTTTCATTGAAACGTTTTATCGAACACTTGGCGGGCGTCAAAAATAGAAAAAGTTATATATAGCCATTGTAAGTGAAATCAAGCCAAGTTTTTCATCACCAAATACAATTTAACAAATATCATTCATCAACAATCAATAAGCTCATCACAAACATATATGAATTACATCAAGAAAAATACATATAAGCCACAAGCTCAAGGTTCAACCCATTGAGTTAAAGATAGTGAAATTCTTACCATTCAATCGGTAAAGACGAGCAATGATGATGATAGTCGAGCTAGATAATCCCCAAAATATATAATTCATGCATCAAAACTCATTTGAAGTGAATTGTGTGTGAAATTTGCAAAGGGGACGAAAAATGGCCAAAATGTGTCAAAGTGACGAATCTTCAAGACAGAACCATTTTAATCCAAATTATAGCCTAGGGCGACCGGTCGAGGTTGAGGGCGACCGGTCGGCGTTGAGGGCGACGGTTGCCCTCAACCCTTTCAAACACATGTCTGTCATTTTTTCCAAAATCCGAATTTTCAACCAAAAAACCGATTTTTCGCCTAAGTTTTAAAAACGTGCAAAATACAAACGTAGACCTCATTCAATATACATTATGTCATGATCAAGCTCGAAATGAGGTAAAATGCTCGGCGTTGAGCGATTAAAAAGTCCGCGAGAGATCCTTGAGACGGAATTAAACACATCTCAAGTTTTTGTTAAACGTGCAATCCGTTAAAAAATTATCGAATCTCAATATGTTTAGTTCGATTATGACGAACCATATTTTGAAAAATTATTATCACCGGACTTGTTATCCCGAAAAATAATAACGTTTTGAGACTTTGGATACAACAAGTCATAAGAAAAAGTGCCTTTCAAATATTTGAAAATTTCTTTTAATGGCACTTTAATGAGATTCGTTGGGATAGTTTTTGAAGTCGAGCCATATAGACATAAGGCATATGGATTGTCGAGTCTATTGGAATAATACAAGAAAACATACCTCGAATTTTTTTTGTCAACCGATATGCCTTTCTCAACCTTTGTCAATTTTTAGCCATAGAGGTTGAGATGGTTCTTTCTTTCTTCAATGCTTAACTTCTTCAAGAGTTCTTTTGAAATATAGCCATCTTCTTGGCATTGATTAACTTGAAGTCCAATGATGAAATTTGATCTCCCCCATCATGTGATACCATGCTCATCTCAAGTTCACCTACATCAACTTAGGAGAATCTCTTGCACAAAATATTCATTAGTAGCACCAAAAATATTCTCATAAATATGCACAAGCAAACAATCTTGCCCTTTTTCAAAAAACAAGGAGAGTAGTATCAACTTTACCTTTTGTAAAATCATTTAGCAAAAAATAGCTAAGTCTATCATACCATACATGGGGTACTTGTTTGAAACCATACAAGGCCTTTTATAAAGATCATTTGGCCTAGAAAAATTTAAACCCCGATAGACTTCTACTTTAATAAAACCATTTAGAAAATAGGATTAAACATCCAATTGGTAAAGCTTGAAATTTTCTTAAAACAAGAATGGGGAAGTAAAATGCAAATAGCTACTAAATGTGCTATGAGTACAAATGTTACATCAAAATCAATTACCTTCTTCTTGAAAATACCTTTGAGCTACTAACCTCGCCTTAGTTCGACCAATGTTGCCCTGGTCATCGAGTTTGTTCCGGAATACCCTTTTTGTCTACTTCATTACTATCATCATAGGGCATCCAATTTGTCTAAGGTGTTCACAATAGAACATATACATCCAAATATTTTGAGGTAACCAATATTTGGAGTACTTTATTTCTCATCTACACAACTTAACAAACTCATTAACGGCATCACTTATATAATCAAGAATAAAAATAGCCCAAATGTAAAAACATGTCTCAATCATCAATAACAAAGTATCTTGCAAAAGAGCATAGTAGAAGTAGACACTACATATATAGACCATGAAGCAAGGAACACATACTATGCATTTAGAATATCATCAAGAGTCTAATAAATCATGCAAGTTCAAATAAGCTTAATAAAGCTATAAAAGGTCTCTTTGAAATTTGAAAATCCGATAGCATATAATTGAGACCTCATTTAAAAGAAGTATTTGAACAAAAGTTGACAAAGCAAATATGTGCAATCAAATATCGAATAGTGCCTTTCAAAAAATCTAAAAATCCTCTTAATGGCACTTGTATGAGATACTATAAAAAACAAGCACATAGGCATATGGCAATACATATATCGAGTCTATAAGAGTAAAAGTAACACAAGTAAACGTACCTCGATAATTTATGCCTTTCTTGACAAAATGGCCATTTGTGAAAATATGTAAATCCTACACAATTCTTAAAACAAATCTAGCACAAATCATAATGATAAAAGTGTAGGCTAAGAGATATCACAAGTAAGCTCATGCCATAAAAATCCATAAGAGATGATAATACACTTTAGTCTACAAAAATGCACAAGAGTTTTAAAAACATCATATAAGGTCTCCTTTTTCAAAAACATTTTAAGAACAAACATATATATTGAAGACCAAAAAAAAAAAAAAATCAATACTTGAAAACTCATGTTGCAATAAAGACACAAAAAAAAAAACACGCATAACAAAATAAAATGCATATTTTAAATGGGAGATACGGGTTACCAATTCGCCATTTCCATGGGTTGTGCGTTCCCATTTTTGATGATATCTTCCCCTTGAGAAGTCACTTTGTTGATGATGACTTCTTTGATTACTCCATTTCAAGGTTTGTTGCCTTCCCATTGTTGAAAGTCTCTTCTTCTTTGAAAATCATCTTGTTGATGATGTCTTTGCCACTTCCAAGGATTGTGTTCTTCCCATTTTTGATTGTATCCTCTTCTTGGAAATTGGCTTTGTTGAAAATAGTTTCTCCTTCTTTGATCAAATGAAACGGTTATTTGATGTCTTCTTGGAGGTATAAATTTTCTTCGATCATTATTTCACCGGGTACCTAATATGACATTATTTTGTGGTACCCTCAAGTGTTTGGGTCCTTTAGGATTATCTTTGAGACTTTTAGGTCTCCAATAATGATTAGAGCTATTTCTAGCCCGACAAGTATTAGCCGTATGACCCTTTTTACCGCAATAGAAGCATGTAATAATTCTAGGAGCATAATGACCAACATGCTTAGAGACTTGATTCTTTTTCATATGATTGACAACATTAAGCTTTTGATCAAGTTCTAGTTTCGAATTATCACAACAATCAATAATTTCATCGGTACTCAAGTCGGATTTAGATAAATCCTTTTTCATGCAATTAATATCCTCAACAAGAGTACTATTTTCTTTTTCAAGGTTTCTAACCTTGTCAAGAGTGGTGGTGTGAGCACATGATAGTGATTCATAGGAAGTAAATAAACTATCCTTATCATTTTTCAAAACAATGAATTCCTTTTTCAAATTTTTGTATTTAACAAGTAAGTTTTGGAATTCATCTTGTAGCTCATCATAATCATTTTGCAAATCACTATATTCATTTTGCAATTCATTGTCATAAGAAGTAGAGGGTTTAGAACTTACCTCATTTTCTTCTTCGATGCCCATGAGGCATTGTTCAACTTGTTCATCATGGGAGGTTGTAGAGGGCTTATCCCATGTTGTATCCATTTGAGAAGTAGATGCTTTTGAGTTGCTCCTATCATTTGCAAATACTCCATAGATGGCTTCTAATTTTTGCCATACTTTATGTGCCGATCGAACTCCTACAATATGTTCATATACCAAATTAGTAAATGAACAATGCAAGATATTTAGAGCCTTACCGTTTAAAGAGATGATTTTCTTCTCTTTATCATTTAGCTCTTTGAGGCTTTTGGAGGTGTGTGGTGTATCTATCATCGGAATGGATTCTCCATTTATGACGGTGTTCCAAATATCAAACCCGCAACCTTGTAAATAACATTCCATTCTTTCTTTCCAAAATATAAAATTCTTGGAATCAAACCGAGGTGGCTTGGTGGTGGAGTGCTGGAAGGATGAGCTTCGTTAAGAGCCGACGATCGTTTCTCTTCACTCGCGATGTGAAACGAGCTTGCCAAAGCGTTTGGCTCGATACCACTTGTAAGTCTAGCGGCTACGATAATCTAGAGGGGGTGAATAGATTATCTCCATCTTTTCGATTTTGCCCTCTTTTTGAACCAAATGCTCAAAGACAATAATAAAGGTGCGGAATGTAAACAACACACGTCGATTTAAAGAGGTTCAACCCACCTAGGGCCTAATCCTCTACCACCCCAGTATATCCGGGATGGATTTCAAAAATAAAAAAGATTTTATTAATTTACCATAAATTAATACAACACCAACTTACAACAACACCTTGAAGAGCACCGCACTCTTCTTCAACACCACCTTTGAGATTACCACAATCTCACATGAAGATTACCACAATCTCCAACGGCACCTTGTGAAGATTACCACAATCTTCAACCTTGAAGAATACCAAATTCTTCAACACCTCAACAAGAAGATTACCACAATCTTCTCACACCTAACACCTAGATCACCCAAGTGTGCTCTTACCACAAGAACACTCACAAGGATATCTTGTGTTGAATGATAACCCAAAAATTCAAGATTACAACTCGATAATTGATAATACAATAGAGTGCAAGTGTAATCAAGAATAGCCTAGACCTCAAGAATGTGAAAGTGAATAGCTAGGCAAATTACAACAAGAAATAAGACAATGTAGGAACAAGTGTATTCTTGAGTGTATCTTGTTGTGTTGTAGTTTTCTCTCTTATGTTGTTGCTTCAATTCTTCCTCTATTTATAGGAGATGATTGATAGTTGATAGGCTCCTCTTGGAATCTGATATCTACAAAAAATTGCAATTAAAATCAAGATTATAGCTGTTAGAAATCAATCCCACAATTTAAGGGAAAGTTGTCTGTTTTGCTAACGGTTAGAATTTTCTTTGTCAAAGCATAGGGCGACGGTCATACGAAATAGAAGTTTGAAACATATCGCAGCAAATTAACACAGGGCGACCGGTCGAAGTGCACCTCGACCGGTTGCACTGACCAAAAACTGAAAGAACAAAGTTTCTGTTTCGATGTTTTGCTCCCAGATATCGGTCGCCTCTTTGGTCGACCGGTCGACCGCCTAAATGCAATGTTGTCCGATTTTTGACGAAAATAAACCTCAAGAAATACTCCGAAAAATTCGTAAAAATATTTTAAACCGATCGGGAGTATTTAGGACAACATTAGAAATATAGTTTTGAAGAAATAAAACATTTACACAAAAAGTGTTGTTCGATATAAATTCCAATAAATACTCCGAAAAATAGTAGAGACATTTTAGATCAATTGGGAGTATTAGGACAACATAGTTTCAATGTAAAAACCCATTGACTTAAAAACATTAAATGTGTTGTCCAATTTTATATCGAAAATAAACTTGAGGAAATACTCCGAAAAATATTAAAACCATTTTAAATCATTTAGGAGTATTTGGACAACCTTTAAAACCATTGTTTTGGTGTAAAATCAAAATCATCAAAATCATGATAAACCATTTATCAAACATATACTATGTGTTTTAGATGTATTTTAGGTTTCGTAATTCGCATCTGAAGTACCATTGTGTTTATGAAGTACTTACGTAAATGTATAGTATCGAGTTTGACCTTACAAGTATTACTTTTGGTCGTAAATGTATCGATTGTTGTAAAGGAAGTATTACATGTGTTTTACATGTATTTCAGGGTTATTTATTTCGTATGTAAATTTTATAGTATCACTTTTGCCCTTACAAGTATTACTTTAGGTCGTAAAAGTATCGGTTATTGTAAACAAAGTATTATGAGTTTTTATTATGTTGTTTATATAAATTTGTATTACTATAAAAATATCACTTTTTACATAACAAGTATCACTTTTTATATAACAAGTATAACTTTTTATACAAAAAGTATCACCTTGTATATAAAAATTATCATGAGGTTTTTGCAATGATATAGTGTTCCATAAGTTTTTGTAATGAAGTGTATAATGGGTTTAATTTGAGCATGTGTTTTAGTTGTATTTTTAGGTTTCTAGCCATTGTGTTTATGTTCTTATGTAAATGTATAGTATCACTTTTACCTTTACAAGTATTATTTTTGTTGGTAAAAGTATCAGTTGTTATAAACAAAGTATTACATGTGTTTTTTATACATGTGATTTTGTAATATTAGGAAAAGTATCACTTTTTATATAACAAGTATAACTTTTCATGTAAAAAGTATCACCATGTATGTCAAATATATAATGTGTTTTTGTAATGATATAGTGCTCCATATGTTTTTTGTAGGTAATTACAATGGGTGATGAATCAGCAATAGTTCCTGTTACGGATAAGGGAGTCAAAAAACAGAAAGTGGAAAGGAAAAAAAGGGTATTACAAGGTTAAAGCCCGAAGTATGGAGATGGAAAAAGAGCAGGGGCAGAGAAAGGTAAACGTGAAAGTTGATGAGGATGTGACACCGAAAAAAGAAGAAATTGACGAGGAGGATCAAAATGTTGTAAAGAAGATGACGATTTGAGGGAAAGTAAAGAAAGATGTAACTGAAGAAAGGTAATATATAATGTTTTTAGTAATAATCATTTTTTTTTCGTGATATCTCATTATGATGCTTTTTGTTTGTTTTGCAACAAAGACAAAAAAATTGTGGTGGACGAGGGCGAAGGTGGCAAGAAGAAGAAGAAAGCTAGGTATAAATGTATTTTTGCTATGAAGAAATTATTTTACGTGAACAATGATTTGATTTGTTAATTATTAGATGTTTTTCTCAAAAATATGTCTTATTTAATTTCGAGGATTTCATTTCGCATGTAAACCTCGGGAGTTGTTTGAGGTTATAAGTAGTTTAACCGATAGACAAAAGGAAATGTAGTAAATATAGGCTTTGGGGTTTCTTTGAAGTTTTCAATCGAGTCATCATTCCCCATGGATATGGTTAGAAGATTGGTAAAAAGTTTTAATGGTACCCGATCGAATGTTGAGATTTGATAATTTTGCTTTTCTTTATGAATCACTTGTGATATTCGTGTCATTTTTTTAGTACCTAGGGTAATGGACCAGGTGTTGAAGAGCTTAAGTGGGGTGAGTCGTTGTTTTTATGGACGAGTTGAAGGAGAACTACGACATTGATCTTTGTGATTTAGTGCATAGTTTGAAGTGTGTTTTTAGTATGTTATTGGATGGCGGTGATGAGAGTTTTGTTATTTCTTGTTTGTCGTATTTTTAACACCTAGGAGCAATAGGAAGGTTGATTTGAACTTATAAAATGTTTGGTGGCGTGAATAGGATAGGAGAGTACGACTGTTCGTACATTTTTAAAAATTTGTGTGTGGGGATGAATAAGTACAATGAGAATCCGAGCGCAAGATATGTCAGTGGCTGCGTTATTGTGTTGTTGATTCTATACTTTCATAGAATGAAATGGCAAGGCAATGCTGAACCAAGCAGTCTACCTTTGATTTCTCATTGGGATGCCAAGAAGTAGAAAAAAAGAATGAAGGAAGAAATTTGAAATTGGTGGGTGGTTTTGTGTTTGGGTGAGTGGGTCAGCGCCACATACCCCGTTAGCTCAAGACGGACAAAGACACGCCGAGAAAAAGTGTGGTGAGAAAGAGCCCGACAAAGAGGCGATGAATCAAATGAGGATGATGAAGAAGAGATTGATAAAGAGAGCTTTGGATGAAGGAACCGAGAAAGAGAAGCGTGATGACGGTGTGGAGAATCCGTCAGATTTTATAAATCTGAAGCTACCGAGAGGCGACGAGCTTTCCGATGACGAGGTGCACAAGATGGACAGATATGTAAGTTTGTATATGCTTTAGTAATTTTGTCAATTATGGAGTATCACTTTTAATTGTAATAGTATGATTTTTATGACTAAAAGTATTAGTTTTGTTAATATAAGTGTACTATATATGAGTATGCTTTTTGGTGATATTTCTTAAGTATAAAGTATCAATATTACCCATAAAAGTATTACTTTTAGCTCATAAAGTATCACTTTTAGGGATAAAAGTATTCCATGTATGAGTGTTTTTATGTCAAGTATTGTAGTATCACTTTCACCCCTAAAAGTATCACTTTTAACCTTAAAAGTACAACTTTTTCACTTACTATTTTATTTTTTATAATTGTAGAATGTCTATGAAGCATTCACGCTATTTAGGAGGAACTTCAATGTTCTAATCGGATATCACATGGAGATGTTTAACAATCAATAACGAAGGCAAGTAAGAGAAAACATTACAAGTTGTTCACGGACTCCGGTGGTAAGAGCCGAAGTTCTTTTCGGATGTCGGACTCTGAGTACATTGACAAAGTTGTGGAGAACTTTGAAAGGATGAAAAACCTGGCACATGAGATGCCAAATTTTGAGCTGGTGACTCCTGAGGATGCACCTGAGGATGACATCAAAAAGTTAGGTGATGAAATTCACAAAGAATGTTTTTCTCAAGACGAAGAGTTTCTGGAGAGAGTGATGAAATAGTGTCTGGGGAGGCAGAGAAAAAAGTTGAGCCATGGCCTGTTGCAGATGGAGCAATTTTCCATTGCCAATTCATGAAGAAAAACAAAGATGTTCTTGAGCATATGAGCAGGAAAGAGGAAGACATCATGGATTATTTCTTTTTCACGCACAAACGAATGATAGAGTAAGTATGCTGAAAGTATTTTGATTTGAGTATCACTTTTGAATTTAGAAGTATAACTCTATGTGCATAAAGTATCAATTTTTCCCAACAAAGTACCACTATGAATTTCTGATCAACTTTGTATTTTGTTTTCAAAATTTAGGTCAAATGCCTTTGCTCATGATGGGGCTCACTTTATTGCCTTTGATGGGATTTCAACGATGAACTCATCGAAGTTGATCCATGTAAGCATTATAGACATATGGGCTGTATTGCTTAACAAAGATCCCTGAGCCTAAAATTGTTTCTATTTCAATGCCCAACACTCTATAAGTACTACTTTTATCTATAATAGTAACACATTGAAGCAAAAAAAGCATTTTATTCTTTTAATCAATTTCTTTTTTTAAACGATTGTATCTTGAAGTTGTTCAATAAAGTTGGAGACCAGGATAATGCAAAAAATGTCCGAGATTGCTGGAACAACATGATATTGTCTGGAAATTTCAAGGATTTGAGAACTGTGAATTTGGTAATATTCATTTTTGTTTGCTTTTTTGTATTTACTTTTTAATACGAAGCGTTAAGTATCTATTTGTTGGAAATGTAGATTTTTGTACCAGTATGCTCTGTGCAACACTACTTCTGCACTGTCATCAATTTTGCGGATCAAAAGGTGCAATATCTTGACAACATGGTGCACCATGAAGATGTTGATGTTGATTATGTGGATCTTGCAAAATTGGTGGTAAATAACTATATCTCCTTGTATCATTTTTTATTTTTTGTAAATGTAAGTATTGTATTAAATTTAATATAGCGTTTTTTTTAGCAAAGAGAAATGTCAGTTTTCCTGAAGGAGCAACAACACTCCAAAACTAAAGAAGTTGAGAGATATATGTTTGAAAATGTCCCTTTTCCATGGCAGAGCAATTTGAAAAACATCGATTGTAGTGTTTTTCTAATGCATCATATGGAAAACTTCATGGGGAGTGTGTACTATAACACCCCATATATTATTCTATTTTGGATTAGTAATTTTTGACTTTTAGGATTTTATTTTTGGCCTAACATAGAAATCCCCTATATAAGCCCAGTCATTATTATATTGATAAGCCTGTTTAGTGAGCCCATTTTATTAAAGTCCATATGTGTATTTTATTTTATTTGAAAATCTGCAAACTTTTATCAGAAAAGGAGTCTTTTGAAAATTTTATCAGATAGAATAGAATTTTATTTTGTGCATATCCAAATAGATTTAACCTAATACATGGCCTAAGACTCTCAAACCTAAATACATATATATTTTCAGTCATCTCATATCTCCAGCAATCTATCGATACTTCTCTGCAATCTCACTTCTTCACAAACAAGGTAAACTCATAAATTTCCCATTCAGATTCTTTCCTAACCTCACGAGTATCACCCAGCAACTCCGAAAAATAAACCTTAAGCCTCGAACCCGATAGCCAGAAACTTAAACCCTAAGCCCGAGTTGCCCCCTTGTCGCTGTTGCCCCCGTAAGAGTCCAAGAAAGAGAGAGTTACCGTGAGAGAGTGCGATTGAGAAAGAGAGTTATTGTGAGAGAGAAAGGTTTTGAAAAAAAAAGAAATAAAAAGAAAAGAGACAGAGAGGTGTGTAACTGGAATTGAGATTGGTGAGTTGTTTTCAAATTGAGGGGAAATATGACAGGGGCTTGAGGAAGAAAGGAAATTTCAAAAAAATTCTTAACTTTGGATTTTGCAACCATTATTTACTAAAACTGAGGTTTTGGATTTGTGAGTTAGGTATTTAATAAAATTGATATGAGGGGCTAGTGTTGTAGACAATAGCATAGAATTTAAGGAAAAAAAAAGGAAAGAGAAGGAGACGAGAGAAACGAGAGGTGAGGACTCGGGATTATAGAAGCGAGAAAGGAAAAGTTATGCAGATGGGTTTTCTTTGAGGGAGTGGGGTTTACTGCTTATTGTCTACTTTAAATACCTTGTTATGATTGTTATATGTATGGGCACGTTAAACATGAGATGACACGAAGGTACTTAATTGTACATCACGAAGGTACTAAATTGTACAAACATGAACGTACTTAATTTTACACCCACAATTAGCCTTCGGGCTTCTTTGATCAAACCATGAAAACCATAGGTGTGTATGCAATGATGATTATACTTGTGTATTTGATTTAGACAATGCGTCCCCACAAAGTTGTTGATAGCTCACCCCTTTCATTAACAAATTTTCATGTTAGAGTCCTGCAGCGTGGCACGTGGTGGATAGATGTGATCGGAGTCATGCAAAGTTTTATTTTGAAGTTATTTTATAATTATTGAGAGTTTTCCGTACAATGTTTATTGTTTTAAATTTCCTCTGCGAATATGGATGATAGTTTAATGTTTTTGTTTTTTTTAAATATAGGTTATTTCTTTTTCTTTGAAGTTATATTTAGTAGTTTAATTTTTCTATAATTGCGCGTTATTTATAAACCTTTTATTTAGTGAAAAATATATTCATGGTTACGCTCTTTATAAAATTCGGGCGTTACATGTACACCGAGCTAAATTTGTATCCAGTAAGAATCTTTTTGTTTGTGTTTGAAGTTTTAAAATCATAAAAATCCTGTGTATACTAATTTTTTCCCTTTGTGATTGTAGCCAGAAGAACTACGTAAGTTGAGTGCGTCGTATTGTTCAAGGATTGTGCTACATCGTTTAAATGAGATGAAGGTTCAAATGGAGAAAGATGTTAACATTGCTTGAGCTATGAAGGAGTAAAAGAACAAAAGAATGTTTTGAATTGCAATGTAGAACTGATATTTCAAGGGTAAAAGATACTTTTTGGATGTTATCGATCTTGGTGGTTGATAGGGTAATGTGATTTTTATAGTTAGTTTGTAGTTTCTTGGATATTTTTGAGGTTTTATGCTTGTTGGGGTACAATTCTGTATGGGGAAAACATGCTTTATGTTTTTCGTGTTTAGAGTATCACTTTCGTACTTAAAGTATGACTTTTTACTAAGAAAATGTGTTTCTTTTTCTGTAATTGGTATTAGTATTTGTATGGAAATGACACTTGCATAGTTTTACATTATATGAATTGAAAAGTATCACTTTTTGATTTAAAAGTAATGATTTATGTGCATAAAGTTTCAATATTTGCCAACGAAGTATAACTCGAATGGGAACTCCCAATCCAAATTTGAATTAAAAATCTCATACCCCCAAAAATGGCTAAATTTTGTCACAATTAAAATTGTATCTTTCTTGCTTTACTAAGTGTAATTTCATCGTTCCAACTATCGATATGTTGCCAATACTCCAATGCTTGCATCGCACGATTGATATGTTTGATTACTTTGAGCTCATTACAAATAAACCTCATGTATGATTGGTTCAGTCATATTTTTCCTTACACAACAAAAAATATTTTTAAAGTATCACTTTTTATGAATAAAGTATCGATTTTTACTAACAAAGCATCACCTTTTACCAAAAAAGTATATATTTGAATTTTCACTATTTTATGTGTATAAAGTATCACTTTTTACCAACAAAGTATCACTTTTCACCAACAAAGTATCAGTTTTTGTGCATAAAATATTACATTTCTTACTAACAAAGCATCAAATAAATATGGCCAAAGTATTAATTTAAAAAACTACAAAACAATAGTATCAGTTTGATACAAAAGAATTCAGTCGATTACTAAAACAATCTAGGATTATGAGTTTTTGAACCAAATTCCTTTGATGGATGTGTGTCTGATGTTTCACCGCTTCTCTTCTTCTTGTTTTTTTGGATATGCCCTTTTATCCTTTGTTTCCTCCCCTTTGTAACTGATCGTGCTGGATCCAAAATGCTTGTAGAAGAACTTGAAAGATCATTGCGCTCTGTTGAATCTGGTATATCTATCAACGCATCAACAACCATAAAATCCCTATTGCAGCCATCTTTTAAAATGGTTCTTGCATCCTCATTGTATTGGCATTTCAGAACAAGATTATAATATTTGCGTGTCATTTCATGTCTCCAAAGAACACGATCATTAAGTTTATCTGAACTTTCAATTCTCGAACTGAACTTTTCCCATAATTCAGTTTTTGCAAACTTTGTCCATCTTTTGGCAATGTAACAGTCCGGAATTTTGGATATAGAATGCATATATAGCACTCTTAAGTTTGTGAGAACAAAGTAAACCTCACTCTTTGTACTTTTTACAAGAACAATTAATGAGAGTATGTAAACAATCATACACCACACGATGACAACAATTATCACCATTTGATAAAATGTCATAAACCATTAAGTTCTCTTCAACCTCAACAGTGGTGCAGTTGGTAGATATACTTTTAATGAACTCGACCTCAAATCCTTAAATTGTTAGTGTATATACCTCGCAACATGCTTCAATAGTCCGATCAATGGTAGCACAGATTTTGGAATTGATCTTGAGCATTGGAATTCATTTTCTTTCCCAGTGTTTCTCCAACGCATTATTGCCCCTTGGAATATGTCATAAAATTGATTAAAGTCGTCGTTTTCTTGGCGTTGAATCCTATTGCATTGTTCGTGTTGTCACTCCTTTGTGAAGATAATTTTCCCGCAGAAAAGAAATCTTTGCTTAGTGAAGTACACCATTTCTGCTTGAAATCATACATACGTTTAAACCAAGAGTCATCTTGCAACTCATACTGCAATATCATAGATTTCCTGCAACTTTCAAAGTCATTTTCATCAATGTAACTAGTCAAACATTTGTTGAATGTTTCCTTGAAAGAATTGTTGTGTTTCAGCCGTCCAAATCGACTTATAGCATTCTGGTGAAGGTGCCATAAGCATAGTCTATGCCTTGTTTGAGGGAAAACCTACATAAAAGTAAGAGGAAAATATTAGAATTTAAGAACAAACCTCTCTGTTTTCGAGGAAAAGTATATGTTTTATGAAGTAAAATATCATTTTTGTTACTAAAAGTATCTATTTTCTGTTTTACAGACATCACCCTTTTTAATAGCATTGCTAAGATATTTTTCGGTCTTGAACACCTTCATTAGCCAAGGGTTTTGAGAAAAAGATGCTCTCTTCTCTCTCTCCCAAACCTCATGGAGCTCGATTTTTCTCTCTTCATGGAGCTCGATTTTCTCTTTTCCCGAGAAAATACGAAATCTCATGATTCTTCTATCCCCTGCTCCTAGGGTTTTACCAAGGGTTTCCCAAACCCTAATTATGCTACTTGCAAGAATGGTGCAAGCTTGAACAAGAAGAACGTCAAACGATTTCTTTTAATTAAGAATTAATCAAGAAAATCAAGATCATTACATTCTACATGTTTTCCTCAAGTTTTGGATCATCCTGCTGTTGATCATGCTTCCTAGATTCTCAAGAACCATCCAAGAACGGATCCCGATTTTCAAGAAACGATCGTGAAAAATATCTTTTGCAAAACGATGCATGCCTAGGAGGATACAATTCCGATTAAGAAAGGAGATTTTTATTCGTAATGATGGATGAAGGGATTTATCATCAACGTCATAAACGAAGTTATGAGATTCATTAATCGGACGACTCCTACTTCCAAAAGGGGCAAAGCCATGCACATTAGAGATACTCAAATCGATAATGCATGCCATTTGGAGAATTCAACATGCTTGGCGATTGGTACCTCTAGGTAAGGGTTATTTTAGTTTACAATTTAATGATATAGCTGACCGTAATCGTGCTTTTGTTAAAGCTTCATGGAATCTTAATCCGGGTACAATCCGTATCACTAATTGGATCCCAGATTTCAATCCTTATAAAATTAATACTTCTATGGCACAAGTTTGGGTTCAGATTTATGAACTAAGTATCGAGTATTGGCATCCCTCTTTGATTACGAAGATTGCAAGTGTGATAGGTACTCCGATCCAAATTGATGATCGTTCGTTGTCCGGGGAGATGGGACATTTTGTTCGAGTGTTAGTTGAACTTGATTTGAATAAATCTCTTCAGGAATTTATTATGGTTGAAAGGGTGGGACATTGTTATGTTGTTTCGTTCAGTTATGAGAATTTGCCGTTTTTGAGTTAATTGTCGGATTATTGGGCATCATATTACGAATTGTCACCATCAAGATGTGACAAAGAGAGAGCGACATTGTTCAACCGATAAGAGCCCGGTTCGTGGGGCGATTATCATTAGAACGAGGAATCTTGGTAAGATTCCGACTAATAAGGGTAAGGAAGTAGTTTCGGAAACTTGGGTTCAAGTTGAGCCCGGAAAGCCCGGATCTGCGGAGAGGAATCGGCTCAAGGAGGATGGACCATCCACTTCGGTATTCAAATACAAAATTCTTTTAACGTGTTAGGTGATACATCGGAGAATTTGCATGAAGAGAATGAGCCCTCACATGTCCGTGCATATGAGGACCTCAAAGGTTCGAATGTCAATCTTGATAAGACTATGGTTCTTTATCAACCACGGAAGCGGAGTTCGGTTATTGTTCATGAGGATATGATGACAACACCAAATTTAGATGAAAAGAGTCAAGCGGATCTACGATGCCATGGAAGTTGTATCTAGAAATCATCCGCTTAATGATTATGTCCTTATCTCTAACGCTCGAGAGAAGGAAATGATGATCGCATCAACACGCAAACGTTGATGTCTGTATCTTTGGATGAAGAAGAACAAGACAAATCGAAGCTTTGAAGACCAAGCTAGACAACTCCTCAAATATTCCATTTGTTATTCACTCATGTGCTCTCTCGGAAGCTATGAAGGCTCTAGAAATTGCGGTTCGAGGATCCTTGGCGGACATTCCACAAGCTACATCGGACCATACAGATGATACTCGAGCACGTACAAAAATACAAATGTCAATCACTCAAAAATCCTTAAGACATAAACGCCTTTAATTTAAATTGCGTCATTAAGTTATTTTTATTTTTTTTCCAAATTTTGCATTATTTTTCCTTTGCTACGATCGGCTTGTGATCGGGGATCTTTTTCTTTCTTTTTATATATTTTCATTTATTAAAAAAGTAGCATTGCTAATCGCTTGGTCTTGATCAGTGAACAAAGTTATAGGATATTTCCCACCCATTGATTTCATAAAAACTTGGAAAAGCCATTCAAATGAGTCAGCCTTTTCATCGGATAAAAAAGCACAACCGAACATCACATTTTTCCAATGATTATTGACCCCAACAAAAGGAGCACAAATCAAGTTATACTTATTCGTGCGATATGTTGTGTCATACCATAACATCACCGTATATCTTGTAGTCTTCCTTCATCATGGAATCTTGTAGGTCCCAAGGGGTGTGAGTAAGGTTTAGAAGGGGGGGTCGAATAAATCTTACCAACTTTTCGATTTTAGTCTTTTTAGAATAATACAGAGTTAATTTCACAACTATGTCCTTGAGGGACAACTAAGTTAGTTAACCAAATGAGAGTTAGCCACTCAACATATTCGATTGAGTGTTGATAGAATAACTTTCGGTTGTTTAGTCTAATACTTAACTTGGCTGTGATGAGATTTTCAGCGGAAGATTTAACACCCTTGAATTTGGTTTAAGTTTTTTTTAACACTTGGTTTTGGCACTTTGTTAATTATCGGTTGGATAGCAAATTATCAGTGAGACATAAAATGATATGCGAAAATAAAAATGCGAGAAATGTAAATGACACAATAATTTTTATAGAGGTTCGAAGATGGGGTAATTCTTCTACTCCTCTGTTCTCCAACTCCTGGAGGAATCCACTAAGTATTGATCAGAGTACAAAGTGGTTAACAGTCCAGATGCAAGTCTTGATCACACAACCCGACTTGCTCCTTCGGGACTCGATCTGAGATGCCTTGATCACTCACCGGCTTCTCGTCCGACTCGGCTTCTTCACAGGCCAGCTTCCTTGCTACTTTAGCTAACTTGCTCAAGCTTCTTGGATTTGATCACGAAGCCCTCTAATAACTTAAGACTGGTTCGACCTTGAACCTTTCTACAATCCTCCTTGGAAAGTAGACCCCTTTTGATTCTTCAAAAGTTTCCTCTTCAATAGTTTGAAGTTGTCTTTCCTTCATAGCTTAGTGTTGGATCGATTTCCTTCGAGAGTTAGGCTTGAGGATTTGCTTTAATAACTTGAGAATATATTTGCAGGTTATAATTTCTTGATTGTCAGGTATGCAAGGTGACCCTTTCTCAAAGTGATTCCTCAGCCTTTTATAGTGAACTTTCAAAAGTCACTTGTGTTCGTTGGCTTGTGTTTTCTTGGTCTTCAATCTTGAGATGTAGACCTTTCCTCGTATTAAATTAATGTCCAGCTTTTCAGGTTCTGACACGAGGTGCAGTGCTTCCCATTGGTTTATTCCTTTTGCACGCTTCTAGCACTGAGCACTTTAAGACATGGCAGCATGGAAGTATTACTTGTTTAGGTAATATTCTTGACATTTGTGCAACGGATTCTTTTCATTTAACTCCTCTTGGCAGCTGCCTTTTCCCCAGGTGACTTGAGTCTGCTCCAATGATTGAGAGACTCATCTGTCACTTCATCCTGACTTGGCTTGGTTTCTTTGGTTGACTTGATTGACTCTTCATACAGCTGTGTCTCAACTGATACTCCTTCAGTCGAGTCCTTGACATTTCTTCCTTGCCATACTCAGCTGCTTCACAGCAGAGTCTTCATCACAATCTTTAGTTGACTTCTTGTATATCCAGGCATAGCTAACTTGACTAAGCTCGTACAACCCTATCTATTACAATACAAATTACAAGGAAAATGGGGTGTCAACTTTCTAGTCTAAGTTTTACAAGGTATTCATCAAAATCTAGACAATAAATTTCCCAACAATTTTCCCCTTTTTGATGATGCCAAAACTTAAATACATACATCCAATTATGCAAATGGTAAAGATACATACAGTCAGTGGAGAAACATAGAATGTATGCATAGAATCAATCATTTTATTGATCATAACATTCTTGTCCTTTACACAGATGTTTACAATGTGTTTCAGAGCAAAATACATGAAGACTTACATACATATGCATTTACAATAGTAAAATACATGAAGGGGTGGACAACAACACTTCATCGCCTTCGCTGCCTCCTTCTTTCTTCTTCTTGACTCTCTGTCGTCCTCGGCTCTTTTTTTTTTCATCTTCATCTTTGCTTTCTTCTTCTCGTATGCTCTCTTTGCAAAGATCATCTCTTCGCTTTCTTTCCTAACTTTCTTCCCACAAAATGATCTTGTCTTTTATTTTCTTCTTGATTCTTTTCACATATTCAAGATTCTTCTTAGCCACTTCTCGATTGCCTACTTCATCATATCCATTGATAGATCCTTCCTTCTTGCCGGATCCACATATTCAATGTTTTTGGGTAGAGGTCCTGCGGGTATAAAGCCTCCGCCTCCACCACTCCTTCCTCTTCCTCTCGGCGTGTATTGTCTTGAGTCTTCTTCTTACCAGCGAGTGACCAAAGCAGTGGATCATGCTAGTAGTCGGCCGCTTGTCGCCTTCTTCGCACAATGACTTGATCCTTTCTCCCGATCTGAAAGTCCCAGGGCTTGGGCTATGGACATATCCTTGAAGTATCCCTCGGATTCGAGCGTTTTAAATTCTTCAACGGATTTTGGCTCGTTTCCATCATCCGGAATGGCATCCGTATCTTTTCCGATGGAATGCCTCAATTGTTTTAACATCTCTTCAACACGGGCATCCGTTCTTTTGTCAAAATCCTCCATCTCTCGCTTCTACAATCTTCTTCTTATGAGACATGGGCTGAGTGATAGGGCGGCGATTACGAAGTTTGTTGATGATGTCACCGTGACATGACCTTCTTGAGGGTTTTACGCAAGCATTAAGGTCATATCTTTTGACCTTTCCCCTCAACAACTTTTCCCTTCTCCTTCCTCTTTTCAACAATTGATCTTTCTTCAACACGGCAATTGTTTCCTTTTCCTTTTCACCAACCGTCCCTTAAGCATCTTCGGTATTCCTCTTGCCCCTTTTTGGCATCATCAAAAGAGAGAGGAACCCACAGGGAACAGGCCAAAAAGCATGAAGTCTAGTCTCGATAGATGAATATTGTTTGGAATCGAACAAGGAGTATCTTTGTTGAACTACGAGCGGGTGGCTTTGGACTCGGCCACTAGTTTCATTTCGGCCATAAGAAGAAGGAATTTGGCATTCCTATTCTCTTCTACGCACGAAGTTCTTTGCGATGAAATTCACGCAGCAATTCCATCTCGGTTGTATGAGAGGCATGCAATCTCTCCATATAGGTCTGCATCCTCGCCTTCATATCGGCATTGTCGGCCTCCATATCGGCATGCGGTTGTATGGTGCCTTGAAATAGCAAACTTGCTCGAGACACATGGCACTCTCTTGAGACCATTCCCTTATTCGACCACCACTCCTCTCAAGTCTCTTTGTGAGGGTGGCGTCTCTTTGTCCGATCGCATGTCGAGAGAGGTTTGGTGCCGTTCAATCTTCTCAATCTCTTCACAGATTTTCTTGAAGATTTCGCGCATCTCATCTGTTTGACTTGAGTCAGCTGCCGGCCACTTTGCATCGAAATGGAAATCAACTGGCACAATTGTTTCAGTGGGGATTATAGGGTCTTCTTGGACGGTGTAGAGCCTCTGTTCTCTTGCAGTTTATTCTTCAAGCACGGGCAGTTCTTGAGAGAAAGGGAAAACTTCTTCATAGGCATCGTCTCGCACTTGAGATATTGTGCGAGGTGGTCTCTTTCAACGACTCTGGAAGCTGCGCTTGATTGGTTCAGTTGGGGCCTTTGATTGCATTGACCCGGTGGTGAGCCTCACTGTCTTAACAACTTCTTCGGTCTCACCGGTTTTTTTTCCATTTGAGTTGATTTGTTCCTCGGTCGTATCGGTAAGCGTCATCGGAAGATGATGAGACTTGAGGGTTTGGCTCATCATCAAAATTGAAGGTTTGTCGAGCAACCTTGAATTCTGACTTGCTCGTACTTGGTGGAACATTCTCAGCTGAATCCTCTTTAGCAGGGGTTGATTCAGCTTCATCTGCGGATCCCAAGAATGTTGTATCAGGATCATCCTAGGAGTCATGAAGAGCGCGATTTCTTCCTCTCGAATCAACAATAATGTTACGAGGAATGCTCTTATCTCCTTGATTTTTACCTAGGAAGTCTCAACCTCCTTAGGCCTTCATTACCTCCTGCGGTTTCAAGCTGCAGGGGCCTATACAATCCCTTCGACAGCGCAATGTCTTAGGGTGTTCTGCAATGGCATCCACAGGAGTCTCAACTCCGTGGATTGCACTTTCGCCCAGTGTTAACTCCCGGGCGAGATCCATCCTGTGCCTCACCGCATCGCGGTGTCCTCGACTACAAAGTCGTTGGCACTTCAAATTGAGACAGACTCAACTATCCGAGCTTTGTCAGTGACAACTTGCTGTTGTTATTTTTCTTTTTCCTTCTCCACTTTGCCTCCTTTGTGCATGGTGGAATCATCTGCAACATCATCCGACCTAGCTGCAGTGGAGTGAGTTTCCCCCTCAACTGGCTCATCAGCTGAGTGACTGATAGTGGGGTCACTCTGCTCCAGACTCCCGACTTTATCAAATGAGTGTTCAGCCGTGGGGGCAGGTGGTAAGACACCTTCAATAGGGGTTGGTTCAACTTGGGTGCCCAAGTTCCCAATGTCATCGCCATTTCCCTTAGATCCGTCCTCTGAGTGAACTGGGGAAGTGGTTGCAGCAATAACTGTGGCAATCTGATGTACCACTCCCAACGGATCGATTTCCAGCTATAATTTGGAAGACTCTCCTGGTCTTTCCATCAGCTGTTGCTCATGCATCAACCTGGATTCCCGCATGGCTTGCTGCATTTCCAACTCCTTTTTCATAGCAACGGGTTCCATTTCCCCATCACTATCCGAGAGCATGTCAATGTGTGGATGAGTGTGTTTGCTAGTTCCAGTGAGAGGACATATGATGGCTTTCTCACGCGCTTCTGCTTTCTCAGCTGCTCTTGCCTGTTCGTTTTTCTTCCGAATTTGCAGCATATTAATACAGTTGTCCTCATCCAGGTCTTGCAGCACGGTATCAACTTCAAGAAACCTGAAGAGTTCCTCTTCCTCATCAATAAACTCTGGGTGTTCAAACTGCACCCTAGAGTGACTCAGCTTCCACTTCCTCCATGCTCTTAGACGATTTTGGATGTCTGGGTACAATGGAGAGCATATGATTACATCATCATCTTCATCCTCTCCCTGTTTGCCTTCCTTTTCAAAAATGGAGAGTAGCAAATTCTGCTGCTCTTCGCCCTCAGTTGCATCTGCTTTCTTCGCTGCTTCTTGTTCCTCAGATGTTCTGTCCACAGCTGGGTCTTCAATTTTCCTCTGTTGATCGGCCTCAGCAAACTTGGTTGTTTCATCAATAATTTCTGGAGACTGCACTTCTTGAGCAGTCTCAGAGATCTTTTCCAGCTGAGTGGCAGACTCAGCTGTCTTCTCAAGCCCTGAATGCTTGGTGAGTCTTCTTCTTTTGGTCCTTAGCAGAGAAATTTCTGGTTCGGATACGGCTTCCTCAGATTCCTTGGCGGCGGGGGCCGGTGCATCTTTCTTTGTTTGAGGAGCTGCCTTTCTTGGCTTGGCAGTCCTCTTCTTCTTGATGGTTGGAGAAGGTATTTGAGGTTCCTTCTCCGCCTCGGCTGCGTGGGCAGGGTACACGGCTGCAGGGGCAGGTGCGTCTTTCTTCTTCTTTGCTGCGGTGGCAGCTATCTTCTTTACAGCTGCATGGGCAGCTTTCTTCTTGGTAGGGTAAGTAACAACTGTTTCTTCAGGATCAGCTGATTCCCCCTTGCTGGTATCCGCCCTCTTAGCGTAGGCTCTCTTCTGGGCTCCTGAGAGATTGGCCCGGAACATCTTCTTATTGACATGAAATAACTTTCCATGTCGGAGTGGAACACCCTTCACCTCCATCAAATGGCCGATTACAAGGCCATAGCCTAGAGATCCTCCATATGACCCATCATCCTTGAAGGACTTATTTGCAACATTCTCGCGAGTCTGCTGTGAGACGACGAATGCCCGATTGATTTTCTTCTCCTCTATGATCGCGGGCATGACGATCGGCTTAGTTTTGACAAATTGATTAAAGCTTCAAATTCATGTCTACATATTTTGCAGCGATATCCATAAGTTTATGATAATCCTCCTTCGGCGACTTCTTCCGGTTGTGTAGACAACCTTTGCGGACACTCGAGGTTTAGCCACTTCCTTCCATGCAAATAAATCAACATCGGCTTCATATATCTCGGCAAAGATGCCCTCCGACGGCAACAAGCGGTGCTCGCAATGTCCTTTGCAGTGATTAGAATGTCCTTGCGGTGGGCGAGAGGATTTAATCCTTTCGTCCCCGCACTTGGTGTTTACGTGAACTGCGACCTCTCTACGTGCGTCATACGATATTCCAATGTGAGAAACGATTTCAACCCGGATTTCTCAATCTTGTCGGCTATCTTCTTACAAGGGTTTCATCAAACCCTGTTTAATCATCCCTTCAAAATCCACAGTTGAACCAAGTGGATTTGCTTGAGCTTAGTAAAATCATGTCTTTGGTGCCATTTCGTGATTTTTACCGAACGAAACTTGACGAACTTGCTTTGAAGACTGGTAGGGTTTTGAGAGAAAAGATACTTATTTTCTTTGCTTTGGAAAGATGAACAGTTTAAGTGAGAGAAAGAAAAAAGCCGAACAACGAGTATATATAGGTTATGAAAGGGCGTGTTTTTGGTTTTGAATTTTGATCAAGATCAACGGCTCAGTTAGCACGTCTAATTTGCATTTAATTGCCCGCATTTAATGCAAATAAAGATTTATATCCAATCATATGCTTGTTGTGCGACTTTTGATTTGTACCGTCATAATTACGCTTACGTCATCCTTAAAAACATTCCCGCTTATTAAAAACATTGCGTTTTTGTCACTTAGCTCATAAATGACTCAGCTCACTGCACAGATGACGCAACTCTTCTTTTCTACTTTCGTATGGTGACTCAAATTTGTCCATTAACTAACTCGATACAACCCGACTTCCCAATCGGCCGCTTCACTTGGGTGATTCGTGTTCTCACATTCCTTCTCTTCTCATTGAGTCTTACGAGTATCAACTCACTCAATTAACCCTAGCTCATGCTTAAGCTCTTCAAATCTTGATTCACATAAGGGTTTGGTGAATATGTCGGCTAGGCGCTTATCGATTGAGATGTATTCCAAGGTGATGTCTTTCTTTTCAATATGATCTCTTATAAAATGATATTTGACACCAATGTGCTTTGTTCTTGAATGCAATCTGAGTTAAGTGATTTCAATAGCACTTGTGTTATCACACATAATTGGAATTTCTTTTTCTTCAATTTCATAATCTCTCATTTGTTGTCTCATTCATAAGACTTGGGCACAAATTTGCCCGCATCTATGTATTCTGCAGCGGTTGTGGATGTGGCTCTTGAGTTTTGCTTCTTGCTAAACCAGAAACCAATCTGTTCAAGCATTTGACATGTACACGAAGTACTTTCTGTCAACTCTACATCCAAAGATAGTCGATCCGAGTAACCAATAAGCTTGAATCCACCTTCCTTTGGATACCATAAGCCGACTTTTCGGCATCCCTTCAAATATCTTAGGATTCTCTTAGTCTGCGATCATGTGACTTTCCTTTGGAGCGATTGGAATCTTGCACATACTCCTCTTTGCAAAGGTGATGTCGCTGCATCTTTGTTAGATAGAAGCGTGATCCATAAGTGCTATGTATCTTGTTTGATCCACGAGGCTTGCCATCCGCATCCATGTCTATTTTGACTGATGTATTCATTGGTATTTTTATAGAAGACTTTTCTTCCATACCAAATTTCTTCATTAAATCTCTTGTGTATTTTGTTTGACTTATGAAAGTTCCATCCTTCAAATTTTAACTTGAAGTCCTAGAAAGAATGTCACTCTCCCATCATGCTCATTTCAAATTTGCCTTGCATGAGGTTTGAGAACTTATCACACACTCTTTGTTTATGGATCCAAAAATGATATCATCCACATATATTTGAACAAGCGATATACTCTCTCCATCTTGAATTAAGAGTGTTTTGTATACTTTGCCTTTGGTGAATCCATTATTTGTCAGAAATTGAGATAATGTATCATACCATGCTCTAGGTGCTTGTTTCAATCCATATAGAGCTTTCTTAAGTTTGTACACTTTGTCTCCAAGAGTCTTCTGCTCAAAGCCTGGAGGTTGTTCAACATAGACTTCTTCTTCCAACAATCCATTTAAAAATGCACTTTTCACATCCATTTGATATACGATGAAGTTCTTGTGTGCGGCATAGGCAAGAAACATCCTTATTGCTTCCAATCTTTTAGCAACAGAGCAAATGTTTCATCAAAATCTATTCCTTCTTCTTGGCAATACCCTTTGGCTACCAATCTTGCTTTGTTTCTCACCACAGATCCTTCCTCATTCATCTTGTTTCAGAAAATCCATTTTGTGCCAATAACATTTTGATGGGTTGGTTTTTGCACCAGTTCCCATACTTTGTTTCTTTCAAATTGATTCATTCATCTTGCATGGCTTGAATTCAATGTGTGTCATCCAATGCTTGTGACACATCTTTGGGTTCTATTTGGGAAATAAAACAAGTGAACATTGCTTCTTGTTGAGCTCGGATCCGGTTCTTACACCATCTCTTACATTTCCAATAACTAACTCGGTGGATGGTCTCTCGGCCATCTCACATCAGGTTGGAGTAAATCAGCTGGGTTCAGTCGTCTTGCAGTTGAGTTGTCTTGAGCAGCTCTTTCATCGTCATTTAGCTGCTGATTTTCCAGCTGTCTTTGAGACTCTGCAATTTCATCTTCATCTTGATTGATTGCTCGAGCTTCAGCTTCAACATAGGGACTCTTCTGCATGGTTGGTTGATTCAGCTTATCAGCTAACTCTTCAATGTCTTCTCCATTTACATTAGGTTCATCAAAAACCACATGGATAGACTCTTCTATGACCATTATCCTCTTGTTCAACACTCTGTAGGCTTTGCTTTCAGCTGAGTATCCCAAAAAGATACCTTCATCAGCTTTAGCATCAAAAGCCTTTTGATTATCCTTGCCATTGTTGTGGATGAAGCATTTACATCCAAATATTCTAAAATATGCAACATTTGGCTTTCTCCCTGTCCAAATTTCATAGGGAGTCTTTGTCAGCTGTCTGTTAATCATGCATCTATTTTGAGTATAGCATGCAGTGTTTATGGCTTCAGCCCAAAATCTCTTTGGTAATCCAAACCACTAACATGGTCATTCGGCTTCCTTGAGAGTTATGTTTCTTCTTTCTTTCGCTACTCCGTTCTGTTTGTGGAGTCCTTGCTGCAGATAATTCATGAGCAATACCATTTTCAACACAATACTGAGTTATTATCCCATTGACAAACTCAGTTCCTCTATCAGACCTTATTTTTATAATGGTTTGACTCTTCTCATTTTGAATTCTTCTCATCAGCTCAGGTAGCTTCTGCAAAGTTTCCTTCTTTTTGCACATGAAAATTGTCCATGTATATCTTGAGTAATCATCCACCACCAGTAGGGTGTATTTCTTTCCACTTATGCTAGCCGGCTCAATTTGGACCAAATAAGTCCATATGTAATGGGATGTAATATTCTTGTTGAAGATGGACTAGACTTCTCTTTGAATGATGATTTGATCTGCTTTCCCATTTGACATGCATCACATACACTTTCTTTCTTATACACTGCGAGTCCGGCGGTCCTTCCACAAGACGACTCCTTGCAAGCTTGTTAATTGTCTTGAAATTGGATGACTCGACTTCTTGTGCCACAACCAACTTGATTCGGATGTACTCTTTGCTTTTTTCGGACAAGTGCTTGGTGTGGCGATCGACCTACCACATACATGTTCTTTTGTGCGGATCCTTGCAACACTACTTCATTTGATTCGATGTCTTTGATTTGGCACACTCCCATATTAAATCCAACATTATTGCCCTTGTCACGAGTTGGTTGATGCTTAATAAGTTGAAGTTGAGGCCTTCAACGTATGCAACATCTGTGATTTCTAATCCATTTTCTTGATGGATCCAATGCCTCTTATTTCCCCTGAGCTTCATTTCCTCCAAATATGACTTTTGCCTCTAATCTCCTTGAATTTTGTGATTTCTCTTATTTCTGTCATGTGTGCGGAATGCACCACTATCCTGTACTAGGTTCCTTGGCACTCGATTGTTCCTTGAACCCGCAATCGAGAAATCGGTTTTTAGGTACCCATACTTGCACAGGTCTGAGGAGTTAGTGTTGTAAGATGATCCAATCAAACTATAGCCAAATGATCTGACTTTAAGAGGTTGCCATCTATCTGTGCCATAATCATAACTCACTTTGGCAAATTGCTTGGGGGCTTTAGGTTCATACAAACTTGTCTCTTTTGTCCGTATGCTGTGTGTGTGTTTTTTAGCAATTGCCTTCTTTGGGTAGTTGTGATATTTTTGAGTGTAGTGCTTGGGTGCATATGTGTCTTTGATGATAGCTCTTTTGCCTTTGGAATGACATTTGTTGAGGTCTAGGTCTTTGCCATTTAAGCTTATATTCCATAGGTCTTTCTTTGATATTTCACATTATTCCAATCACTTGGCTTGGTAATTTCTACCATTCTCATCATATGTGTTCCTTTGATAGAACTTAAGGGGATTACGGTAGCTCTGTTTCTTCTTCACAAAGTACTTCTGTTTGGAGTTTGCTAAGGAACTCTGCTTTGGATTTCTTCTCGATTGTCCTCTCGGCATACTACTCAACTGGGTTTGTTTTCCTTTTCCTTTATATCCAAGGCCGTTTGTTTGTGATTGTGTTTTGGAGTGAATGTGGGTGCAACATATGGTGTCTTGGGTTTTGAGATGCTTCATTACTTGAAGATCCTTTTTCCAAGATCACTGCGGGAGTTTGATTTGTGCACAAAGGAATTGAATCCTATGCTGTCTTATCTCCACACTCTTTTTGGCTCATAATAAGGTCATCCATGATTTTGATGCCTTTGTGAAAAAAAGCAATCACATTTTTGAGATCATTTTCCCTCTTTTACGTAGCGGCTATCTCGGCTATTAGATTAGCATTCTCGGCCTTCAACTCTTTGTTCTCATCGGCTATGTGACTTAGAGTACTCGGCTCCTTAGTCATTTGTGAGTTTTGGCTTTTGAGTGGCTATTTTCCTCATTTAATAGTGTGTGTGAGGATTTAATGTGCTCAAAATCTTTCATCATTTTGCCTAATGAATCATAAAGATCGATGGGTGATGAAGTGTGTGTGTCACAATCACTATCACTAGAATTTGAATGAGATGAGTTAGAGTGTACCTCATCTTCTTGGTCGAGTTGATCTTGTTCTTTAGCCATTAGACAAATCAATGCTTCTTCTTCAAATCGCTTGAGTAGTCGACTTCTCTACTCTCTAAGTCTCTTTGTTTCTTTTGACTTAGCCTTGTCTCGGCTGATCTCTGCACCAACATGGCCTTTTTCTTTTCTTGTCTTCTTTCTCTCTCAAGACTCTTCTTTCTTCTTCATTCCTATATTTATTGACTGCAGGATATGGATGATCAATGGCATAATGACCTGTTGTCTACAGTTCCAACACAAGTTCTCAACTCTTTGATCACTTCTTTCCATTCTTGGATTATCTGCTCTTTGGTATTCAATCTTTTGATGCTCAGCTCTCTTGGGTGGCCTATCTTCCCTTGACTTGGAGGGAGATGAATGTCTCCTGGAGGATTCACCCTTGTTTCTTTTATAGTTCTTGTTGAAGAACTTGTTGAATCTTTTAACCATCAAGGCAATTTCCTCCTGGTCATAGGCTTCCTTGACTTCAGCTCTCTTCCCATCCTTAACTATAAGTGCAGCTGTTTTGGGTACATATGTCTTCTCTTAATCCTTTCTTCTCAGCTCAAACTCATAAGCTTTGAGGTCTGAGAATAGTTCAAGATTGGATGTTTTTGATAGGTCCATCGAGTGCCTTAGAGCCATGGTCTTCATTTCCCATTCAATTTGGGAGACTTCTTAGAATCTTCATACACATCTCTTTCTGCGTGTATTCCTTTCCAAGTCTTTGAGAGCTCATTTGTAATTTCGATGAATCTAGCATCCAACCGATCCATTGTTTCATCTGCAAGCATTTTAAAGTTTTCAAATTTTGACTTTATTAAAGTTAATTTATCATGATTTCTTTTCTTTGTTTTGCATGATTTGACTTTATTGAACATTGCTTTGTCCGTCAGTCTTGTAGAGAATATCCTTGGCCACGTTGTCCAAGTTGTGTCTCTTTCTGTCATCATTGGTCCATTCAGATCCTTGGTTTTTCAACTAAGGTTTGGTCTTGCTTCACTATAGCTTCTTCTCCTTTTGCGGTAATGCTCTCCTTCTGTTGTGTTCACTTTCAATATTTGCGATGGCCCATCCTCTATCACTAGCCACATTTCGTCATGTAAAGCGGATAGATGAGCCTGGATACTTAAAAGAATTTCTTTGAAAGACGGAGATCTAGTTCATAAACTATCTGGAAGGCTCAATGAACCAACCGCTATGATACCACTTGTAGGTCCCAAGGGTGTGAGTAAGGTTTAGAAGGGGTTGAATAAACCTTACCAACTTTTCGATTCTAGTCTTTTTAGAATAATCTGAGTTAATTTCACAACTATGTCCTTGAGGGACAACTAAGTTAGTTAACCATCGAGTTAGCCACTCAACAAACTCGATTGAGCCGTTTGATAGAATAACCAATTTGTTTAATCTAATACTTAATTTGGTTGTGATGAGATTTTCAGTGGAAAGACTTAACACCCTTGAATTTGGTTTAAGTTTGTTTTAACACTTGGTTTTGACACTTTGTTAATTATCGGTTCGATAGCAAATTATCGTGAGACATAAAATGATATGCGAGAAATAAAAATGCGAAAATGTATATGACACAATAATTTTTATAGAGGTTCGAAGAGGGTAATTCTTCTACTCCTCTTTTCTCCAACTCCTGGAGAAATCCACTAAGTATTGATCGAGTACAAAGTGGTTAACGGATCCAGATACAAGTCTTGATCACATGCTGACTTGCTCCTTCGGGACTCGATCAGAGATGCCTTGATCACTCGGTGGCTTCTCGTCCGACTCGGCTTCTTCACGGGGCAATTGCCTTGCTACTTGACTAACTTGCTCAAGCTTCTTGGATTTGATCACGAAGCCCTCCAATAACTTAAGATTGGTTCGACCTTGAACCTTTCTACAATCCTCCTTGGAAAGTAGACCCCTTTTGATTCTTCAAAAGTTTCCTCTTCAACAGTTTGAAGTTGTCTTTCCTTCACAGCTTAATGTTGGATCGATTTCCTTCGAGAGTTAGGCTTGAGGACTTGCTTGAATAACTTGAGAATATATTTGCGAGTTATAATTTCTTGATTGTCGGTATGCAAGGTGACCTTTCTCAAAGTGATTCCTCAACCTTTTATAGTGAACTTTCAAAAATCGCCGTTGAAGAGATAGGTTGATTTTCAAAAGTCACTTGTGTTCGTTGACTTGTCTTTTCTTGGTCTTCAATCTTGAGATGTAGACCTTTCCTCGTATTAAATAAATGTCCGACTTTTCGGTTCGACCTGGTGCGATTTTCCCATTGGTTTATTCCTTTTGCACGCACGCTTGAGCACTTTAAGACATGGCGGCATGGAAGTATTACTTGTTTAGGTAATATTCTTGACATTTGTGCAACGGATTCTTTTCAATTAACTCTTCTTTTGCACTGCGCCTTTTCCCCAGGTGACTTGAGTCCTGCTCCAATGATTGAAAGACTCATCATCACTTCATCTTGACTTGGCTTGCTTCTTTGGTTGACTTGATGACTCTTCATACAAATGTGTCTCGGTGATACTCCTTCGATCGAGTCCTTGACATTTCTTCCTTGCCATACTCAAAAATGCTTCACAATGAGTCTTCATCACAATCCTCGTTGACTTCTTGTATATCCAGGCATAGTGACTTGACTCGGCTAAATGCATACAACCTATCTATTACAATACAAATTACAAGGAAAATGGGGTGCCAAATTTCTAGTCTAAGTTTTACAAGGCATTCATCAAAATCTAGACAATAAATTTCCCAACAAATCCCTCCAAAATACATTACTTAATCTTCCCATATCATCCAACTTCACTCTAAAAAAGAAGTGTTCTTCTTCTCGTATCTTGTTGATATAATATGTCAATCAATGTTTGGGCATCACCGCCTTCTATGCTTCCATTTTCAAACGATTAACAAAATTCAGATGATCTTTCAAAGTATGGCCAATGGATTCTTCTCCTCCTGCATCAGGAACCATATATCTGTAAGACTGAGTAGCTCTCATTCTGCAAGATATCATATCTTCAATAGCTTTGCCTTTTTCACTCGTAATGACTCTTTCTGAATGATGTAGATGACTCCATTCCTTTCTAGTTAGTGGATGATTATGGTCTGTAACATGTTGTAGAACTTCATAAAGTCCGTCCCCATTTAATTTTACCCACAATGAAGCTTTGCATCCTGTGCGTGTAACATTAGTCTTCTTTTTTGTTGTGCTAGCGGTGTCCTTAAATCCAGAAGCAGAACATACAAAATATTTCTCAATGACAACACCCACTTCATCTGAAAATGCAAACAAAACACATGTAATTGATACTTTTTACAGGAAACGTAATACTTCTATTAATAAAAGTGGTACTTCTTATGTGCAAAGCAATACTCTTCTTGAAAAATAAAAAAAAACTGGTGGAAGAAAAGTTATGATAATTTTACGGTTAAAAGTGATACTTATTATGTACAAAGTGATACTTTTATGTGGTAAGCAATACACTGTAGATTTTCTAGTAGTTGATTTTCGTACACCGAACCCAACAACACGAGCATGATCACAAAGATCAACTTATGCATTTCTTTGATTGTTCCTCGTATTAAATGGTGAAGAGAATCACTCAATCAAATCCACCACTATTGTTTTACTCGCATAATTTTTATAAAATCATTTTTGTACTTAATATTCAAAATAACATACAATAAGTAACCATTACCTTCATCTTGATGGGAAATATGTCACTTGCATCTTTAAAATTAGTAATTTCACCAGTTTCATCACTAGAATCAATAACAATTGCTCCACCTAAAATGTGATACTTTTCATACAAAAAGCATATTTTTACGATAAAAGTAATACTTTTAAAACTTAATCACAAATATGTTACACATTACCTTCTTTTTTAATTTATCGACTTGTGGTATGCAGTCTTTGGTAGGTAAAATAAGAAGTTAATCTACAAAAATCAAAGAGATACGCATAAGAGATCAGTACAACAATGTGTTTTGAAATTGATACTTTTCACGAAAAACGCGTAATACTTTTCACGAGAGAAAGTATTACTTTGTCTTGGAAAAGTAATACATTTTCTTTGTAAAATTAATACCTTCAAACTATATTATGAAATATGCAACACATTACCTTCGTTTGATTTATCAACATTTGGTACACCACTATTATCTAAAACAAAAACTTCATCTACAAAACACAAAAATTTACATTTTAAAACGCAAAGAAGATTGTATTTAACATCCAAAATCGTGAAATAGTATTGTTGTATGAATAAATTATATTACCTTCATTGTCACGAGCATCGCTATTTTCCATTGTTCAACGCCAGAGATGGTGTGCCTTCGTGGTTCAGCACCGGAGATGGATAATATCTTGCGATTGCGAGTTTCTATCGTCCGACTTCCGGGGATATTTGGGAGGAGCGTGTTTTTACGTGTTTTTTGGGCCCATGCGCGGGAGCCGTGAGTGTTATTTGGGTGGGCATGAGTCAACGGTGATGTTAGTTGGGCGGATGTTGGATTTAACTATTTAAGATCAATTTTCCATAATCTATTTTCAATTATTGGGTCATTAATAGGAGTTGTGACAATTTTTCTTTGGGAGATGTTATTTGCACCCCAAATTCTTATAAATACACCTCTCACCCTTTTTTTACAAAATTAAAATGACTTAAAATGACTATTATGGCCTTATTATCAAAAAAAAATACACCCACCGTTTTTTTTAAGTGTGGCACGATAGTGCCCTATTTAATACATGGCACGATCGTGCCACATTTTAAAACATGGCATGATCGTACCACACTTTTTACATCGGTTTTCTTTAAGAAACTGATGTAAAAAGTGTGGCACGTTCGTGCCATATTTTAAAGTGTGGCACAATCGTGCCATGTATTAAAATAAAACACGATTGTGCCTATTCGAACATGGCGAAAAATGCACGAACTTGAAATATAAAATCCCAAAAATTGTAACAACATTTCCAACCCAATCTATAAAACATTTAATCTATTAAAAATGACACATTTTCGCACATAATGATACAATTAAAATAGCACGATAGTAAAAAAAATAAAAATTAGCAATTGAAACCCTAGGGAAGAAGAAAAAAAAATCTGGAAAAAAATGGGTGTATTTAAAATTTTTAATAATAAGGGCTTATAGTCATTTTAAGTTATTTTAATTTTGTAAAAATAGGAGGTGGGGTGTATTTATAAGATTTTGGGGTGCAAACAGTGGCTCCCTTTTTCTTTTACTAACCTACTTATAATTTAATTTTTAATATTTAATTACTCATTAGTCCATGACTTAACCCAACCTTATTCTATTAGTTTTGAAACCGTAGAACCAAGTCTTAGCCCAATTACACTTGACCCGAATCAGCCGACTCATAACTGAGCCGACAGGTCCAAACAAACCGATCCTAACCATTAGGAAGTCCTTAAATATCACTCACACTCAAACCCTAGCTCATTTACAGATTTCGTACACACAATACGTACACATTCATTCACAATCTCATCCCTTCTTCTTTATTTTTCTTTCTTGTCAGAGATTTCTTCCAAACATCCCTATTTGGGTACGACCGACACCTAAAGGAGATCAGATCTTGTAGGAGATCCCTTTTTGATCCATAAAACGAACAAATTTAAAGAAAAGTGTGTAACAATATTTCTTCATAACAGTTTTGAAAGAGAATTAATAAACTAGTGTTTTCTTATATGTGTTTGGTTGAATCTGCATTCGTTTTATTTATTTCGTTTTAACACATATACCTGTTTATGTTTATTTATTGGATGTAAATTGTTTTATAATCAAAATGAACCAGACTAGAGGACTTGAATTAAGAATCCCAAATCTGTGATTTTTCCTTTTCGATAAGAACCTTAGTGGAGGTTGGAACCTTGTAATTTCTTTTATATTTTTTGTTATACAAAATTTCTATTAAAAAACATTAAACCTATCAACTAATTTAGAATTTTGATCCCTTTTGTTTCTTTTAAATTGGTAAGAATTTAGGTCATATGTTGCAAAGAACTGAAAATTTGAAGGACCATTTGTAAATTTATTTAACTAAACTCATTTTCAAATTTGCTTTATATCACGAGGTTTCAAATATATTGTTTTTTTATAAATAAATATCAACCTTATATACTAAAAGAAAAAACAAGCTGCCACGTGTCTTCACCTGAGCAATTTGGTACACGTGTCAACACCTTATTCTTTCAAATCCATGTGTCACCTTCATATTTAGCCACGTGGCACACCATGCCACCACCTTATTCTTCCAATTATAAATTAATTTACTATATCAATTTACTATCAATTTATCATCAACTTAATAATTAAATTTCCTATTTCCGTATATAACTATTAAAATCCAATCAAACATTTAATCATCAAATTAAATAATGCCAAAAATCAAGGATATAAAATTAGGAAGTTATTTTTGAGTTTGCAAATTAATTCTGATTTAAATATTATTATGATACCAAGGATATAATTTTAATTATTATCTCTAATACTTATTATACTTTTAATTGTGATTTAAATTCATTTACGGGAGATAACAATTTATTAAATATCTTTTTTAAGCATGTCAAAGATTCATTATTTTTACCATAACTAATTTATTAGCTTTTGTGCAAAAGCAAACTACGGCAAAGTATTTGAAATTAGCACAAATAAACAATTTTATAGAGATTTTTTCCCTTTACAGAAAACATTCAAAGATTGAAATTGCACTCTTTCAACCATTTAAGACTAATACGGCTTGAAAATTCGTTGTTGTGACGATGAGGATGTTACACTTTCAAATAAAACAAATAATGTAATTTAAAAAGATTTTTTTTAGAATTTGAAGTGAACGATTATATGGAACTCTTCTAAATTTTGAATTTCTTTTTCAGTATTTTTAATTATTATTTTGGATCTCTTTATAACTATCGAGTTTTGCGACACAAATTTTATGTTTTCACAAACTAGTACGTTTTACCAGATGCGATGCACGTGGACCGTATTAAGTTTATCGTGTCGAACCATATAAGTTGGATGTAAATAAAAATTATTATTTGAGATATTATTAATGACTATTTGTGATATTACCAGGCGATTATTTGTGAATTTTTTTTTGGTGGGCCTTGCAAATTAATTATTTTTGAGAAATTACCGGAAATACCTCAACTTTTGAAAATATACCAACAAATACGCTCTTATCACTTTTGTACCTATTTTTTTTCCTTTTTTTACGCTCCTGCATATTTTTTGATTATCTTGACATTTTTTTTTGTTCTTATATTGTTTTATATATTATATATATTATTTCATTGTTGTTTAAATTTGTTTCTTTGTTGTTTCGATGTATCAAAATAACTTATCGTACATGATTTTAATGGGTCCAAAAGCATGATTTTCCGGATATGGGAAGATTTGTCACGCCCCAAACGGGACGCGACGAACGATTCACAACTTAAATACCAATGGACTAACAAAGTCTAGACAATACCAATGAGAACCCAATAAAGCGAGTCTAAATAGCAAATAAATAAATAACGATCTACAAGTTATCACTTAAAGTCTACATTCCATCACCAAATTACAATCCGAAATTCAACAAGGTAGTAACTTAACGTCAAAGGGTCATACGCCCCTCAATTACAAACCCGAATTGATTAGGATACAAAAGTCCAACAACAACATAATAAGAAAAGAGTCCGATCAACAACAAGATGCGATAAATCCAACAAGCGTAGTACAAGGTCTCAATCCGAGTTTGGTTCAAAGATCCCCAGTAAATCCTCATCTAAGGTTAGAAAACAGTGGGATGAGACAAAAATCTCGATGTAGATGGGGTGATCGTGTGCGAGTGTGGCGTAATATAGTTAATGTGAGAAAACGGTTTTACGAAATCGCGTGAATATGATGCATGGTTTCACACACATTCACAAGTCGTGATAAAATATTTAAATAATATACTTATACGATTTTAAGAAAACAGTTCATGGTCACACAGCACTATGTGATACAAATCAAGACAGTAGGATTGCGTGCGGAGGTGTAACGCCAATCTATGCAAGGCAAATAATGGTTGCGTCACGGACTTGTGGCGCCAACCAATGCAAAATAGGTAAGCGGTTGCGTTTTAAAATGTAACGCCAACCAAAAGCGGGGCGATAACTCCGGAATCGTGTGGATCGGATAAATTCCTTCGTTCTTCCTTGTAACTCCCTAGTCGGTATGGTCCAAGACCGCACCTTATCGCTCCGTAGGCAAAGACAAAATCTCGGTGGAGCCGGCGAGGCTCGGATCTGTCATAATCATGATTATACCTCGATCTACGACGACGCTTCCCTTGGACAAACTCCGTCCCTCGGTTGCGGGATTAGGGCGATGGGGCCGGAAGAGTGGAATAGCGGCCGAGCTGCCTTCCATCCCCGACGTATCCATTCTCGATTGTGAGCTCGACACACCAAGTTGACTCGGCGGGAAGGTAATTACAATTACGGACGATCAACCAGCAATCGAGTATTATTGATTCAGGGGAAGCGATTTAGGAAATATTTTAAAAAATGCGAGTGGCAATTATGGCATTGGTGGAGTTTTTGGATGAAGATGATTATCGGAAGGATAAGCAACCTTCGATATCTTGAAAGATTGGGTGGAACATAAGTCCGTTATAGAATCAATTAGCAAGGCGAGGAAGTCGTTCAAGCGATCTCGGTATTAATCGGTCAAATTGATCCGATAAGTTAGGGTTTTTGGGAAAGTAAAATATTTAAATTAAATCTCAATTTCAGAGAGTCCAGGGCTATTTTAGTAAAAGAGAAATAATTTGAGTTAGGTCCTTTATAAAAGAAAATTGTAATTTAGCCCCGTTTTGTAAAAACCAACACTTTTGGGGTTAAAAATTGAATAAATAAATATCCCGACCTTGAAAAATTATGAGGTCAGTTCCTAAATTCTCCAAATTGTCCAGAGATTCAGGTTTTTAAAGTTTTATGGTCGAGTTTTTATAAAAATCTCACATTGGCCCCAAATTTGTAAACATTGTCAATTCGGACCTTAAGTATTAAAAATTCGGAACTCACAAACCGGAAGGGCTTTTAATGTGATTCCAGTTGGAAAATGTCACTAAGGTTGGTAGGATATTGGGACAAAAGCAGTTTTTAAAAGCAATATGTGTAGGTCCTTCAACTTTTGAAAATATCATTTTTGTCCCATTTTAAAATAATTGCCTTTAAGGCTTTTAGGGGTCCAATTGTTATGAAATTTGAACCTTGGGTCCAAAATAAAATTAAGTTATAGTTAAGTTAGTAGTCCCAGGTGCATGGGCTGCATAAGTCCTGGAATTTTCATTTGGGTCCTCAAGTTTAATATTTTTCACATTAGTCCCTCAATTTTAGAAAAATTGTTTTCCAAGCCCTAACCACTTGGATTTTTGGAATACCTTTAAAATATGTGATTCCCAGTAACTTAAAAGTAAAAATTTCAATTTATAAAGTTTAGGTCTGGTACAGTTTTTAAAATTGCAAAGTAGCCCTTAAACTTTCAAAATTTTACAATCTAGTCCTTGGGCTTTTAAAGGTTGATTTTATTTATCTTAAAACTCTTAAAACATTATTAAAATGTCCAAAAGTCATTTTTGAACCTGAGTACAGTCCCAAATTTCGAAATTTGCAGAGGGGTCCTTTAACTTTTATTTTCTTGCAATTTAGTCCACCAACTTTCCATTTTTGCATTTTTAAGTCCAAAATTGAAATTTAATCAATTATGCTCGAATTTTCAAGGTTATAAGTCATCCAAAACATAGATTTTAAAGATCATACACATGCATGTCCAATACATACAAGAATTCATCAATTAAAGCATTAAAGTGTACATGCATGCACCTAAAATTCAATAAATAGTAATTTTAAGCAACTCTTGAGAATTTTTATGATTTGATATATAAAATTGACATGCAATACATAGATTATATATATCTCAAGGCTCATGATCAAATTTTCTACATGCATTTTAATAAAACACCTAAAAGTTGGAAAAATAATTTTCCACCCACCTTAATTTTGGAAATTGTGAAATAAAAGGATAATTTCACAATTTTTTTTTGGATGAGGCTTCTTAGGTCAGCCCCTAAGTCAAGAAAATATCAAAATTTGGAGTTAGAAAAATGAGAGAAAAATTAAGGAGAAAAGAGGGAAATAAGGAAATGAAAAGGACTACACTTTACCTTGTGTAGTAGATGTTTGGAGACTAGTTGAAGCTCAAAATTTGGAAATTTGGTTCAACTCCAAAAATCTCCTAAGGTCAGCCCCTATTTCTCAAAAATGAAAAGGGGTGTTAAAATTTGGAAAAAAATAGGAAGAGTAGGAAAGAAGGGGTCTAGTACACAATTCTTACCTTGTAGTCAAATTTTCTCTACTATTTTCTTCTTCAAGCTTGAGGTCCTTCTTCAAAATATTGTCAAGCTCTAACCTTCAAAGTCTTCTAAATGTACCTCCAAAACCAAATTTAAACTTAAGTTAAGAAGGTGGAAGAGATGAACAATGTGATATCCAAAAATGGATTGAAGCTAAAATTTCTTACCTTTTAGTATAGTGGTTCGATTTTTATGATGTATGAGGAGGAAAATGTTGAATTTTTTCTAAGTATGGAAGAAGAAAGTAAGAAGAAGAGTTAGAGAGATGTTGGGAGTTTTTAGAGAGAAGGAGGAGGATTTTTGCAAGACTTAGAACATGAGTTGGTGAAATGAAGAGAAATTTTGTGTAGGAAATGGCCATATGGCCGTCCACTTCAAGAGAGAGGGGAGATGATTTTGATCAAATTGTGTCTTGTAATTTGTCTCTTGCATGGAGACAAAAATGCAAGTCAAAGTGTGGTCAATTTGAATTTGAGAGGAATAAGAAGAATGTTTGTTAAGTGGGAATAAGTTGGGGAAAATAGTAATAAAGAATTGGTGTATAAGATGATGTGTATAATGTTTGAATTAATGATATAATTATACACAAGATGACTAATATATGGTGTATGTGTACAAGAGTTGGATGATATTTTTATCCCAAAATATCCATCATGGCCGTCCACTTTGAGGGTAAAATGGTAATTCCATATATTTTTTTTTGTCCCAATTTTGATGATAATAGATGAAATATATCAATCTCCAAGATAATTAGTGATTTCCTTGATCACTTGTAAGTCTCATGATCACTTAATCTAAATCAACATCTTAATTCTATAAGGTAAAAGTCTCTAAAATAAATAGTCTCTTAAAATTCTAAGGTGACTAATAAATACAAAAATAGTAATAATAATGATCAATCAAGTGATCATAAATGAGAATAGAATTAATGATGATCATGATCACAAGTAATTAAATAAAAGGAAATAAAATACAAAATGTATATATTATTAATAATTACCCGTCAAAATGACGCGTAAAATAGTCGATCAAATGTTTAAACAACAATAAGGTTCAACTAATAGCTTCGGAAAATCGGGCTTCACATCCTCCCCTCCTTAAAAGAATTTGGTCCCCAAATTCTCTTGAAATAGTTCGGATATTGATTCCTTATGTCTTCTTCCGTTTCCCACGTTGCGTCTTTGTCTCTCGGTTGTGGTTCGCCACACCACTTTAACCATCGGAATTTCTCTCTTACGCAATCTGTCGTGTCTGGCGATCGATGATCCCGATTGGCCTCTCGGTGTAGGATAGATTTTCCATTAGAGGAGGAGTATCTCGAGTGATGATATGCTCGGGATCCGGTTGATACTTCTTCATCTCGACACGTGGAATACATCGTGCATTCCCGCATATGGTCTTTGGTAACTCGAGTCCAGAGGCTAACTTCCCGATCCTCCTCAAAATCTTGTAAGGTCCAACATATCTTGGACTCAATTTGCCTCATTTCTTCGGATTGATCAATCCTTTCCGTGGTGAGAGTCTAAGAAATACTTCATCACCGACTTCAAATTCCAAATCCTTTCTTCTCTTGTCCGCGTAACTCTTTTGGCGACTCGAGCCGTGCGAATCCGCTCCTTGATCAGCTTGACCTTCTCCATGGCCTCCCGAACTAAGTCGACCTTTGGAATCGAGGGCGACTTTCGTTTCTCTTTTCGAGTCCATTGGTCATCAATCTCCCAATGTAGTGGAGATCTACATTTTCGCCCATACAATGCCTCATAGGTGCCATCCCAATCGTGGCTTGATAATCAAGTTATTGTAGGCGAACTCGGCTAATGGTAAGTCGAATCCCAACTTCCTTGAAAGTCCAGTGCGGGCTCGCAACATATCTTCAAGGGTTTGAATTGTTCGCTCGACCGTCCATCGGTTTGTGGATGTCTTCTTTGTCTTTGAAACTTAGTGAGGTACCCAATTCCTCGTGCAAGCACTTCCAAAATCGGAGACAAACCTCGGGTCTCTGTCGGATACTATATCGACCGGTACTCCATGCAAAATAATGATTTCTGGATATAAATCGTGCAAGTTTCTCGCAAGCTATCGGTTTTCTTGATGGGTAAAAAGTGTGCGATTTCGTGAGTCGGTCTACAACTACCCGATAGCGTCCCGGCCTCTTCTCTCGGTCCTTGGTAGATCCGTCACGAAGTCCATTGTTATATGTTCCCATTTCCACTGAATTCTCAGCGGTTGTAGTAAACCGGATGGTCGTTGGTGTTCGCTTTTACTCGTTGAGAAGTCAAACATCTCGCAACGAACTCCGCTACCTGGTTCTTCAGGTTTACCCACCAATAACTTCGTTTCAAATCTTTATACATCTTGTTTCCTCCAGGATGTATAGTGTATTTTGAACGGTGTGCCTCTCGCTAGATTTTATTCCTAATATGTTCGTCATTTGGTACACACACTCGATTCTGGAACCTGATAACTCCATCTTCAGGTACCGAGAATTCTGATCTTTCTCCTTTAAGTATCTTCTCCTTCAGTTTTTGAAGATGTGTATCCTTCTCTTGTGCTTCTTTGATCTCACTCAAGAGATTGGGTGTAAATCGAAATGTTAGCACATGAAATTTGAGTATTGGTTCTCGTCGATTCCAATTGCTCGGCTCCTTTAATGATTCCCACTCTCGAATCATAAGTCCGCTAAGCTCGCCGCTAGAGTCGCTACGACGTTAGCTTTTCCGGGATGGTATTGAATATCAAAGTGATAGTCCTCAATCAACTCCATCCATCTCCTCGTTACCTCGGGTTGAGATCTTTCTCGGGAGAATAGATACTTCAAGCTCTTATGATCCGTGAAAACCGTAAATGTTGCTCCGTAGAGATAGTGTCTCCATTTCTTCAATGCGAAAACTATCGCTGCCAATTCCAGTCATGCGTTGGGTAATTGGCCTCATACGGCTTGAGCTTTACGTGATGCATAAGCGATAACCTTTCCTTCCCGCATGAGTCTTCGCTCCCCGGTCCTTCTTTTGATGCATCACTGTAGACGAATAAGAAGAATGTTTGTTAAGTGGGAATAAGTTGGGGAAAATAGTAATAAAGAATTGGTGTATAAGATGATGTGTATAATGTTTGAATTAATGATATAATTATACACAAGATGACTAATATATGGTGTATGTGTACAAGAGTTGGATGATATTTTTATCCCAAAATATCCATCATGGCCGTCCACTATGAGGGTAAAATGGTAATTCCATATATTTTTTTTTGTCCCAATTTTGATGATAATAGATGAAATATATCAATCTCCAAGATAATTAGTGATTTCCTTGATCACTTGTAAGTCTCATGATCACTTAATCTAAATCAACATCTTAATTCTATAAGGTAAAAGTCTCTAAAATAAATAGTCTCTTAAAATTCTAAGGTGACTAATAAATACAAAAATAGTAATAATAATGATCAATCAAGTGATCATAAATGAGAATAGAATTAATGATGATCATGATCACAAGTAATTAAATAAAAGGAAATAAAATACAAAATGTATATATTATTAATAATTACCCGTCAAAATGACGCGTAAAATAGTCGATCAAATGTTTAAACAACAATAAGGTTCAACTAATAGCTTCGAAAAAATCGGGCTTCACAAGATTAAATCAACGCATCTCCCACAACGCATACATGAAACCCGATTATTTCGTAAAAAAATTGATTTTAATAATTAGTAAATATTTATTGAAGAAAAAATAAGTTTTTTTGAAATTATTTACTCCAAATCTTCTAATGTTATTTCCATAAAATGGGTGATCTTCTCATAAAATTCCTTGTCCGGGCATTCGCGCATGGCAACGACTTTTTCCGATGATATCTGCAAAAATATTAAAATTAAAATTTAATAACTTCAAAGAACAAATCAGAATTCCATGCTTGAAAAAACAAGATTATACCGAAAAACACGCTCTCATCAACAGGTTTCCACATTAGATAGTTCTACAAAATTCCAAAAACTAAATATAAGTCTTGAAATGTTTCATCATGCACTTTCACGACATGGGTCTTGGCATGAAAAATAATTTTGTATTTTGTTGTTGATGCTTTATATTTATCTGTGTTATTGGAAACAACAAAATCCTTTATAGCATATATGTTGCCCTCGGCCAGAACTTGTTTATACTGTGCAATATTCACTTTTCGTATACTACAATGTACTCAATCCCCCTGCAGAAAATAATTCACAAAAAATTAGTTTTTATTAAGAAAAATGTTTTAATAATATACTTAAAAAATTCGAAAACATACCTCAGAGTCGTGGAACACACATTCGAGACTGTTTATACTCGTCTTGTTATTGTAAGTCCTTTTTTCGTACATACGCACCAGGCGTAGTTTCATAGCCCAATTCGATTTTCTCATATTAAGATCCTTGATAAGAGATAGCAATGGTGCCATTTTTTGCTTGTATAAGATCAGTAAAGCAACAACAACAATATTTTTTGCAAGAGAGATCGAAGAATGGGGAATTCGGAATGAAAGTTGTACGATTATTTATAGCCAGTATGAGAGTAAATAATTAAAGAAACTACAATTATTATTAATAGACAAATTTTGTATAGGATTTGCAGCCACATGTTTAAATTCGGTTATTGCACTGATTGCCATATTATTCAGTAGATTTATTGAAACCGGGATTTTTTTCCTTTTTTTGTAAGATATCAATAATTATGGATTCCAATTTTTTTCAGCATTGCCTCTCTCCTTTACTTTTCTTAATTAGATTATTCGACTGACATAAATAAAACAAATCCCAAAATTGTGATTATATTTTTTGGCTCAAATCTGATTTAGAATAATCACAATTTACACAAATAAACATTGACTTTACATTGTTGTTTCAATCGTTGGAAACTGCTTAAAAAGTGAACAATCTTGACATAAATAAAAGGCTTGTAATCGAAGAAGATTTTATTACAATTCGGAATTTCAAACCTTCCATATAATGTGGATTCTAAAGCCCAATGTAATTTTAATTTATGTAAAATCGTGTAATACAGAAAGCAATTTAACAAACTGAACAAAAATATTCAAGCAAAGTTGTTATTCCTATTTTTAGGCGTTGAGTTTAGGCGGAAAAATTTAGGATTACTTTTTATAAGTGGCTTGCTTATTATATATATAGATATAGATATAGATACTAAATAAGACAATAATTGTCAGTAAAATATTTGAAATCTGAAAAAAAAAGAATATCCAAATTAATAAATTACAATCACCTTTTCTTAAATTCTTTTATTTCCTTAATCGCCTCATTCACAACCAACTTGAACAATAGAAGGTATTGGACACATTCACTTGATCTTATAAAACATAAAAACATGAATTAAAAAAAAAAAATTAAACGTGTATAGAAAAATCTCACATTAAAAACTTTTGCACGACCCATCTATAGAATAACAACCCCTGGCCCAAAAACCTACTCCTCCAAATGATGTAATATATGTTCGAGATAATCTTCCCAAAGTAAACAAGAAAAATGGTATGCGTATATTTCTGCAAATTATTAAAATATTTAGATTCCATTAAAAGAAAGAATAATGACAGGAAAATATAGTTAATTACTCTAGGTCTTCGAGGGTTATATCTTTGAATCTTGTAACCCTGTCACTTAGTTCTTTACTTTGCGTTGAATGCATAGCGACCACTCTGCCAATGATATCTACAACAAAAAAATTAAATCCAGAATCAGGAAACATATCATCATGACAATTCATATATCATCAAAATAAATAATTAAAAATTTATTGAGAAGTTAATAAATTAATACTTACCAAAAAACATTATATCGTCGACCTTCTCAATATCTGTTAACTCGCCAAAATTCTTGAAATCAAACATGAATCTGGGGAATGACTGCTCGAATATCTCAAAAACATGAGTTTTTCCATATAATAAGATTTTGTGCTTGGTGGCAGTTGTCTTATATTTGCCAGTCTGTTTTTGTCACAATAAATTTTTTAATGACATATACATGCCCATCTTAAATAATTTTTTGAAATTTGCTATTTGGAACTTCCTTATAGTTGCATGAATGCGATCACCCTATAATAGATTTCAATCCAAGGTATTAGTATAATTCAGTCAATCTATGTTTAAAATTTCTAAAAACATAAATAATACAGAATATTAGTAAACCAAATAACATACCACAATTTCGTGGAAATCGCATTTTAAAGTCAAAACTTGATTTTTATCAGAAAATAAAACTTTTCGTAAATTTGAACCAACCACGTTTCACAACCCACATTGTTGTACTACTATTTAAGTCGTGTATGAGTGTTATGAATGGGGCCATGGGGTTTTTCTTTTATTAATTTTTTCAAAAACCACGCAAGAGAGAATTTGCAATCAGGAAGTTTTAACATAGAAAATCAATACACTATTTTCAAAAACATAGAAAATCAATACGCTATTTTCAAAAACATATTAACATAAATAACAAGAAATCAAAACCTAGTGTATTACAATGGGGAATTTAACTCATCCACTGAAAAAAAATGAAGACTAATAGAAGAAGAAGAAGAAGAAGAAGAAGAAGAAGAAGAAGAAGAAGAGGAGATACTCAAAAATACCTTTGCAACTTGAGAGAACTCGAACTACTGTTGAGAAATCCACCTATGAACGGTGACAAATCATTGGAGATCGATGAAAAACTTGAGAGAACTTGAACCTAATAGAACGTGAATGTCAGAACCAGAGAGGACTCGAATTTAACTTGCAATTTGTGAATTTAACTCCAAAATCAAAAACCCTAGGTTAGAACGTGAGAGAAAACTGGCGAACCGACCTTGAACGTGAGAAAACGTGAATGCGAGAACGTGAGAGAACTCGAATTGAACGAAAATTGAAGAAAATTGAACGAAAATTTAACCATAGGTCTGAGAGAACGTGAGAGACGTGAGAGAGAGAACGCGTGAGAGAAAGTGGAAAACAAAATAATAAAAAGGGCGGGTCGCGGGTAAGGGGCCGGATCGGACGGGTAAGGTAGATCCGTCTTACGAAATGAGACTTGTAAGACGGTCTTATACAAGTTTTTGCCATCGGCCAAACGGTGAAAAGGGGCTGAGATTTTTGTTTCTTCTGAGTTTATTTGAAACGACCTTCCTTCAATTTTTGCTCAAAACTGTGAGGTCATCAAACCAAGTACCGTATTGAATCTCTATTTTATTTTACTAATTTCACTAACTTGTTCTAATAATTCTTAATCCTACAAATAGGTTTTATTTTACCATAAGCTTGTAGCTCAAGTGGTATCACCCCCTTTTGTAAGGATGTTGACAAGTGTTCGAACCCTGTATCTTTCAGTTTCTTTGAAATTTATCCCCTCCCCTCCAACTACTATTCTCAGCTTATTAAAAAATAGGTTATATTTTCAATTGAACAGACTTTTGCTCAATTGAGGTTTTTATATAATTATGAATGCATATACGAAATAAAACAGACTTTTAGCAAGCTATATATCTAAAAGGGACCTTGAGATTATATAATCTGTTTTGAAAGGTTAAGGGTATGTATGGATATGTTTTCAAATGCAATTTTCCATTTTTCAACTATTCCGAACAATGAGTTTATGTTTGTTTAGAAAATTCTTAATAGGAATAAAGTCATTTTCAGTTTTCATTTTCTTATGGATAACACAACCAAATAATTTTTCATCATAATCACGTAAATCTATATGAAAATATACTACAATCACGCAAATCTATGTCAAAAGTACATTTAAAAAACTATAATCAAACATATTTTCATTTCTAAACAGAAATTCAGACAACAAACCAAATATATTCTCAATTCTCACACGAAAATCAATAAAATTTAAAAATTCATTTTCCAACACTGGAAACTGTAAATTGGACTTGGAAACACATCCATACATTAAATTGGTATAAATGGAATTATTAAATCCCTTTTAATAAGAGTTAAATTGTATGTATATATACAAACACATTAAAACTGGATTTGAATAATATCTAGAGATGGTCTCCCATAGACCGTCTTATGGATCCGGATCCGGATCCGGATCCATACCTGGTAAATAAAAAATTAAAAATATCTATGAATGAGGAGACTGGGAATCGAATCCGGTCTGTACTCTAGCAGGGTACTATTCCACCACTGGACCACTGATGCTTGTTGTGTAGTTTTAGTGTAACCATGTATATAGCGCCATTCATAAATTATTACAAATTCCCAAAGCTTGTCATATTTATTTTCCTTCTTCACTATACTTGACTCTTAATCTTTGAATGTACTAATATACATGATACTTTATCTCAAAAAGATTTTTACTCATGAAAGTGTTACATAAACTCACATATTTTATTTTTCTTTTTCACTATACTAGACCCTAATCAGGGATCGTATTAAAAACATGATACTTTATCTCAAAAAATAAATACTTTACACATAGAAGTGTTACTTTAACTCTTGTCAAATAAATGTTTTCTTCTTAAATCTACTCAATTGTAAGGCAAAATTATTTTTTTAGTCCTTTAAGTGGACTGACCTGGAGCTTTAGTCCTCACTTACTAATTTGTATGATATTAGTCCGCTAACTAATTTTTTCAGATCTTTAGTCCTGTTACCTGCTATACCCGGTCAACCTATCCTTAATTGCTGATGTGGCATTTTTTTTTCTAATAAAATATTTTTTTAATGACTTAATTGATGACATGTACAAATAGTTGGATGATTTTGGAGGGAAACTAGGTTTTGGTACCAAAATGGAGGGAAAATTAATATGTAGTTATAAAATATAAAAAACTATATTTTGAAAAAAAATTAAATAATTATATTTTCGAAAAATATTATATAAGTTATTTGTTTTGAAAAAATAATTTGGTTATGGTTTAAAAAAATAATACAGAATTATTCTATAAATAATTTATTATTTTCAAAAATAATTTAAATTATATTTAGTTATAAATATAGTTATTAACATTATTTTTTCCAATTTTTAAAAATAATTCAGCTTTTTGACATTATCAACTTTTAAAAACAATTTTTCGTATTCAATAACGATTCCCGTAAGGGATTTCTTGATCGATCCTTTTCTTCGCTTCGGTAGTGAATCACCTACTCAAATCAAATGCTTCGCTTTATTATGGCGGCTATCAATATAATATTAAAAATAATATAAAAATATAAGTAAAAATATTTTTTAAACCATAACCAAATTATTCAAATTCAATAACATCAATATAATATTATATTTAAAATTTAAACATTCAAAAAGTAAATAAATTAAAAATATTATAAAAATATAAGTAAAAATATAAAAAATGATATTTCAAAAAAAAGTAAATAGTTATATTTTTGAAAAAAATAATATAAATTATTTGTTTTGAAAAAATAATTTGATTATGTTTCAAAATAATACCGAATTATTCTATAAATAATTTATTATTTCAAAAATAATTTAAATTATATTTTATAATAAATATAGTTTTTAACATTATTTTTTCCAACTTTTAAAAATAATTCAGTTTTTGCCATTATCAAAATTTAAAAACAATTTTTGAATTCAATAACATCAATATAATATTGAAAATAATATAAAAATATAAGTAAAAATATTTTTTTAAACCATAACCAAATTATTCAAATTCAATAACATCAATATAATATTATATTTAAAATTTAAACATTCAAAAAGTAAATAAATTAAAAATATTATAATAATGTAAGTAAAAATATAAATAAACTATTTTTAAAAACTGAATTATTTATAAAAATAGAAAAAATAATGTTAAAAAACTATATTTATAAATAAATATAATTTAAATTATTTTTAAAAATAATAAATTTTATATAGAATAAAATGGAATTATTTTTTAAACCATAACCAAATTATTTTTTCAAAAAAAATAAATTATATTATTTTTTTCGAAAATATAGTTATTTAATTTGTTTTTCAAAATATTGTTTTTTTTATATTTTATAACTAAATATCATTTTTCCCTCCATTTTGGTACCAAAACCGAGTTTCCCTCCAAAATCATCCAACTATGTGTACATGCCATCAATTAAGTCATTAAAAAAATATTTTATTAGAAAAAAATGTCACATCGGCATTTCAGGTTAAGTTGACCGGGTATAGGAGGTAACATGACTAAATATCTGGAAAAAAAATTAGTTAGAGGACTAATATCATACAAATTAGTAAGTGGGCCAAGTCACCCACTTAGAGAACTAAAAAATAATTTTGCCGAATTCGTAATATGTGATTGTAATAAAGAACGTACTCATAAAAGTGTTACTTTAACTCTTGTCAAATATATTTTTCGTTCTTTGATGTACTAAATTCCTAATATGTGACTGTATTAAAGAACATGATACTTTATCTCAAAAAATTGATATTTTTACTCATAAAACTATTACTTTAATTCATCATATTAATTTTTTCTTCTTCAATGTACTGAATTCCTAAGTTTTGTCGTTGTTAAATAATATGATATTTTATCTCAAAAAACATATACTTTTACTCATAAAATCATTACTCTAACTTTGTCGTATTTATTTTTTATTTTTCACTATACTAAATTCCCAATTCGAAACTATTAAAAAACATGATACATTATCTTAAAAAATGGATATTTTTTTCATAAAATTATTACTTTAACTATGTCATATTTATTTTTCTTTCGTCACTGTACTGAATTCTTAAAAAATATGATATGTTATCTTAAAAACAGATACTTTTACTAATAAAAGTGTTACTTTTAACTATGTCATATTTATTTTTTATGGGATTTGGAACGACAACTAAGAACACGATCCGAGCTTCAATTATCTAAAACAAGATGTCAATTTAGTATATGATTGATGTATACTATGAACTATCCTCCTTAGATCAGAGAAACCTCAAAAAATAAAATCATCCCTTGTACATCAACATTAAGGCATCATTCAATTTGAGCACAATATGAGATTAATAAAATCCAACAAAAAGTCTTACACCATAAAACACGACATAATGGAAACGAGCTTAGTGTGGTGCTAGTGGTGGCGCTTGGCGTTGTAGTGGATGGTGTTATCGGTGCGCATGCGGATCCAGTATGGGATAGGCCTGTTCTGCCTCTGCTTGTTCGCCGGCTTCTTCTTAGAGCCGAAATTGGTAAATGCAACACATGATAAAAGATAAATAGGTAAATCAAATTTTGGGTACAGTTGGCAAACAAACCTTTTGTCTCTTAAGCCTTTGACTATCCTTCTCCAGACGTGAAACCTTGTTTTCCGGCTCATGTGTGTACTTCTACGCACCAAAAACTGAGTAACATATGCTATAACAAAAAAACGAGAAAACTAAAAAAAATGTCCACACGATAAATGCGCGAAAAATGAACTTGCTTCCTTGCTCGTGATCTGGCTGTAGATCCCAATTCTTGATCATCCTCTTCTGCCTCCTTTCAACGTTTGTTTCAGCTATATCATCTGGAGCAACCCTTTTATGGCCAGGCGTTTGCGTATCCGATAATGTACTTATCAGAGGGGACGAAGACATGGTTATTTGAATATGTGCTCAATTTTCTAGTAATTAAAATGCTTATTTAATAGCATTAAATCTCTGCTCACCAAGAATGCTTACCTGAAAACTGTAGCTACAGGGTGATGACCCACCAATTAGAAAGGCCATCAACTGCCCTAAGTTCCATAATACATTATTTTATTTTTAACTACTTATAAGCTACAACATCCTTGTTAATACCTCCTACTTTTGATTTTTATCTATAAACTGCCATGCATATTTACTTGGAAATCCTAATAAAACATCTATATAACTGATGACTCATCTTACAAGGTCAATCATTCATATGTTATATAAAGGAATGATAAACAAATTTAGGCTGAAAGGTTAAATCAGATGCTTACATATTTTTCTTCTACTTCCGGAGCCTATTTTTCTTGTACTTTTGGAGCCTTAAACCCTCTTGTAGAAACATAGTCCTATACATTACAATACAATGTACATGAACTAAGAAATAGAAAAACAATAATAAGGATATTTAATTATAAGTTTCTAGAATTCTTATTTTATACCGCCCAAAATACTATGATAGGTATGTCACTGAATGGTACTCTAGCCAATCCAAATTAGAAAGTGGAACATAATGATTACCTATGATCTCCTGGATATTATACCTGCTTGCATCACCAAATTCAAACAGGAAGTCCATTTCTGTTGTGCGTGGTAATTTTAGTAATTGCAAGACTTGCGAGTTCCAAACCAACTGATTAATATTAGACATAATGTTGACGTGCGTTTTGGTCAACAAGCAAAAATATGTAAAAGATTTAACACGTGGAAATATAAGCGTGTGTAACGCGTGTTTATTTATGGCTAATTCTGCCTTTTTCGCGTAATGCCGAGCCGAATTATTGGGGTCGGTCTTTCTTACCAATTTTCTTTTTTTCTTTTTTTCTTCTTTCTCTTTTCGGGTCCTTTTTATACCCCTTTGAGTAAGTGGGTTTGCAATAGTCATCTTTGCACCAACTAGTCATTAATTAGTAAAATAATTAAGGAAAGACACATGTCTTTCTCTAATTGTGCATGTCAGTCAAATCTTGCCACTTGTCGACTTCTCTTTATAACTTTTCGACATGTGGCGTTTACGATACCAATAAAGCGTTAAGCATGGGCAAGTGATTATTTTTATAAATCTGTCGCGCATGCGTTTCCCGCCGAAATTTGAGCTCGGGGCTCGGCAGCCATGTTGCGGTTGGGCTCGGTAGCGGGCGAGCCTAATTCGTGACGTGTCGCCGTGCGCCGTTACTGACGTCACCCGTAGGTCCCCTACTCGGACGTGTCTTTGGGTGATGACGTGGATTAATTTCTTCCTCGCTCGTGTCATCAAAGGCCCCCAAGTTTAATTCCGAGAGAAGAATTTCTTAAGTCGAGTTAAACTTTAATGCTAATGATGAACATTTAATGGGGAAACGGATTTCTCAAAGGTTTTGTTCATTCCTGACATCCGTCGCGTAGTGATTAATGCCTGAAACGGCGCATTAATTGGGTTGCCATAATAGACGGACATGTGGCATCTTGTGGTTGGACCAATCTTGCGCGAGAATCGAAAAGGTACGCGATTCTGTCGGGGCGTGCGTGGGGACGCGACGTTCTCGACATGTTTGACGGCTTTTGAATTTTAAAAGGCGCGTCTTTTCGAATAAACGTTTCGTTTATCGAGGGAACTCCATCTATAAATACCTCTTTCTCCCTCCATTATGCACTTTCGCATCCATTAACCTTTGAGCTAGAGTAACTAAGACCGAGCAGAAATTTCGGTCGGCTTCCAAAGTTCGTCGGAGACTTCAAACTTAGGTATTTTTTCGAAATATTCTCCTTTTACCTATAAAATGTCTTCTTTTGAGGATAGTAGGAGTCGTAGTTATAGTGTAGAGGTTGAAATCGAAGATCCCCCCTCTGAACCTTCAGTTTATTTCTCACCAGCACGGCCATCTCCGCCTCATAGTCCGAGCATCATTCGATATCTTCTCCGTTCTTCTCGAGGCGGAAAGTCTTTAGAGCGACGCATACTATTTTTTTGATCCGACGTCGATGGATTTTTTTAGAGAAGGAACGGTGTATCAGCCCGGCCTGGTACAAGAGAGTTCCGACGAAGAATCCCCGAGTGCTAATTTTAGGCAGTATCAGCAGGAAGAAGAAAATATGGACCCATCGGAGCCGGAACGTGATAACGTGGAGCGGGTAGACGAACCCTCCGGAGATTCAAGGCCGCAGAGGCCTCAAGTGCCCATGGGCCATCGTAATGGTGACGGCCGACAAGGAGGAGGCCCTCGCCTTCGTGTCGAGCCTCGGTGGACGCCGAGTGATATAAACGATATCCCCAGCATGCTGATGATCCGGGAGGTAGAAGAGCTCCGGCGGAGGTATCGTATTCCAAGTAGCATCCATTTTTGGGTACCGGATGGCACAGAGGTTCCTCAGTACCCACCGGCGGGTTGCTTGGCCATATTTACCGCCAGCCTCCTATACGGGTTGCGATTTCCACTGCCGGCTTTCCTTACGCGGTGGTTTTGCAAGTGGGGTATGCATCCGACCCAGGTGCACCCTATTTCTTGGGGTAGGATCATCGGCCTCCTGGTGATGTTCCACCTGGAAAAATATCCTCGCTCCAAATTCAAGGAGATGAACGAGCTCTTTATCTGGCGAGCGACTCCTTCATCTCGAGGTCAGTCGTCCGGGTAGTATTACGCATGCACCCGACCGGGTATCCGGGCGGCTTGGTGGAAGGTCTTCCTTCATCTTTGAAGGAGTGGAAGGATAAGTGGCTCAGGGTGAGCGCGAGTGGCGGGCTCGCGTGGAGGATGGGGAAAGGGAACCGTTCTTCATCCCCATCGAATTTTGTTTTTGGTTACAGTAAGTCTTATCTTTTCTCATTTCTCTGCTTTTGCTTTTTACTTGTTTCCTTTTGTAATTGACTTTTGTCTTTTTACCTTTATAGAGAACCGGGCATCAAAGGGGCTCTGTCGGCCACCTTTATTCGAAGGTCGAAAACATCCAGGCCCGGGGATCATGGACAAAGCGGATTGAGAGGTTGGCTACCGAGGCCAACTTGGCCGCAGCTGGCTTGAGGCCTGCTCTGCCCGCCGACCCCGAGGCCGAGGCGGCTGAGCGGGAGGTGGAGGTTGAGAGAGAGCCTCGAGAACCCTCCCGTGTGAAGAAGTACGACCCCATTCTCCGGGAGCGGCCGGCGAGAACAGAGGAGCTGCGCGCGTCTCTGCGCGACGGCTAGTCCCGTGGCAAGATCATCCGTGCCCGTTGGGCAAACGAGACTCTAGAGCCGCCGAGTGCGGCCGCTGTTCGAGGTAAACCTTGTATTTTTTATACTTCTCTTTGAAATGTTTTTTTTTTACCTTTTAACGGTGGTTGCTTTTTGTACGGCGTGGCTTGGATTTGCGTGCACGCCTTCGCAGCGTGAGGAACACGGCCGTGTGGTGAACTTGGGCGACTGCCGATCAACCTGTAGATGCGGAGGCGGCTCGGAGAGCTGATATCCGGGCCGATAAACGTCCCGCTGATGGAGTGCCGGAGGCAGTGGAGCCTCCTCTTCAAAGGAGAAGAGGAGGGATTGTGATGGAGGAGCCCGGACAGACTGAAGGGGTTGGTCAAACGGCGCTGGAACATCCTGAACAGGCCCCGAAAGGGGGAGGTCCGTGAACTTTCTCAGATGACTTCGGTCGGGAAGGTCACTTCATCCCTCCAAGTCAGGTGAGAGATGAATATTGCGAGGGGATGATTGGACTACGCCCTCGATGGTTTGTGGAATTTGTTCGATGTGCCACGCCGACGGAGGAGTAGTCGAGAGTTTTACCGGAGGCGGGTCGGGCCGCGATGAGTGTCCAAGCTCGTGCCTGGACAAAAGGCATTGAGCAATTCTGCTCGGAGATCAAGCCAAGAACAAATTCAGTACGCCATGGCGATGTCCGGGCGGATGATTGGGCTCTTATGGCATCCGATTGGGGGAACTCGCGAGCTAGAGAAAAAATACGCCAATCTGGAAAGGCGGCACGGGGACTGCGGGGAGGCCTATGCTACCCTTTAAGGGGTACAAGAATCGTTAAAGACCCAAGCGGATGAGGCTACGACTCGGGCCACCTGAGAGAGAAACTGCTGCGAGGGCCGAGGCAGTAGCGAGATCGATCAGCCCGTAGGGGTCAAGAGGAGCTTAGGGCTAAGGTTGCCGAGCTGGAACGTGTCGCCACTGCCCGGGCCGAGGAAATGGAGAGGCGTCTAGCCGATGTGCGCAGAGAGGCCGAAGAAACTACTCGTCGGCAAATTGAGGAAGCCCGCACACAGGCCGTTGAAGCTTACAAGGACTCTGAGGAGTATGCATTTATGTTAACCTGCGGCCACGCGACCAGCCTTAAAGAAATTCTTGATTCGTTTAAAGCAGGGCGGACTGTTGCTCAACTTGAAGAAGATTTAGCCCTTTTGGAGGCTGATCTCGACGCTCTCCGTCCGAGCTTTGCCGAGGCCCCCAATGTTCAAGGCTCACCTCCTCCGGACGACGAAGAATGTTGGGAAATTTATTGTTTAGATTTTGATGAATGCCATGTAAAACTTAGAATAGGAAGTTGGCACCCCAATTTTTGTTGTAAACTGCATTGTAATAAATAGGGCTGGTCAAGCCGAGTTAAGTCGTATGCCCAAACATGCAAGAAGACAACTGGAGACTAGAAGGAAGACTCACTGCAAGACAAATGAGTATGGCAAAGAAGAGAAGACGGGAACTCTCTTCAAGGAGCAAATCGAGATGCAAAATTGAGTGGAGTATCGGTCAAGTCAACTCAAGAAAAGCCAAGTGTCAAGTTGAAGTGACAAAGAGTCATCGAATGATTGGAAGGCGACTCTAAGTCACCTGGGGAAAGCAAGGAAATGCGGTCAAGTCGAGATAATTGAAAAAGATCCGTTGCCGTAAATCAAGAGAATTACTTAAACAAGTAATATCTCCATGCTACCTTTCTCGAAGTGCTCGACCCCAAAAGTGCAAAAGGAATAAACCAATGGGAAGCACTACACCGTGTTAGAACTCGAAAAGCCGGAGAACAATTCATACGAGAAAATGGCAATTCCAAGGATCGCAACAAGATAGGCCAACAACCACAAGTGACTTTCAAAAATAAGCCTATCTCTTCAACGCGATTTTTGAAAGATCACTATAAAAGGCCGAGGAATAACTCGAGAAAAGGTTACTGAGAGACTACATAGGTTACCTTGACCATACAAGCAAGAAAGAAACATTTTGTAACCTGAAATATTCTCAAGTTATTAAACACTCAATCCTCAAGCCTACACTACGAAGAACATCAATCCAACACTCACCCGTGAAGGAAAGATAACTTCAATCGGTTGAAGAGGAAATTCTTGAAGAATCAAGGGTCTACATTCCACGAAGGATTGTAGGAAGGTTCAAGGTTGAACCAAGTCTTGAGCTTTTGGAGGGCTTAGTGATCAAATCCAAAGAGCTTGAGCAAGTGGGTCAGTAGCAAAGACGGGCCCTGTGAAGAAGGCGAGTCGTCACGAGAGAAGCCCGTGAGTGATCAAGGCGTCTCAGATCGAGTCCCAAAGGATCAAGTCACCAGTGATCAAGACTTGTATCGGATCTGTTACCACTTTGTATCGATCAATACCTAGTGGATTCCTCCAGGGGAGTTGGAGAAGAGAGGAGTAGAAGAATTACCCCATCTTCGAACCTCTATAAAAACTTATCGTGTCTTTTACATTTCAAAGACTTTAATTCTCGTGCATCATATTTGTTTAATTCTCACGACATATTTGCTATCCATTAGATAATCTCTAAGTAATAAATCAAGCTTTAAATCTCTACTAAACCATATTAAGGGTGTTAAGTCTTCATTAAATCAAACCACGATTGAGCTAATTCGGTCTTAACAATTTGAGTTATTCTATCAACAACACTCGATCAGTCCATGAGTGACTAACTCTCTTGATTAACTAAATTGGATGTCCACTAAGGACACAAACTGTAGTATCAACTCGAACTTTTAAAAGGACTAAATCGAAAAATTTGGTAAGGTTTATTCAACCCCCCTTCTAAACTTTACACTCACACCCTTGGGACCTACAAGTAGTATCGAGTGGTTGGTTCATTGAGCCTTCCGCATGGCAGTTCTTGAACTAGATCTCCAAACTTTTCAAAGTCTGCTTTAGTACTTAAATTTTCAAAACTCCTTTTATCATTAAAATTTATTATCATGGAAGCAAATTTGACACGAATTCCCATGTTCACAATTGAAGAATTTGATGATTGGAACATTCGTATGCGAGGCTCACCTATCGGCATTACATGATGAAATGTGGATAGTGATAGAGGATGGGCCACTGCAAATCTTAAAGGTGAACACACTACAGAAGAAGAGTCATGAAATGGGTGAAGAGGATGTTGCCCCTAGACCAGCTATGGTTGAAAAACCAAGAACTGAATGGACAAATGATGACAAAAAGATACAACCTGGACAATGTAGCCAAGGACATCCTTTACAAAACCTTGACAAAGCCATGTTCAATAAAGTCAAATCATGCAAAACGGCTAAGGAAATGCAGGACAAACTAACATTGATTTGTGAAGGCTCGGAGCAAATCAAAGAAAATAAATTATCAAAGTGGCCGTACAAAAATTTGAGAATTTCAAAATGATCGCAGGAGAAAACCTGGATCAACTGGATGTTCGGTTCACGTAAAATCACCAACGAGCTATCTGCACTTGGAAAGGAATATACACGATGAAAAATGTGTATGAAGATCCTAAAAAGTCTCCTGCTGAATGGGAAATGAAGGTCATGGCACTAAGATATTCCATGGACCTATCGAAGACCTCCAACCATGAACTATTCTCGATCTCAAAGCCTACGAATTTGAGTGAGAAGAAAAGATCGAAGAAGAGACAATTTGTACCCAAAACAGCTCTCTAATTGTTAAGGATGGAAAGAGAGTGAGGTCAAAGAAGTCATTGATCCGGAAAAATAGCCCTGATGGTTAAAAGGTTCAACAAGTTCTTCAATAAGAACTATAAGAGAGGCAAGGGCGAATCTTCCGTAAGACACTCGGCTCTCTCCAAGTCAAGGGAAGATAGGCCAACCAAGAGAACAATGATCATCAAAAAGTCAATATCAAAGGGTGACAATCCAAGAATGGAAAGAGCTGATCAAAAGGTTGAATATCTATCTGAACTCGTAGGCAACAACAGGTCACTATGCCATTGATCGCCCATATCCTCGTCAAACAAATACAGGAATGAAGAAGAAAGAAAGGTCTTCAGAGAAAGAAGACAAGAAAAGAAAAAGGCAATGTTGGTCGAGAAAATGTTGAGTCAAAAGACATAGTTGAGTCGAGTAGTGAAGTGACTACTCAAGTAACTCAAGAAGAAGCCCGATTTGTTTGATGGCCAAGGAACAAGATCAACCTCGACCAAGAAGATGAGGTACACTCCAACTCATCAAACTCGATTCTAGTGATAGTGATCAGACACACACACTTCATCACCCACTGATCTTTATGATTCATTAGGCAAAATGATGAAAGATTTTGAACACATTAAATCCTCACACACACTATTAAATGAGGAAAACAACCTACTCAAGAGCCAAAACTCACAAATGACTAAGGAGCCGAGTACTCTAAGTCAAATAGCCGATGAGAATGAAAGTTTAAAGGTGAAAATGCTAAGCTAATAGCGAGAAATAGTTGCCATAGAAAAGAGGAGAATGACCTCAAAAATGTGATTGCCTCATTCACTAAGGCATCTAAATCATTGGATGATCTTATTATGAGTCAAAGAGAATGTGGAGACAAGACAGGCTTAGGATTTAATTCCTCTGTGCTATGTCAAACTCCAAAAGTATTTTTGGAAAAAGGATCTTCAAGAAATGAAGAGTCTAAAAATCCAAAACTCCAAAGGGTGCACACACATTCACTCCAAAGCACAATTACAAGCAAATTGGCCTTGGTTATAAAGGAAAAGGAAAACAACCAGTTGAGTGCGCTGAAAGGACAATTGAGAAGAGATTCATCGAGTTCCTCAAAAACTCCAAACAGAAAATACTCTGTAAAGAAGAAACAGAGCTACCAAAAACCCCGAAAATCTATAAAAGAAATACATATGATGGGAATGGTAGAAAATATCCAAGCCAAGCCGATTGGAATGATGTGAACTATCGATAGACTTATGGAATATAGGCCCAAATGGCAAAGGCTTAGAACTCAAGAAAGGCCATTCCAAAAGTATAAGAGCTTTCATCAAAGACACATATGCACCTAGGCACTACACTCGGAGACACCACAATTACCCAAAGAAGGCGATTGCTAAAACACATATACAGGCATACAGACAAAAGAGACAGATGTATGAACCTAGAATCCCCAAGCAATTTGCCAAGATTAATTATGATTATGGCACTGATAGATGGCAACCCCTTAGAGTCAAATCATTTGGCTATAAGTTGGTTGGATCATCTTACAATTCTAACCCCTCGGACCCGCACAAGTATGGGTACCTAAAACTTAATTTCCTTGATTGCGGGTTCAAGGAACAAATGAGTGCCAAGGAACCTGGTACATGGATAGTGGTCATTTCCGGACATATGACAGGAAACAAGAAAAATCTGTCAAAATTCAAGGAAGTTAAAGGAGCAAAAGTCATATTTGGAGGAAATGAAGCTCCAGGTGAAATAAGAGGCATTGGATCCATCAAGAGGAACGGATTAGAAATCACAGATGTTGCATATGTTGAAGGACTCAACTTCAACTTGTTAAGCATCGATCCAACTCGTGACAAGGGCTATACTTGTTGGATTTAACATGGGTATATGCCAAATCAAGGATCTTGAATCGAATGAAGTTGTGTTGCAAGGATGCGAGGCAAAAGAACATGTATGTAGTAGATTGGTCAACCGCTACACCCAAGACTGTCTATTAGCAAAGAGCACAAATGAATCAAGTTGGTCGTGGCACAAAAAGCCGAGTCACCCGAATTTCAAAACGATTAACAAGCTTGCAAGAAGTAATCTTGTGGAAGGACTTCCAGGACTCGAGATACAAGAAGGAGAGTATATGTGATGCATGTCGGAAGGGAAAACAAATCAAATCTTCATTCAAAGAAAAGACATGTCCATCTTCAACAAGAATATTACATCTGCTACATATGGATCTATTTGGCCCATGGAACCAAACTAGCATAAGTGGAAAGAAATACACCTTGGTGGTAGTAGATGACTACTCAAGATATACATGGACTATATTCATGTGTAAAAAGAAAGAAACTCTCTGAAAACTCGCCACGATTAATGAAGAAAATTCAAAATGAAAAGAGCCAAACCATTATCAAAATAAGATCGAGACGAGGAACCGAGTTTGTCAATGGGATAATAACTCGATTTGTATTGAAAATGGCATTGGTCATGAATTACTCGCAGAAGGACTCCACAATGAAATGGAGTTGCGAGAAAGAAGGAATAGAACTCTCAAAGAAGCGAAGAAGGACCATGTTAGTCAAGGGGTTACCAAAAAGATTTTGGGTCAAGCAATCAACACAACTTGCTACACTCAAAACAGATGTATGATAAAATGAAACCGACAAAGACTCCCTATGAGATTTGGGTGGAAGAAAACCAAATGTTGCATATTTTAAAATATTTGGATGTAAATGCTTCATCCACAATAATGGCAAAGACAATCTAAAGGCCTTCGATGCTAAAGTTGATGAAGGTATCTTCTTGGGATACTCAAATTTGAAAGCAAAGCCTGAGTACTCAACAAAAGGACTATGGTTGCGGAGAATCCATTCATGTGGTATTCGATGAGCCAAATGTAAATGGAGAAGATATTGAAGAATCACCGATAAAATTGAATCATCCAAACATACGAGAAAAATCCCTATCTTTGAAGTCGAAACGGAATTGTAAACTCGAGAAGAAGATGAGATAGTGAATCTCAAAAACAGTGGAAAATTTGCGGTAAGTGATTACGAGAGAGAGCGATCAAAGCAACACAAAAAATGCTAGACGATCAACCCACTAACTTACTTCAACGGATGTAAGATGGTGAAAGACCATCCACGAGAACTTGTCATTGGAGATATAAGAGAATGTGTCAAAACAAGATCGAACTCAACAAGAAGCTATGTTCACATGCTTTATCTCGCAAATAGAGCCCAAAGATGTGTTACAAGCATTGGATGACACACATTGGACTCAAGCTATGCAAGAAGAGTCAATCGATTTGAAAGAAATAAAGTATGGGAATTAGTTCAAAGACCCACCCATCAAAACGTTATTGGTACTAAATGGGTGTTCGAAACAAGATGAACGAGGAAGGTTCATTGTAAGAAACAAAGCAAGACTAGTAGCCAAAGGATATTGCCAAGAAGAAGGAATAGATTTTGATGAAACATTTACTCCTGTAGCAAGATTGGAAGCAATAAGGATGTTTCTTGCCTATGCGACTCACAAGAATTTCATTGTATATCGATGGATGTAAAAAGTGCATTCCTAAATGGTTTATTGGAAGAAGAAGTGTATGTTGAACAACCTCCAGGATTTGAGCAGAAGACTCTTGGAGATAAGGTTTACAAACTCAAGAAAGCTCTGTATGGATTGAAACAGGCACCCAGAGCATGGTATGATACCTTGTCACAATTCCTAACTGAGAATGGATTCACAAAAGGAAAAGTAGATAGAACACTTTTCAGAATTCAAGACAAGAAGAGTATCTTTGCTTGTTCAAATATATGTAGATGACATCATTTTTGGATCCACAAACAAAGAGTTGTGTGAAAAATTCTCAAACCTCATGCAAAGTAAATTTGAAATGAGCATGATGGGAGAACTGACATTCTTCCTTGGACTCCAAGTGAAACAACTGAAGGATGGAACCTTCATAAGTCAAACAAAATACACCAGGAGATTTAATGAAGAAATTTGGTATGGAGGAGAAGTCTTCTTACGTGAAAATACCAATGAATACATCGATCAAAATGGACATGGATGCGGATGGCAAGCCCGTAGATCAAACAAGATCTGAGCACTTATTGGATCATTGCTCTATCTCACAAAGCAAGGCCGTACATCACCTTTGTTGTAGGTGTATGTGCAAGATTTCAATCTGCTCCAAAAGAGAGCCATATGACAAAGACTAAGAGAATCTTGAGATACTTGAAAGGAAGCCAAGAAGTTGGCTTATGGTATCCAAAGGAAGGTGGATTCAAACTAATTGGCTATTCGGACTCGACTATCTTTGGATGCGAGTTGACAGGAAAAGCACCTCGAGGCACATGTCAAATGCTAGGAAACAGTGATTTCTGGTTTAGCAAGAAGCAAAATTCAAAAGCCACCTCTCAAATGAAGCAAAAATACATAGGCTGCGGCAACTCTTGTGCCCAAGTCCTATGGATGAGACAGGAGGCGAGAGACTATGAATTGAAGAAAAGGAAATTCCAATCATGTGTGATAACACAAGTGCAATTGCAATCACTCAAAATCATGTGTTGCACTCAAGAACAAAGCATATCGATGTCGAGATATCACTTCATAAGAGATCATGTTGAAAAGAAGGACATCATCTTGGAATATATCTCAACCGATAAACAATTGGTGACATCTTCACAAAACCTTTATGTGAGTCAAGATTTGAAGAACTCAAGCATGAGTTAGGGTTAATTGAGTGAGTGACACTCGGAAGAATCAAAGAAAAGAAATGGAACACAAAAAGGAAAAAGAGTGAACTCACAAACCAGCTAAGTAAATCACCGTACGGAAAGACAACTACTATACCAAGTCACCGACAAACAGTCACAAAGAGAACTGTGAGAAGAAGAGTTAAACCAAAGGGTAAAAGTCGAGTCATTTATGAAAGCAAAGTGACAAAAACTCGCAATCGTTTTTACTAAGCGGGAATGTTTTTAAGAATTACGTCGACATAATTATGACGTGTAATAGCAAAAGTGCACACCAAGCTTATGATTGGATATAAATCTTTGCCGCGATTAAATACGAGACATTAAATGCCAAATCGGCGTGCAACATCTAAGCCATTGATTTCGATCACATTTCAAAAACCACCCGCACGTCCTTTCATAAACCATACTTAAGCTTTCTTTCTTCTCTCTCTCATATTACCAAAACCGTTCACTTCTCTCAGAAGCAAAGGCAAAACTCTCTCAAAACCCTATCTATCTTCAAATCAACCTCTAAGTTTTCTTCGGTGAAATCCTGAAAAATGGCATCAACTTATGATTTTATCAAGTTAGGAAAGCAAATCCACACCGGGTCTCTTTGTGGATTTCGACGGCATGGTGAAATAGGGGTTCGGCGACACCCTAGTGAAGAAAATTGCTGAGAAATTGTAAACGTCCGGGCTGAAACCGTTTTCGACGTTGGAATATCCGATGACCTATGTGGAGGAGGTCGCACGATTCTACGTGAACGGCCGAGATTCACGATGAAGGGATAAAGTCATCTGTTCACGGAAAGGAGTTCATCATCTCTCGCCAGGATTTGGTGAACACCGCTCACTACCGACGGAAGGAGCATCGAAATCAACGAAGCCGATGTAAACCTGTTCTTGCTTGGAAGGAAGTAGCCAAGCCCGACTATCTTTGATAAAATAGTTTACACAAAACAAGAGAGCCTTGAAGGAGGATTATCACAAGTTGTTGGACATAGTTGCCAAATGCATAGACATCAAATTTGGCGGCTTTGACCAACTCAATCACAAAGCAAAGTTGATCGTAATGGCCGCGATCATTGAAGAAAGGAAAATAAAGCTCAATGAGTTTGTCTCACATGAGACTATGCCGAATGTAGGGAACAAATCCTTCAAGGAAGATGGTGCATTTGGAGGATCCCTAGGATATGGCACAGTGATTGGCCGGTGATGGAGGTGAAATGAGTCCCTCTTAGACATGGAAAGGCGTTCCATGTAAACAAGAGGATGTTCGAGATCAAACCTCTCTACAGCGCACTGAGAGAGAGCCTACGCCAAGAGAGCCGACACGAGTGAGGGGGAATCACCACCACTGAAGATACGCTTGTTTCCTCTTCACCAAAGAAGAAAGATGCCCTGCGGTACTAAGAAGATCACGCTCCTCTGCAAAGAAAGAAAGTCAAACTGCTCCTGCCCCTGCACTGAGTCACTGCCCCTGCAGTAGTGTCTCCCGCCCAAAGCCCGGCGGCGGTCGAGAAGGACTCTCAACTATCTTCTCCGATCGTCAAAAAGAGGAGATCGATAAGCCAAGACGGCCACTCCTCGAAAGAAAACACCAAAGACGCCCCCGCCCCAAGACTCGAAGAAACTCTCTCTAAACCGTAAATCCCTCTGTACAAACTAGGAGATGAAGAAGAATCATCAAGCACTCCGAGCTTGAGAAACCGGGCCGAGTCGACCACTCGGTGGAGCAGAATCTGGAGATGCTTTGGAGAAGTAGAGTCTCGGATATTATAGATGAAACAACTAAGTCTGTTTGAAGGCGATCAACGAGGCAAATCAAGACACACTTGTAGTTCGCATTTGAGACACAAGAAGAAGGCTGATAGAGATGATAGTGATGTGATGATCCTATCCCCACCTTACCCGGACATCCAAAATCGTGCTGCGTGAGTGGAGAAAGTGGAAATTGAGTCGTTCAAGGGAACAATTCCAATGGCCTAAGTTTATCGAAGAAGAAGAGGAAGCTGCTGAACTTCCTTGGACTAACCTCTCTGTGATCTCAAGATCTTTGACGAAGAAAACGCACGGATATCCTGTAGATCTTCAAGGATAAGGAGAAGGAGAGATCGAGAGGAAGGCGAGGCAAGAGAGAAGCCCCAAAGATCTCTGCCCTCTCACCGCACCACAGAACATACACATCCTCACTTCGACATTCTATCGTAAAGTGATGAGGATCGGGACCCTGCTGCTTTGCCACGAGAAGAGTTGCAAATGCAGCAAGCAATGCGTGAATCCCGAATTCTTCATGAGAAAAGTATGATGGAGGGACCAGGAGAGTCCTCCAAAACACAGCTGGAAATCGATCCAATGGGAGTAGTGCAGCAAATCGCCACCGTTGTTGCTGCCACCACTTCCCCAGCTCACTCGGAAGAAGGAATTAAGGGAAATGGCGATGAAACTGGGTTAGTGGGGACCCCAGTTGAGCCAACCCCTAATGAAGGTGTCTTACCACCTGCCCCAACGGCTGAACACTCAGTAGAAACAGCCGGGAGTTTGGAGACGAGTGACCCCATTCCAAGTCACTCAGCTGGTGCGCCAGCTGAGGGGGAAACTCCCTCCACTGCAGCAAGGTCGGAGAATGCTGCAGATGACTCCACAACGAATCTAGGAGGCGAAGTGGAGAAAGTACAAACACAAAACGAACAGCAAGTTGCCATCAACGAAGCTCAGACAGTTGAGACTGTCTCAGCTGAGGTGCCAACTGCTCTGAAGGCTAATGACGCTGCTGATGCAGTCGAGGCACAGGAAGGAACAGCCCTGGGAGTTAACACTCTGGGCGATGAAAGTGCAATCCATGGGGTTGAGACTCCAATGGATGCCACCACAGAAGACCCTAAGACAGCTGACACTGTCGAAAGGGAGGTCCAAGGCCTCGCTGCAGTTGAGACTGTAGGAGGTAATGAAGGCCCACGGGAGGTTGAGACTTCCCGGGGTAAAGAAGCTGAAGTAGAGAACATCCCTCCTGCTATCATTGATCCATCTGAAAAGGAGATAAGCGCGCTTCATGATTCCCAGGATAATCCTGATGTAACTTTTCTGGGATCAGAAGGCGACGAAGAAGCTGAGTCATCCCCCGTGACAGATCCAAAAGACTCAGCTGAGGATGTTCCCAGCACGAGCAAGTCTGATCTCAAGACTACTCGTCAAACTTTCAATTTTGATGATGAGCCACCAATGGAAATCTCATCATCGTCCGATGACGCTTCTGATAAGGCCGAGGACCAGTCCACTCAATTGGAGAAACCAGCTGAGACCAACGAAGCTGTTGAGACAGCTGAGGCTCAGCAAGCTGGGTCCACTTCACAACAGACCCCAGCTGAAACAGAGTCCACTGCGCAGGCTCCCCAAGCTGCAGCAGGTTCGACTCCAAAAGGAACTTCACGCGCACCTCTCATCATTGAACAAATCCCAGTTGGCCGTGATGATTCCTTTGTAGAATCATTTCCTTTCTCTCTGGAGGTACCCGACCTCCCTGAAGAGTCAGAGAACGAACTCGCACGCTTCCACAGACCAGCTCCTGTCATTCCGTCAGGTACCATCGTTCCAGCTGACTATGACTTTGACGCTGCGTGGCCATCAGCTGCAACGGAAGAAACAGCTGAAGTTCGGGAGGTGTTCAAAGCATTATTTGCTGAAATTGAACGGATGGAGAGGCACCAGGCCTCTATGGACATGCGACTGGACAACAGAGATGCCAACCTTACTGCTGACTTGAGAGGCATAACAGTCAGGATAAGGGAATGGTGGCAACAACAGCAAACAATGCGTGTGGAACAAGTTAGATACTTCAGGACATTGTTCAACAAGCTGTTGGTATGGCGAGCTGAGAATGCTGATGCAAAGACGAAATTGAGAGAACACATTGAGCACATGCATGAAGCTCACACTGCTGAGATAAAGCTGCTGCGTGAGCAAAATAAGAGTGATCTCCTGCGTCTGGAAGAAAATATGGATAGAAAATTCAGCCTTCTCATGGCTGAAATGAAGCTAATTTCAGCAGAGTCCAACGCTACTCGCTCTGAATTTCGTGCCGCATACTCCGCAGCAGACTCGAGACAGAACTCGACTATCGCAGGCTCGACTTCCTCGCTTGTCAAGATATGTTTCAGTGTTCCTCTCTCCTTTGATGATGCCAAAAAGGGGGAAGAGGAATACTTTAAAGCGCTAAAGAGATCTGAAGCCTGAAAAGGAGGAAGCACTGGTGAAGGGAAAGACAACTGAGGAAGTGTCAAAACAAAAGAAAGGAAAGTCCGTTGAGGGGGAAGGATCGAAAGATGTGACCTTGATGATTGCACAAACCCCCCAACAAGGTCTTGTCACAGCTGATATTATCAGCAGCAAACTCCCTGTGACTCTGCCACTCCAACACTCTGCTATATCTATGGCTGAAAAGAGAAAGACAATTGAAACAGGGATGGAGGAAGTGGAAGGAAGAATGGATGCCCGGGTTATGAACATCTTGAAACAACATGGAGGCATTCCAAAGAGACAGACACTTATGCCATCTCATATGTCGGGACCGAGCCACGATCGCTTGATGAATTTAAAACGCTCGCATCCGAAGGGTACTTTGCAAATATGTCTATGGCTCAAGCTTGGGACTTGTCTTGGGAAAAGGGTCTCACGTTATGTGAAGAAGGCGACACAGTGCAGACTACCGGCATCACTCTGCTTTGGTCACTCCGCCGTCACTCACCTAGAAAGAAGAAGACCCCAACAATACATGCCCGAGAGGAAGAGGAAGAATTAGTGGTGGAGGAAGAGGTTTCGGACCTGAGGCCTCTGCCCAAAAACATTGAGTACGTAGATCCGGGCAAGAAAGGAGGGATCTCTTGGGCTCTTGACCAAGTAGCCAATTTGCAAGTGGCTAAAAGCAATGCTTGAGTATGCGAAAAGAATAGAAGAAGAGAATAAGAGACAAACTCAGCTATGGGAGGAAAGACAAGAGAGATTAAGAAGAGATGAAGCTGCCGGAAAGCATATGAAAAGAAGAAGAAGCGGTGGAGATGAGAAAAAGAAAAGAAGACCGAAGACGGACGAATCAGGAAGATGAAAGAAGGAGACAAAAGGAGATGAAGTATTGTTGTCCACCCCTTCATGTATTTTACCATGTAAATACATACTATGTAAGTCTTCTCCAATAAAGTCAAATTCTTTATTTTTTTGTGTAGACAAATGTTTGCTCGATACACCTTGTAAACAGATTGTGTAAAAGAACAAGAATGTTATGATCAATAAAAGAATTGATTCTACGCATACATTCTATGTGAATGCACTATCTCTGTATGTATCTTTGCTATTTACATTTTGAATGTTTTAAGTTTTGGCATCATCAAAAAGGGGGAAATTGTTGGGAAATTTATTGTTTAGATTTTGATGAATGCCATGTAAAACTTAGAATAGGAAGTTGGCACCCCAATTTTTGTTGTAAACGCATTGTAATAAATAGGGGTGGTCAAAGTTGAGTTAAATCACTATGCCCAAACATGCAAGAAGACAACTGGAGACTAGAAGGAAGACTCATTGCTGCAAGACAGGTGAGTATGGCAAAGAAGAGAAGACGGAACTCTACCAAGGAGCGAGTTGAGATGCGGTGAGTGGAGTATCAGTCCAAGTCAACTCAAGAAAAGCCAAGTCTCAAGTTGAAGTGACAAAGAGTCATCCAATGATTGGAAGTCGACTCTAAGTCACCTGGGGAAAGCAAGGAAATGCAACAAGTCGAGATAATCAAAAAGATCCGTTGCACGTAAATCAAGAGAATTACTTAAACAAGTAATATCTCCATGCTACCTTTCTCGAAGTGCTCGATCCCCGGAAGCGTGTAAAAGGAATAAACCAATGGGAAGCACTACACCGTGTTAGAACTCGAAAAGGGAGAACAATTCATACGAGGAAATGGCAATTCCAAGGATCGCAACAAGACAAAGCCAACAACCACAAGTGACTTTCAAAAATAAGCCTATCTCTTCAACGGCGATTTTTGAAAGATCACTATAAAAGGCCGAGGAATAACTCGAGAAAAGGTTACGGAGACTACATAGGTTACCTTGACCATACAAGCAAGAAAGAAACATTTTGTAACCTGAAATATTCTCAAGTTATTAAACGCTCAATCCTCAAGCCTACACTACGAAGAACATCAATCCAACACTCACCGTGAAGGAAAGATAACTTCAATCAGTTGAAGAGGAAATTATCAAGAATCAAGGGGTCTACATTCCAAGAAGGATTGTAGGAAGGTTCAAGGTTGAACCAAGTCTTGAGCTTTTGGAGGGCTTAGTCATCAAATCCAAAGAGCTTGAGCAAGTGGGTTGTAGTAGCAAAGCAAACGCCACAGAAGAAGCTCGATCGTACGAGAAGCCACCGAGTGATCAAGGCGTCTCAGACCGAGTCCCAAAGAATCAAGTCACCGTGTGTGATCAAGACTTGTATCCTGGATTGTTACCACTTTGTATACTTGATCAATACCTAGTGGATTCCTCTAGGAGTTGGAGAAGAGAGGAGTAGAAGAATTACCCCATCTTCGAACCTCTATAAAAACTTATCGTGTCTTTTACATTTCAAAGACTTTAATTCTGTATCATATTTGTTTAATTCTCGCTAACATATTTGCTATCCATTAGATAATCTCTAAGTACTAAATCAAGCTTTAAATCTCTACTAAACCATATTAAGGGTGTTAAGTCTTCCATCTGAAATCAAACCACGCTTGAGCTAATTCAGTCTTAACAAAATTGAGTTATTCTATCAACAACTCGATCGAGTCTGTTGAGTGACTAACTCTCTTGATTAACTAAATTGGCTATCCACCAAGGACACAGCTGTGTAGTATCAACTCTGAACTTTTAAAAGGACTAAATCGAAAAATTTGGAAAGGTTTATTCAACCCCCCCTTCTAAACCTTACACTCACACCCCTTGGGACCTACAAAGAAGTTGCCTCTAGCGGTGCCGTTGAAATTCCGCCCCCTGCTCCCTTAATGTCTTTGTTTGCCCCTTTTTATTTACAATCTTTCATATGTACTCGTAGGTAGGTGATTTGGCCTCGTGCCTTGAAATGTAATGGGCTCCGGCCCCCCTGTGTAAATAATTTTGAAGTAGAAATGAACTTTTCTTTTTCTCACCTGCATATGTGTTTCAAGGTTTTTGTATATGCTTGGCTCTTTTACTTTTTGTAAGATTGTTGCCTGTCTTCTTTTTCCTTTTATATTCCCAAGTATGGGGCTCGGTTCCCGCTTTCGAATAAGGGGCTTTACTCGCTTTAATTGATTCTCATACTCGGTATATGAACCTGATCTTTATTTTGTATTTGGTACTTGGTGTACAAACCAAGTCTTCATTTTGTGCCCGGTGTGTACATCGAGTCTTTATTTTGTGCTTGTTGTGTAACCAAGTCTTTGTTTTGTGCTCGGTGCGTAACCGAGTCTTTGTTTTGTGCTTGGTGCGTAACCATCTTTGTTTTGTGCTCGGTGCGTAACCAAGTCTTTGTTTTGTGCTCGGTGCGTAACTAAGTCTTTGTTTTGTGCTCGGTGCGTAACCGAGTCTTTTTTTTGTGTGCTTGATGCGTAACCAAGTCTTTGTTTTGTGCTCGGTGCATAACCGAGTCTTTGTTTTGTGCTCGGTGCATAACCGTCTTTGTTTTGTGCTCGGTGCGTAACCGAGTCTTTGTTTTATGCTCGGTGCGTAACCAAGTCTTTGTTTTGTAAGGATAGATCCGCCTTATGGGCGTGTTGCCCTTTTTTCATCGTGCAAAGGACGTTCCTGAGATGACTTTTCGGCCTTCAGCTTCAGCTGAGGCGATTTTTACTGTCCTCGGCACATAGCCGAGGTGAGTAAAAACTTCGTTTCCCTTTAGAGCTCACAAAATATCAGATGAAAGGATAATTCCTTGGAATCCTAACTGGATCATAAACCAAGATCTTTATTGATAATACCGTTTCAGGTATGCTACATTCCATGGATGCATGAATTTTTCTCCACTCAAATATTCTAGTTGGTACGCCCCACCAGATAAGACGTGGCTGACCCGAAATGGGCCCTCCCAGGTTGGCTTCAATGGGCTGGGTTCAACACTCGTTATCTTTTTCAACACAAGGTCGCCGACCTGAAATCTCCTTTCCTTTACTTTCGAATTGTAGTACCTTTCGCTCCTTTGTTTATACACGGCGTTTTTTATCTCGGCACTACACCTTTTTTCTTCGAGCAGGTCTAGCTCGGCTCGGAGCGCAGCCTCATTGCCGTCTTCAGAAAAATTTGCAATTCAAGGTAGGGGCTCCAATCTCAACAGAATCACCGCCTCGCTCCATAAGCCAAAGAAAAAGGTGTTTCTCCAGTGGCTGCTCGATGCGTCGTTCTGTATGACCATAGCACACCGGGTAGTTCCTCCGGCCAATTACCTTTAGACTCCTCCAACCTCGCCTTCAAGGTATACTTGAGTATTTTATTAACGACCTCAACTTGTCTGTTCGACTGGGGATGGTATGGAGTTGAGAAATGGTTTTTGATGCGGAAACCTTCACAAAATTTTGAAACCTCCGGTTATCGAATTGTTTCCTATTGTCTGTAACAATCGAATGTGGTATCCCGAATCTACAGATAATGGATTTCCATACAAAGCTCTCAATCTTTTCCTCATCTATTTTTGCCAGAGGCTCCGCCTCGGCCCATTTTGTGAAATAATCCACCGCCACAATGGCATACTTGACGCCCCCTTTGCCAGTGGGGAGTGGTCCGATGAGGTCCATTCCCCATTTGGCAAACGGCCATGGGCTAAATACGGAGGTAAGTTGCTCACGATGATATCTGACCTGCGGCGCAAATCTTTAGCACCTCTCGCATCTTTTGACGAGATCGGTTGCATCCTTTCTTAGGGATGGCCAGTAGTATCCTTCCCGTATTAATTTATAGGCCAATGTCTGGCCCCCGGCGTGGTTTCCGCATATTCCCTCATGAACCTCTCGAAGTGCATAATCTGTATCTATCTCGGAAAGGCATCGTAGGAGTGGGACGGAGTATCCTCGTTTGTATAGGATGCCATCTACTAGTGTAAACCGAGCCGCTTGGTTTCGTAGTGTTCTGGCTTCAGCTTTGTTTTTAGGTTGAACTCATTTTTCTAAATACTGAATGATTGGGGTCATCCAGGTTTGCTCGGCGGTTTCAGTTGTATATATCTTCTTTGTGCCAAGTGACGGGGCAGATAGTTGTGTGACAGTGACATCCGCGATGGCATCCGTCTCGGCTAAATCGAGCCGAGCTAAGGCATCCGCCCGCATGTTTTTCGGCTCGGGGCACATGTAAGACTTTTGTCTTAAAGTGTGACAATCTCTTCTTGACCAAGTCCAAATATTGTGCGATTTTTTGCTCTTTCGCTTCATACTCACCGTTGATTTGATGAACGACCAGCTGAGAATCACTGTGTACCGATAGTTGTTTTAGGCCCATAGAAGCCGCCATCTCTAAGCTTGCCAAAAGTGCCTCGTATTCGGCTTCGTTGTTCGTTGCAGGGAACTGAAATCGTACGGCCGAGCAGAGCATTTTTCATTTGGATCGATTATCACGATTCCGCCCCTGCGCTCGGCTTCGGCTGCGGTGGAAGAGCCATCAACGAACAATTTCCACTCTTGGTCTTCCATAACTTCCAATCGTATGGAAGGTGTGAATTCGCCACAAAGTCGGCTAAAGCCTCCCTTTTATTGATGTACGTGGTTCGTATATAATATCAAACTCGACGAGTTCGACGCCCACTTGATCATCCGACCAAAAGTATCGGTCGGTGTAGTACTTGCTTGATGGGTAGTTCGTCAAGACTATAATCTTGTGCTCTAGGAAATATGGACGGAGTTTCCGCGCGCCGTGATTAATGAATAAGCCAACTTTTCCATTGGCGGATATCGAGCTTCAGCGTCATGTAACGCTTGGCTGGTGTAATAGACCGGATGTTGGATAGAACCATCTAACTTGATTAACACCGAAATGATGGCGTATTCGGATCTTGCCAAGTACAAATACAAGTCCTCCCCTTGGGTAGGTTTTTGCAATATAGGAATTGAAGAAAGGTGTTGTTTGAGGGATTCAAAGGCGATGCAGGCTTGCTCACCCACTCAAAATTTTTGCTTTTTTTTTATAATTTCAAAGAAAGGTTTGCACTTGTCTGTGGATCGCGAAACAAATCGGTTAAGTTAAGGCGCGCCAATCGGCTGTTAGGCTTTGTACCCTTTTTACGAGTTCGGGGTTCTAGATCGATGATGGCTTTTATTTTGTCCTGGGTTAGCTTGATTCCCCTTTGGCTGACCATATACCCCAAAAATTTACCCGAGCCGACCCCAAACGTACACTTTCTCGGGTTTAACATCATCTTGTACTCTCTCAAAACAAAGAAACATTTTATTAAGATCATTTAGATGATCGGATATGTACACTGATTTTACCAACATGTCATCTACATAGACTTCCATAGTGTGACCTATCATTTTCTCAAACATCTTATTTACTAGCCTTTGTAGGTCGCACCAGCATTCTTCAACCCGAAGGGCATCATCTTGTAACAGTAAATTCCACGAGCAGAGAAGAATGATGTATTTTCTTCGTCTTCTGGGTGCATTCGTATTTGGTTGTAACCCGAGTATGCATCCATGAAGCTCATCAGTTCGTGTCCCGCCGTGGCATCCACCATATAATCAATATTTGGTAATGGATAATTGTCCTTAGGGCATGTCTTGTTCAGGTCGGTAAAATCCACGCACAGGCGCCACTGGCCATTGCTCTTCTTTACCAAAACAGGATTAGCAACCCATCGGGGATAGAGAGCTTCCCGGATAAATTGATTATCTATCAACTTGTTAACCTCGGCCTCGAGTGCTGCTTGTCTGTCAGGGCCGAGCTTGCGCCTTTTCTGGATAACTGGGCGGAACGTTAGATGAATATTGAGGTGGTGGCATGCATGCTTAGGGTCAATTCGGGCATGTCTGCATGAGTCCATGCGAAGACGTCAAGATTATTTGCCAAAAATTCAATCAGCTCGGTTCGGTATGGTTCGGGGAGATCATGGCCAATACGTAGTTGGCACCCCTCGCTTGGTCTTCCAACGTTGATTATATCAACCTGTTCTACTGGTTCCACCCGTTTTCTTTTCTTGCTCTGCCCCTCTTTGATCTGCAGGGGCAACTCAACTTCAGTGGCGGGCTCGTTCTCGACTGCCGGCTCGCCTTCTTCCATCATTGGTTCCTTCCCAGGTCGACGACCTGGATTATTCTCCTGAACGATCTCCACTTTCCGCTCGGGCTCCTCCTTTGGCGGGGGATCGCCTTACGTGGTTCCACTGGTTTCTCCTCGTTCCACCACGTTAATCTCCACCGGTCGGAGTTTGAGAGAGCATTCTCGTGACTCCCTTTGATTTCCTTTATGTATAGCCTCACCATCAGATGTTGGGAATTTTATACAAAAATGATATATTGAAACGACTGCTTTTATATGATAAAGCAATGGCCTCCCAATGATAGCATTGTACTCCGAATCGGCGTTGATTATTTTGAATGTTGTCATGACGGTCCGTTTATGCAACCCTTGTCCCATTTGGATGGGCAAATCAACTTCCCCGAGCGGGACTATTCTTCCTCCTCCAAACCCCAGAATGCTATTGTTGCATGGACGGATATAGCTATCGTCTACGTTCAATCTTCGAAAGGCTCGGACGTAAATGACTGATGAGTAGCTTCCAGAGTCGATCAAAATTCTATGAACCGGAATACCTAAGATCGGTGCAGTAATGACCAGGGGGTCAGAATGAGGGTGGACCACCTGGTCGACATCCACATCCGAGAACACAAAGTGGCCGGTGGGTTGACCTTCTCTGATTTCCGCCACCCGAACTTGTCTTTCGGCGTGGGCGGCCTGTCTGACATCAGCCTTTCTTTTCCTGTTGGAGCAGCTATCTTCGGCTGTGTTAGTGTTGATTCGGTTCACACTCGACATCATAAGGATCTCCCTACCCTAGTTCTCGGCCGGTGGTGGCGGCAGGAGAGCTGGATTGGTTATGCGCTCTGGGTTAACACCTTGAGTCAGTGCTGGTGGGGGTGGTAGTTCATGAACGTATCTTTGGAGACCGCCTTGCCGAACAATACGCATAATTTCTCTGATTAGATCTCGGCATTCATCGGTATCGTGACCTATTGATTTATGATAAGCACAATATCGACGTGAATCTAATTTTGTCGGCTCGACCTTCAAAGGCCGAGCCGGAGGTAACAAATTCAGACCCTGTACTTCATTCCATATGGTTGATGGAGTGTGGGTCAAAGTACTCCTTAATGCGGCAACTTCGGCTCGCGCTTCCTGGCGAGCCCTAAATCCGGTGGTCGGGTTTTTCGAGAACGGTCTAAATCCCGACCCCAGCCCAACTGCTGATTCCTTCCTTCCATCATTTCTCACGCCCCCTGGTCGGTACTCGGGGCGGCTACTTGCCATGGCTTCCTCCGCGCAAATATGGCGTTCTGCGCGGATCAGAAATTCTTGGTACGAGGTTGCTCCCGATTCATGGATAGAGTAGTTAAACCAAGTTTCGGGGGCAAGGCCAGCCATGGCTGCAATTAGAATGGCGTCATCGGACACCGGTTCCATCTCTCGAACTTGCTTATTGAATCGAGAGATATAGCTTTTCAGGGACTCGTCTTTCCCTTGTGTGATGTTCACAAGGGAATCTTTAGGTGCGGCTCGGACTTTGGACGTTAAGAAATGCGTTGTAAAGGCGGAGGCCAAATGCTTCCATGCCTGAATGGACCCCTGTGGTAAGGTCCTAAACCAACGGTGGGCTCTATCGCCGAGAGTTAATGGGAAGGCCCTGCAGAGGATGGCGTCACTAGGACTGTACAGTTCCATCCATGCTAGGTACTTATGGACGTGAGTGGTTGGGTCAGTTTCCCCATTGTATAGACCGACTTGGGGAATTTTCAACTTCGGTGGTAGCGGAATCGCCAGGATACCAGGGGAGAATGGCGACATAACAAAGAGTTGGTTCGTCGCTTGGGTGGTCTCGTCACGGTTCACCTTCCGGATCACCTTCCAATTCATTCAATCGACGGCGAAGGCGTTGAATCTCTATATCCCTTTCCTGCCGTAGATTAGGGCCTTGGGTCTGGTTGACCCTAAGCAGTTCCTGCTCATCCGAAAACGGAGTCGGGAACTTATTGATCGGGTCGGGCGTAAAGGATCAATTCCTAGTCGTCCGGCGAACACTGAGTGGGTACGGCGATGTCGTGTTGGCTCCAGTAGCGATTCCGCTACACGACTTTGTCCTTCCTCATCTTCTCGCGGCCGCCTTCTGTTACGGCGGACGCTGTTCATTACCTGAACTGGCTTCTTGGGCTTCATTGTGAAGAGGCCCGGGGAGTTGAGGATTAATATTAACATTTAGTTGTGGGTTGAGTGGGTTAGTATTTGCAAGGAGTGGAGGAGGTGCTTGAGAGTTTGTGGTAGCGAGAGTTTGTGATATGAGTTGGTTCATTTGCTGTACAAAAGTTGGGTTGGCAATTAGCTGAGCGAAAGGAAATAAAGTAGTGCTCCATGCTTCTGTCTGGAGCATATTTTGGCCATTAGTAGTCTGGCCAGTTTGGTTGTTCAAATGTTGCTCATCAGTCAAACGAGCATTTCTCGACTGTTGACTCATTTTGTCTATTATGGAAAGGATAAATGGTAAACTTTACCTGGTTTTCACTTAACTTGCTTTTGCTTGGAACTCTGACTGGACCAATACGGCCGCCCTCCTTCTAGCGCCAATTTGTTGACGTGTGTTTTGGTCAACAAGCAAAAATATGTAAAAGATTTAACACGTGGAAATATAAGTGTGCGTAACGCGTGTTTATTTATGGCTAATTCTACCTTTTTCGCGTAATGCCGAGCCGAATTATTGGGGTCGGTCTTTCTTACCAATTTTCCTTTTTTCTTTTTTTCTTCTTTCTCTTTTCGGGTCCTTTTTATACCCCTTTGAGTAAGTGGGTTTACAATAGTCATCTTTGCACCAACTAGTCATTAATTAGTAAAATAATTAAGGAAAGACACATGTCTTTCTCTAATTGTGCATGTCAGTCAAATCTTGCCACTTGTCGACTTCTCTTTATAACTTTCCGACATGTGGCAGTTTTTGATACCAATAAAGCGTTAAGCATGGGCAAGTGATTATTTTTATAAATCTGTCGCGCATGCGTTTCCCGCCGAAATTTGAGCTCGGGGCTCGGGGCTCGACAGCCATGTTGCGGTTGGGCTCGGTAGCGGGCGAGCCTAATTCGTGACGTGTCGCCGCGCGCCGTTACTGATGTCACCCGTAGGTTCCCTACTCGGACGTGTGCTGGACTGATGACGTGGATTAATTTCTTCCAGCTCGGCTCGGGTGTCATCACATAACATATAAACAACAAATGTAACTTTTTGTCCAATCCAATATCATTACAACCAGACTTTTGTTTTCAATAAATTATTTACTGGACGAAGAAAAAATATGCTGATAATGACTTATGCCTGTCGTTTACAATCTTGCTTGCGATTGTCGAGTCATTTACCTCTACGCCATTGTATATTGTAAATGTAAAATCGAAATAATGTAAATAAGAATTAATAATTACCTAGGTTTTGGAATTTGGGGCTTTTTGGCTTTAAGTCGAATTTCCAATTCTAGAGCCGACGATGGTGGTTGTTGGAGACGAATGGGAAAACTTTAGCCTTGAATATTTTGATTAACCTAACAATTTGATGCGAATAAACATGGGAACACATATAGGGACAATCGGATTGATACGATTAAAGGAATTTCTCGTAAGAAAAGAGTTCTTTCAAGATTCATTCCTTTCTTAAATGAGTAATCGGTCATAAACGATGCGAGAGAGGTAAATCCAACCATAAAAATCTCTGAAAAAGTATGACCATTTGAGAGTCTTACCCGAAAATTCAACTTGTTGCATATCCCACAGCTTCCTTCATAGAAAAACCTTTGTGATTTCAAGAACCATTTGTTGTATTTTGTGGGTGTTTTTAAAAGATTCTCATCACACATAGGAAACCAAAACAAGTTTTATCCTCTTTTTTAATGGGAGACCACTATGGGCTTAGTAATAATGGGCCAAGTGTATAAGGAGGCCTCGCGCACATAAAAAGCTGAGCCAAATTTACGGTTTCAAGTGTAAAATCGCAGATTTGCCCCCCCTGCGCGCGTGCGATACGAGCTCGGTCCACCTTGTTTTGCCACTTTATATTTTGAATTTATCTTTCAACCTGAATTTTAGGATTATTTTCGGCTGCGACCCGTTGGGTTAGTTCCAAAAATTTCGCCTTACACCCGTTAACCTATGACCTTATATATTTCATACATGAGTTCAGAGTAAAAATAGAGTTCAGAACAAAAATAAATACACAGCCTTCTGTTTCGAAATACAACTTTGCTGCTGGGTTGCAAATTTAATTTTACATTTGCCATTCCAATTCCTGTTGAATCCTGGGGGATTGGAATAAAATACTTTAGGACAGTGTTATATCAACACGCCTTAGGTTTCTGTTTCGTTTCGCTCTTCTACTTTGTTTTGGACTGCCGCTAAATTAACCAACATTCTAAAGGATTTTAATGGAGTTCGAAAGCACTACCCCTCTTACGGTCGCCACTGATGTGGCAGCTTTTGTAGAAGGAAATGTTGTTGATGCTACTGCCCAAGTCGTAGCCTCCTCGTTCACGCCTACTGTTGTTAATATTCCAGCACCGATGCCTTCACATCCTTCTACCTTCTCATTTGCCAAGCCTTTTCCTGATATCTCTAAAATAGAAATGTTCAGTGGCCAGAATTATCGGTGCTGGCATGAACGAATTTCTTCTATACTTGATATGCACGGTGTAGCATCGGCCTTAACTCAAAAAAGGCCAACACCGTCTGCTGATCCAAAAGAACTGGACAGGTTGACATATGCCAATAAGGTTTACAGGCACACAATTATTAGCACTCTGGCTAATGGTTTGTTCGATGTGTACTGTTCTTGTAAAGAAGCAAATGAAATTTGGGAATCTTTATATCTCAAATATACGGCTGAAGATGCTGGAAAGCAAAAGTTCGTAATTGGAAACTACTATCGCTGGGAGATGACGGATGACAAGGATATCAAGATACAAATCAACGAGTACCACAAACTGTTGGAGGATCTGAAAGATGAAAAGATTACATTGCAAGAAGAGTTTGTTGCTTGGATTTTGATCGAGAAGCTACCTGAAACTTGGAATGACTACAAATAACAACTCAAGCATAAGCACAAGCAATTGTCACTTGCGGACCTGATAACACATATCATCATCGAGGACACAAACCGGAGGGAACTCAAAGCTACAAAGGCGAAGGAGATAGCTTCAAAAGCAAATATAGTGCAAGGTATGCCTTCTTCCAAGCCTGTTAAGAAATATCAACCTGATAACAACCCTAAAGTGAATAACCTCAATACTTTCAAGAAAAAAGGAAACTGTTATGTTTGTGGAAAGCCAGGTCAGCATGCACCGCAATGTAAACAAAGAAAGAAACCTACAAATTCCCCAAAGCCAAATGCAAATTTGGTTGAAGGGGGTGATGTAGTTGCGGCGGTACTAAGTCAAATTAATCTCGTGGCCAATGTGAAAGAATGGGTGGTAGACTCTGGGGCTACCAGGCACATCTGTGCAAATAAAGAGGCTTTTGCATCCTACAATCTTGTGGGGGATGGAGAAGAACATGTGTATCTTGGGGATTCTCGAACTGCACAAGTTCTTGACAAAGGTAAAGTTCTGTTGAAACTCACATCTGGCAAGACCTTGGCTCTTAATGAAGTTCTTCACGTGCCTAATATTAGGGCAAACTTAGTTTTCGTTTCTCTGTTAGGAAAGGTTAGGGTTAGGGTGTCATTTGAATCTGACAAGATTGTAATGACAAAAAATAATGTCCTTGTAGGCAAAGGTTATTGTAATCAGGGTCTTTTTGTACTAAATGTTTCCGATGTTATTAATAAAATTGATGTTTGTTCTGCTTACTTGATTGATTCTATTGATGTATGGCATGCTAGATTAGGACATGTTAGTGCTTCCTATATTTATAAAATGCAAACTCTTGGTTTAATTTATGGTATTAATAACACTTGCCTAAACAAATGTGAAATATGTTGTGAAGCTAAATTAACCAAGAGATCATGCTTTTCTGTTCAACGAGAATTTGAATTGCTTAGTGTAATTCATACTGATTTAGGTGATTTAAAACAAACCATGACCAGAGGTGGTAAAAATTATTATGTGACTTTTATAGATGATTATTCTAGATATGCTAAGGTATATTTACTTAGAAACAAAGATGAAGCCTTTAGCATGTTTCGTTTATATAAGTCTGAAGTTGAAAATCAGTTGAATAAGAAGATTAAAAGAGTTAGATCAGATAGAGGTGGCGAATATACTTTATTTAATGATTTTTGTGAACAACAAGAAATAATACATGAAATTACTCCTCCATATTCGCCCGAATCAAATGGTGTAGCAGAAAGAAAAAATAAGACTTTAAAAGAAATGATGAATGCAATTCTTGTTAGTTCCGGAGCTGCTAATAATTTCTGGGATAAAGCCATTTTATCTGCATGTCACTTACAAAACAGAATACCTTATAAGAAAACTGGTAAGACACCTTATGAATTATGGAAAGGCTATTAGTCTAACGTAAAATATTTAAAAGTGTGGGGTGTCTTGCTAAAGTTATGTTGCATGATCCTAAAAAGAGAAAAATAGGTTCTAAAACTTCTTATTGTCTATTTATTGGTTATGCTGATCATAGTGCCGCATATAGATTTCTTGTTTTGAAAAGTGATGTGCTAGATGTTAATACAATTGTTGAAACAAAAAATGCTAAATTTTTTGAGCATATTTTTCCTTTAAAAACTCAGACCATTTCTCATGCACCTGTTGAATCTACTTCTTATGCTCATATTAAACATAATATTGAGAACTCTTTTGAGGAGTTGAGAAGGAGTAAAAGACAAAGAAAAGAAACATCTTTTGGAAATAATTTGTATACATATCTTGCAGAAAACGACCCTTTAACATTTTCTGAAGCTGTTTCTTCTTCTGATTCTTTACACTGGAAAGAAGCCATCAAAACTGAAATTGATTCTATTGAACGAAACAAAACTTGGACTTTAGTTGATTTGCCACATGAAGCTAGACCTATAGGTTGCAAATGGATTTTTAAGAAGAAATATTATCCTGATGGAACTATTGAAAAATATAAAGCTAGATTGGTTGCAAAAGGTTTTACTCAAAAACAAAATGTGGATTATTTTGATACTTTTGCACCAGTAACTAGAATTTCTTCTATCCGAGTTTTGATTGCTTTGGCTTCTATCCATAAACTTTTTATTCACCAAATGGATGTAAAAACTGCTTTTTTAAATGGTGATTTAGAAGAAGATATTTATATGGTGCAACCAGAAGGTTGTGTTGTTTCTGGAAAAGAAAATAAAGTTTGTAAATTACTTAAATCATTATATGGTTTAAAACAAGCACCTAAACAGTGGCATGAGAAATTTAATCAAGTTTTGGTATCTGATGGTTTTACTTCTCTTGAAGTTGATTAATGTGTTTATACAAAACTTGTTGATAATGAGTGTGTGATTATTTCTTTATATGTGGATGACATGCTCATATTTGGTAGCAACCTTGATTTAATATATAAAACCAAAGAGTTTCTTGCTTCAAACTTTGATATGAAAGATATGGGTGAGGCAAGTGTGACATTGGGTATTAAAATCATAAGGAAAGATAATAACATTATGTTAACGCAAGAACATTATGTTGAGAAGCTTCTTAAGAAGTTTGGACATTTCGATGTCAAACCTGTGAGTACTCCTTATGATGCTAACACCCAATTAAGGAAAAATCTTAGTGATCCTGTGGCTCAATCTGAGTATGCACAGATTATTGGGAGTCTGTTGCATTTGATGAACTTTTCACGACCTGACATAGCCTATGTTGTGTGTCGACTGAGCAGATATACACATAATCCCAACCGTGATCATTGGACTGCATTAGTCAGGCTAATGAAATATTTGAGAGGTACCATGGATTATGGTATTCTTTATAGTGGATTTCCCTCCGTACTCGAGGGATTTAGTGATGCTAACTGGATCTCTGATTCAGATGAGATAAAATCCACTAGTGGTTATATATTCACCCTTGGTGGGGGTGCAATTACTTGGAAGTCAGCTAAACAAACTATCATAGAAAAATCTACTATGGAGTCTGAGTTTGTTGCATTAGAGTTAGCTGGCAATTAGGCTGAGTGGTTGAAAAACTTCTTAGCAGATATTCCGTTGGGTTCAAAACCAACACCTTCAGTGTCTATGCATTGTGACTGTAAAGTAGCAATCGCAATTGCAAAGAATAAAACCTTTAATGGTAAAAACAGACATATTCGTCTGAGACATGATGTGGTTAAACAGCTGTTAAAAAATGGAGTAATATCCATTAATTATGTGAAGTCAGAAGTGAATTTGGCCGATCCTCTGACTAAACCTTTGGGAAGAAAATTAATTATCGAGACATCGAGGGGAATGGGACTTAAGCCAATTGATAAATGAACAGTGACAGAAACCCAACCTTTGTGATTGGAGATCCCATGAATAAGGTTCATATGGATAATAACAAGTCACTTGTTAATTCTGTTAGCACAAAAATTAATTGTCCCTTCCTATGGTGTGAGAAGTGCTAAATTACAATTATGTGAGGACGAGTTACTAAAACTCATAATGAATTTTATATCCCTTAAGGGTGGTATATTTAATTGTAAAATATACTTGATGAAATTAACCTATATGAGTGTGGAGTGGGGCCGCTCCTATGAGACTTTGGCATGTCTCTAGGGCACTCATGAATACCAGGTACACGCATGGCCTATTAGCGCAACACCGCATTGAATGGCAAATTTTGAGATAGTGTAAAGTGACTGGTAAGATTTTAACTTACAATAAAGATTTTTTGGTTCATAGAAGCTACAAGCTTCACCAAAACTCTGTATTTTAAATCTTATATTTCGGTCTGGTTCATAGTCCAAAAGACACCAGATTCGATGCATTCTACACTTATTTTGTAACCCAGCAGATCATTCCTTCTTACTCTTGATAAATCTTTTAAAAACATGTGGGGGATTGTTGTATTTTGTGGGTGTTTTTAAAAGATTCTCATCCCACATAGGAAACCAAAACAAGTTTTTTTATCCTCTTTTTTAATGAGAGACCACTATGGGCTAAGTAATAATGGGCCAAGTGTATAAGGAGGCCTCGCGCACATAAAGAGTTGGGCCAAATTTACGGTTTCAAGTGTAAAATCGCAGATTTACCCCCCATCCCCCCCCCTCGCGCGCGCGCATGCGATATGGGCTCAGTCCACCTTGTTTTGCCACTTTATATTCTTAATATTTTGAATTTATCTTTCAGCCTGAATTTTAGGATTAATGGTTAATGTTTTGAACAAATCAAAACCTCAACAGCATTCTTTCATTCTTATCCAAGAGTTGGGCCTTATTTCTCAAACCCACTAAGCCTGATTTCAGAGTCAGTTTTAATAAACCATCACCACCTTTTTGAATATATACTGAACGTCAATCATGCTCCTAATTTTCGGCTGCGACCCGTTGGGTTAGTTCAAAAAAATTTGGCTTACACCCGTTAGCCTATGAGCTTATATATTTCATACCTAAGTTCAGAGTAAAAATAGAGTTCAGAACAAAAATAAATACACAGCCTTCTGTTTCGAAATACTACTTTGTTGCTGGGTTGCAAATTTAATTTTACATTTGCCATTCGAATTCCTGTTGAATCTTGGGGGATTGGAATAAAATCCTTTAGAACAGTGTTATATCAACACACCTCATGTTTCTGTTTTTTTTAGGTCTTCTACTCTGTTTCGGACTGTCGCTAAATTAACCAACACCATTCCCCATCAATCAGTGTAAAAAGCCAATCCGAATTTAAACTCTCAAATATCATCGAATTACGTATGCACATAAGAAATACAAAAAATTAAACCAAGAATAAATATATCATCTAGTTTTAGGGTTTCGAATAATATTGGATTTTGTAATACCTGATTAATGGCGGAGACTCGGGGACTATAGTGAGTGATCGGTGGATGGTAGGGTGTTTCGGCGGCTTAAGTTGAAAGATTGAAGAGTCTCGACGAGAAGAGGAGATGGGAGACAGAGATAATCAAAAACTGTGAGAGTTGGTTCTTTTTTTGTTAATGATGGAAATTTGCCAGGTTTTTTATTTAATAACAACTTTTCTGTTTTTTAGTAATAGAAAATATAATTGCACTTGATGGAAAATATGTGGTGTATAAAATTTTGTATTCAATAATGAGGGAATGTTTTCTTTGGCAGAAATAATGACGGGTTTAGTTATTTATAATTAGGAAATTAAGAAGTCCTCATAAATAATCAAACTCTTTAACTACCGATTTTTTTACCCTCACTAAAACCTCATGAATTATGCTTTTAATGATGATTATTTGATACCCTCATAAAGTTTTCGTCATTATAAGATGAAATTCTATTGGACTTTTGTAGGAACCGAGGTCAAAGTATAATCATTAAAACTGATAAAGTGTCGGAGACGAGATTGAGCCTAACAACTAGGAGTTGCATCCTGCACATTATTATGATGGCATTTGAATCAAAAGTGGGCAAAAATGTCATTTTTGTAAAGAAAACTCGGTTTGCTTGTAGTTTCATAACTTTCAAACATTAGCTATTTCGTGAACTTCTCGACATTAAGCAATTTAATAATTTCATGATCTACTTTATTTTCACAATGTTTAAAATATAATAATATTCTATGATTTTTCTTATTTCCTTCAAGATAATTTACTTTGTTAAAGAAAATATTAATTGTGTCATTCATGGTTTGAATATAAATTTATGTTCATACTGTCACTCTAATAACTTCATGACTTGGCCTTTGAGCAAATAAATGTCATTTGACTAAACTATTAATTGTTTGAGTCTATTGTGTTATGTGTGGGTCATACAATAGATCGAATAGATTGCTTGTGGTCCTTGTCTGACTACCCATGGTCCTAATCCCAACCTCGAGTCAGACATTTAGTTTGACGGGTAATTGGGTCATAGAAATGGTATATTCATGAATACGATAATTTTTGGGCAAAAGCCCATGATGATAGAGACGTAGAGCCTATTAGGAGGGATAAAGTGATTAGGCTTTGACCAAATATTATTGGGAGACATAAGGAGAGCGGACATGATCGGTGTCCGATCAATAATTGATTCTACCATTTATTTTCAAAAAACTGAAATATCTATCATCCATGTGAAAAGCAAAACCCTATTGTACTCGATTGGAATATGTTCTTTATCATTGCAGTAAATAAATCTTTTGTGCACCATTATCATGCATTCATGAATATCTTTTGGCACACAAAGTACTTTGCTCACACAAAAAAGAAATATCTTAGCTTTCAATTAAACAAATCATCGCATTTCCCTACCCCAACCTCTTTGTGCTAGTTTAGTCCACTCCATGATTTTATAAAAGCTTTCGAGACATAATATTTTGGGATAGATGAGATCGGATGAGGCTTCTATATCAAGACCGACCCAACCTAGCGCTTTTACTTGAAAGACTTACTGTCGATTCGAACAATGCAACTATTTTATTTTGTAAAGATATGTGAATTGCAACTCTATTTTAAATGTATGTTATGGATTTATAGAAATCCGTTGTATCTATGGTTTTTAGTTGATTGTACTTTGGATCATAGCTTTTGACGAGCCTAAGTTTTTTAACACCTAGGGTTGTACACCATTGAATATTATTCTATTTTATTGGGTTATGTAAACTAGGGCGTGACATATGTTAGTCCAAGTGGCTACGATAATCTAGATAAGGGTGTGAATAGATTATGCCGATTTTCTGATTTACGCCTTCCTTTTAGAATAAGTAGATAATGACCAAAATGAAAGTGCTGAAATGTAAACAACACACGATGATTTATAGAAGTTCAACCCACCTAGGGTCTAATCTTCTACCACCCGGTATGTCCGGAATTGATTTCAAAAAAGGAAAAAGTTTATTAATAGATTCCAAACTATTCCAACCTTTGCCTTGAAAAGCACCACACTCTTCTTACAACACCACCTATGAAGATTACCACAATCTTCTTACACCAATAAAGAGTACCACACTCTTCAACACCTAAAATCACCCAAGTGTGTTCTTACCACAAGAACACTAACAAGAATGTCTTGTTTTGGATGATTGAAAACAATTCAAGATTACAACTCAAATGGAGTATATATTTAAAGTGCAAGTGTAATCAAGAATAAAGCCTAGTACTCAAGATGTGCAAGTGAAAGATTTAGGCTAAATACAACAAGAACATGAAAGTGAAGAACAAGATGTTTTGCTTGTGTTTGTATTGTTTGTGTTATTGTATTGTGTTGTTTCAAGCCTTCATCTATTTATAGGAGAGGTCTTGGATTTGAATCTCAGTCATAGGCTCCTCCTTGAAGATTGAAATCTGTAAACAATTGCAAATCAAATGGAGAATATATCTGTTAGAAACCAATTCCTTAATTTCATGAAAAGTTGTCTGATGCACAAAAAATAGTTTGCTGATAAAACCTTAGGTCGACCGGATGACCTCTAGTATGAAAAATCGAATTAAACTTGAAAATTGCATTGTTGGACCGATTGCCCCCTTCACAGATTGAAACAGAAAGTGTTGCAACATTTTAATTCAACTCAAGCACCGGTCAACTACCCGGTCGACCGGTCAGCCTGAGCTGATTTTGATTTTATTTCGTTTATGTTTCAAAAATCAAACTTCAGGCACGAGTTACCCCCTAGGGCGACCGGTTGGCCTCAAAATAAATACTTCAAAAAATTAGTAAAAAATATTTAAATCAATTTGGAGTATTTGGACAACATTTGGGGACATTGTTTTAGTGTAAACTCAATAATATAAAATCGTCAAAATTACGATAAAAATATTTATCTAACAAACACCCCATTTTTGATGATTATAAACCAAAACAATTTAGGAGGTCGATTTTAAAACTGAAACAGGTTTTTTCGGTCAAAAACAACTATCCATTGTGGGCGACACTTTTCATGATTAAGAATCATAAGGATAGTAGCAAAGATTTTTCAAAACATTTTATAAAAGCTCCCCTTATCAACATGCTAATAAAAAAATAGCCATAAAAGCAAACAACTAAAAGCTAAAAACTCAACTTTTACAATTATAGCTTGAAATTCAAGAGCTTAAAAGCTCCCCCTGTCAAAAAGAATGCATTAGTCATATATAAAACTCCATTATGCATCCATTTGGCTAAGTTTCATCCTCAGTTTTTGGCTTTATCATCCGCAACTTATAGTTTTTTTTTTTTTTTTTTTTGCGAGCATTTTGTAGCTTATTTTTCTTCCCCTTTGGAATCATCAAAAAAACTATTAGCATGATAAAAACATCATAAATACATATCAAAGTGTGCATTGAATCGAATTATCATGCTTTTGAATAGAAAACTTAAAATACCAAACTGTAAGGGAAATTTTGAGAAGAAAATTAGTAGAAGCTCTTTTGATGGATAAAACATGATCTCTATAAACATATAAGACCTTTGGAATCAAGAGATTCATGTAAAAGATGAAATATTCACTTAGACATTTTATCCAACACTTGACATGCATAAGACAAAATCGAAGTTGTATATAACATTTGTAAATGTAATCATGCCCAAATATTCAACACCAATCCTAATTCTACAATCACAATTCATCAACATTCATAATTCCAATTATTATACAAAAAAATCACCGATCCATCAAGTAAAAACACATTCTCAAGGGTTTAACCCAATTGAGATTAAAGGGGAAATTAAACTTACCAATTGATCGGGGGAGATGAATAATATGGAAGATATACGTATTATTGTTCGCCAAAAATTATTTGGGTACATACAACTGCAAATGTACAATGTAGTTTATAGAATAATGGCAAGCAAGGTCATATTCCTCATGGATTGAATCTCGAAACACTTAGGCTATAATAACATCGTATTCCAATTTTATTGAAGCAACCGAAAATTGAAGTATTTTATCTAACTAAAATTGAAAATTAAGAAAAATAAATAAAATAAATTTGTGAACCCCACAAGTATTTTCAACATCATTAGGAGCAACCTTAGGTACATAATCTCAACATGCTTCTTCAATATAAAACGCGAATAAAGTTTTAAAAGTCAATTCATGCAATTTTATGGGTTCAAATTCCTAATATCATTTACTCCCCTGGTCAGGTGGGTGCGTAAACAGTTGATTAATAACAATTATAGTCTGGTCAGAACGTTACAATTCTTATTAACTCCAAAAAGATTTGTGAATTGAATGACTTCCCACAAACACGCCTGTCACACATTTTTCATGTCTGAATTCGATTTTCGTCTTACTAGAACTCACTTGGTCGGATTATGGACTAGAAGTATGACATGCAATTTACTGATTAGATAAAAAACAATTATAAATAAGTGCTCGAATTCATAAAATAGAATGCATGAAGCAATTAAGAAAATAAGTAATCATATTTAATACAAATCCACAGTTTCGATTATGTCCCTAAGATCCAAAAAATATGCCAAACATTGATTACAAACTCATAGACAAATCCGAATCAATATTATGACATCATATAAGCATAGACATGAGTTTTTAGAAATAGAAAGAAAACCCCTTCTTGTCAGGATGGATTCCCCTACCAAGCCCTCGAAGCTCTTGTTCTCCCTTGATGCGAAAGCCTTGTGGTGTTCTTCGTGACCTAGCCTTTTGCTCGCATAAGCTCTTCGATTCTTCGGTTCCTGTGTTATTTGATGTGTTTTATATGTAGAGAGTGATGTTTTTTCGTGCAAGACTTGGTCGCCTTTTATAGATGTTTGGAGAGGTCACTTGTAGAGTTGGAACGGGAAGCAAACTCTAAAAAATGCGTTGAAGCATACTCCCACACGGTCAGGCCGTGTGGGTCCACACGGGCGTGTGGCCTTGGGCTTAGCCCTTTGTCGCATGGGCAGGTGGTCGCACGGGTAGGTGGTGTGGCCGATGACCTTGTCCACATGGTCCGGCCATGTGGTCCTTCTCCGTCCTCTGTTTTCTTCCTTTCTTCACACAACCATGTGATCTTCGCACCACCAGTCCATACGGCCGTGTGAGTCTACACGGTCTGGCCGTGTGAGTCTACACGGTCTGGCCGTGTGACTTGCTTTTGTTCCCTTTTCCGTCATTTTGATCTTCTCTTTGCATTCGGCAATCTTATCTGGGCATCCCTACTGACATTTCTTCATTTTAAGCTCCGTTTCCTGCAAGAATTACAATAATACGCAGTATCATGCCCTTTAAAGGAAACTAAGTAAAAACATAGTAAATATGCGTGCAAATGCATCAATTATATATCAATTTAAACCCCAAAATGCACGTTAATTTTACACACATCAATTATACAAGTCCAATAAAGTAGAATTTGCAAAAAAAAACATTTTGAGTGAATTGTGTGTGAAATTGGCGAAGGGGTGCGAAAATAGGAGAAAAAGATGTATAAACTGAAAATGAGGGACATAACTGATTTAAACTCTAAAATGGGCATGGGCGACCGGTTGACCAGGGTTTGACCGGTCCAAGGCTTGGTCGACTTGTACCAAGATTTGGTTCGTTTTTCCATTTTTTGAGTTAAAAATGTAATTTTTCACCCATAAGTTTTAATAACGCACAAAATCCAATCATAGACCTTATTCGATATGCATTATGCCTAAACGAGCTCGAATTGAAGTAAATGACTTAGTGGCAAAAGGTTTTGCGAAAATATCCGCGAGTTGATCCTGAGATGGAACAAAGCACATCTCAATTTTTCGTTTAGAAACACAATCCCTTAGAAAATGGTGTCGAACCTCAATATATTTTGTAGGGTTATGATGAACTGGATTTTGAGAAATATTTATAGCGGACGTATTGTCACAAAATATAGGAATATTTTCGAAAGAACATTTGTTATCCGCTAAGGTTTGTTTCATTCAAAGAAGTTGAGTACAAAAAAGGCCGCGAAAATATATTCGGCTTCAGCCGTAGATAAGGATACACAATTTTGCTTCTTTGAAAACTAAGATATTAGGCAATCGCCTAAAAATTGACATTTTCCAGAGGTATTTTTACGATCATCAATATTTCTCACATAATCCGAATCAATATATCCTTTTAGAGAAATTTTTTCATTCTTTGGATAAAACAAGTCATATGAAATAGTGCCTTTCAAATATCAAAAAATTCTTTTAACGACACTCGTATGAGATTCTTTGGGATTGCTTCGAAATCGAGCACATAGTCATACATCATGAAGAATATCGGGTCTAGTTGCGGTTAAGTAAAGTAAACTACCAATCATACCTCAATATTTTGATTCATCAACGGACTTGCCTTTGTCATTTTTGTCAAGCTTGATATTGGTTGCCATTGGGTAGCAACGGTCCTTCCTTCAATTCCTATCTTCTTTAGGAGCTCTTTTGTATACTTATATTGGGATATGTAAATGACTTCTTGGCATTGTTTTATTTAAAGTCTAAGAAAAAAGTTGAGCACTCCCATCATGCTCATCTCAAATTGACCTTGCATGAGCTTAGAAAAATTCTTACAGAGAGACTCATTAGTAGCACCAAATATAATGTCATCAACATAAATTAGTACAAATAAACAATCTTGCCCTTTTTCAAAAACAAAGAGAGTAGTATCAACTTTACCTCTTGAAAATCCATTTTGTAAAAGAAAAGAGCTAAGTCTATCATACCATGCTCGTGGTGCTTGTTTTAAACCATATAAGGCTTTTTTAAGTTTGCAAACATCATTTGGCCTTGAAAAATTTTCCTCTTGAATAAAACCATTTAAAAAGGGGAATTTAACATCCATTTGGTAAAGCTTGAAATTTTTAAAACAAGAATAGACAAGTAAAATTCGAATAGCTTCTAAATGTGATACGGGTGCAAATGTTTCATCATAGTCAATACCTCCTTTTTGACAATACCCTTGAGACACTACCTTGCCTTGTTTCGAACGATGTTATCTTGGTCATCGAGTTTGTTTCGGAATACTCATTTTGTGCTGATTATCGTTTGTGATGGAGGACAAGGTACCAATTCTCAAACATCATTCTTTTCAAATTGGTTCAACTCTTCTTGCATTTCTAGAAACCAATCTTCATCCTCAATGGCTTCCTTTGCATTTTTTGGCTTCTTTTGAGATATAAGATCTTTCTCGGCAAATTTTCTTCTAGTCATAACTTTGTCTAGAGGGTCCCCAATTATGAGATCTTTTGGATGGTATCCTTTGATTTTAATGCAACGGATGATCCGAGTTATCACCTTTATCTTCTTGTGGAACATTGGAAGTTGAAAGTTGATTATTTGATGTGGAAGGTTGATCACTTTGAGCATCATTTGGAGCAATTGGTTCAATTTCATATTTTTCATCACTTTTATCATTGGGTATCCTTTCAACACTCGATGCTTCATTAAATTTAACGTGAATAGACTCCTCGACCACCATGCTCGTTTTGTTGTAAACCCGACATGCCTTACTTTTTGTCGAATACCCCATAAAAATTACTTCATCGGCCTTAGGATCAAGTTTGTCTAATTGATCCTTGGTATTTAAAATAAAACACTTGCAACCAAATATTTTGAGTTCTTTCTTTCCAAAGCTCATAAGGTGTATTATTTAACGTAGGATGAAGATATACCCGATTTATGACATAGCAACCGATGTTGACGATTCGGCCCAAAAATATTTTGGAAGTGAAAATTCATTTAGCATGGACCAACACATTTCTTGAGAGTTCGGTTTTTCATTTCGGCAATTTTATTGTGGAGTTCTTGGAGCCGAGAAATTATGTGCATACCCCTTGGTTTCACACAAAATTCTAAAGTCACCATCAAATTCTCCTCCTCGATGACTCCTTATAGACTTAATCGTATCTTCTCTTTCATTCTCAATAAGTCTATACAACTTAGCAAACTCATTAGAGGCATCACTTTTATAAGCAAAAAAAATAGCCCAAGTGTATCTAGAAAAATCATCAACTATAACAAATGTGTAATATTTTTCACTTAGAATTTCGGTGCCAATATCCCCATACGAATCAAGATGAAGTAATTGTAGGGGCTTGGTTGTGAAAATTTTCTTTTTGGGCTTAACACTACTTTTAACTAATTTGTTCTTTTGACAAGTGTCACATATGCCAAGATTTTCAAAATTCAATTTGGGTAGTCCTTTTACATGTTGGTTTTTGTAAATCTTTTGCAGATTTTTGTATCCAACATGGCCAAATTGCCTATGCCATAAACTTGTTAAATCATTATTGGCGACTAGACAAGAAACATTTTGACTAACCAAATCACTTGTGCAAATTTTATAAAGATTGCCTTTTCTACTTACTTCACAAATAATTTTATCATTTTTGAGAATAAGGCAATTTTCTTTTATTAAAAATAACATCATAATTAGAATCACAAAGTTGGCTAAAATTTATCAAACTGAACTTAAGCCCTTCAACTAATAAAACTTCACTAAGAGAGAAAGAAGAGTTACCAATTTCTCCATTTCCAAGAATTCTTCCTTTGCTTTGAAATCTAAAGATCAAGTTCTGGGTATCTTTAAGACTTTTCAAGCAAGTGTTGAAAGAGAAACAGGAAAGAAACTATTTTGTTCGTGCTGACAATGGCGGTGAATACCAGGGTCCATTTGAACAACATTGCAGGGATCATGGAATCAAGCTTGAGAAGAGTGTTCCAAAAACTCCTCAACATAATGGCGTTTTACAAAAAGAATGAACGGGACAATTTGTGAACGAGTCAAATGTATCTTTGTCACATTCCAATCGCCCAAATCCTTTTGGGGTGAAGCAATGAGGATCGGGCAATCGCTGCGGTTGATCTTATCAACCTTTCTCCATCGCTCCACCGGGTGGCGACATTCCGTATAGAGTTTGGACTGGAAAAGATGTTTCCTACAAACACTTGAGAGTGTTTGGCTGCAGGGCGTTTGTGCACATTCCAAAAGATGAACGATCCAAGCTTGATGACAAGACCAAGTCATGCATCTTCTTGGGCTATGGCCATGAAGAATTCATATCTCTGAGTTTATGGGACCCTCATCATCAAGAAGAAAGTTATCGAAGCGGGGATGTTGTATTCCTTGAGGATCAGACAATTGAAGATGTTAAACAGATTGAGAAGTATGATTCAAACCAATATGTTCCTGATGACGTAGATCCAGTTTCTTCTCCTAGAAATCAGAATCATGGGGGAGGTGTGCAAGATCAACATCACGATACAACCGGTGATGTCCCTCCGCCCACCACCGATTTAAGATGCGGCTAGAAGGTCCACCAGGCAAAGACAACCTTCTACCAGATATAGCCCACATGAGTATGTAATGCTCACTGACGGGGGAGAACCACATAGTTTTGCAGAGGCCATATCACGTGATCAGGAGGATATGTGGATGGAGGCCATGAAAGAAGAGATGAGCTCTTTGCAGGAGAATCATACCTATGACCTGGTAAAGCTACCAAAAGGTAAGCGTACTCTGAAAAATAAATGGGTTTACAGGTTGGAGACTGAAGAGCATAGCTTACAACCAAGGTACAAAGCTAGGCTGGTTGTGAAGGGTTTCAGTCAGAAAAAGGGTGTTGATTTCGAAGAAATTTTCTCACCAGTGGTGAAGATGTCCTCAATCAGAGTTGTTCTTGGGATAGCTGCCAGCTTGGACCTAGAGATTGAACAACTTGATGTGAAGACTGCATTTCTTCATGGAGATTTGAATGAAGAAATCTATTGGGAGCAACCGGAAGGGTTCAAAGTCAAAGGTAAGGAGAACTTAGTATGCAGGTTGAAGAAGAGCTTGTACGGCTTAAAACAAGCTCCAAGACAATGGTACAAGAAGTTTGACTCCTTCATGACCGACCATGACTACAACAGGACCAACTCCGATCACTGTGTATTCTTCAAGAAGTTCAGTGATAATGATTTTATCATATTGTTATTGTATGTAGATGATATGCTGATTGTAGGTCATGATGCCAAGATTGAAGATTGAAAAAGTCAAGAAAGAACTTGGCAAGTCTTTTTGCGATGAAAGACTTAGACCGCTAAGCAAATCCTTGGGATGAAAATCTCAAGAGACAGGCAAGCGTAAAGCTCGGCTATCTCAAGAAAAGTACATCGAGAAAGTTCTTGAGAGATTCAACATGAACAAGTCAAAACCAACAAGACTCCACTTGCGGGCCACTTCAAGCTAAGCGCGCGCAATGTTCCACAAGTGAGGAAGATAAAACAAAATGCAAAAGGTACCATATGCTTACGCAAGCTTGGCGCTTTGATGTATGTTATGGTATGTACTAGACCGATATTGCTCATGCGGTTGGTGTTGTTAGCCGTTTTCTCTCTAATCCAGGGAAAGATCACCGTCCGCAGCGTGAAATGGATATTTCGGTACTTGAGAGGTACTTCTAAATATTGTCTAAGATTTGGTGATGACCAAACCGTATTAGGTTTTCACGATGCGAATATGGCCGGTGATGTTGATTCCGGAAGTCCACATCCTGATACACGATAAGATTTGCGGGGAGCTATCACTTGGCAATCGAAACTTCAAAAATGCGTGGCATTATCCACAATCAAGCCGAGTATATAGCGGTAATTTGTTTAAGCTTGCAAGGAGATGTTGTGGTTGAAGAAGTTTCTACGAGGAATTAGACTTGAAGCGAGAAAAGTACATGCTCTTTTGATTCATCGAGATTCACGCAATCCAATCCACTGAGTAAGAATTCTTCTTTCCACTCAAGGTCAAAACACATTGATGTGAGGTACCATTGGATTCGGGACGTGCTTGATGAAAAGTTGATGCAACTTGATAAAGTTCACAAAAAACATTTGAAAATGGCGCAGAGATATCTTTGACAAAGTCTTTACCAAGAGATAAGTTTGAAGCTTGCGAAGCAAAACATTTTGGTTGATTTCCCACATGAGGTGGAGGGGGAGAATTGTTAGTCCACCCCATGTGGTGGCCAAGTCAAAAATGGGGAACAAATTGTTAGGCACCGAAAAGTTTGAAGGAAAGAAAAGGTGGCAAATTTGGATACAAACTCTTGCTTGGCATTTGTCATTTTGCTAATCCATTTTGCCTATAAATAGGCAACATCCGGGAGATGAACAAACACACCAAACATTCAAGCAATTAACAATTGCTTAGAGAAGAGAGAAAAATAGAGAGTAGAGTGATTCCTATAAGTGTGTGTTTTGAGTGAAGAAAAAGAGAAAAATTAGTAGTAATTTTTCATTCTCACCCAAAATAGCATTCCTATTTTCTTGGGTATTCCAAGTTAAGTAACTTGAGATATTTTGTGTATCCCCTATTTTTAGGGAGAAATATTGTAAGCCTACTATACATTTAGTGGAGGATTTATCTGGACTACGGTCTCGCGGTTTTTCCCAAATTGGGTTTCCACGTAAAAATTCTTGTGCCCTATTTTTATCGTCTTATACTATTATTTGGTATTACTGGTTTGGTTCCCATTTTTAATCCAGCTAGGTGGGAAAAGATTTTACTATTTCCGATGTGCCGGTGTCATTTATTTTGACACTCTTTCCCAACATAAACACATATCACATAAAAACTTACTAATTGATATTATCATCAATTTAAGTTATAATTATAACTTAATTAATATAAAACACTTTAAATAAATTTTTATATAATCTAAACATAAGTTAAATACATTTCATATAAAAGTAATGTTGTACTAAGCCGTATTTTTACTTCCGAACAATTATATTATATTCATATTTTTGTCGTATGTCTATAAATTTGTATATTAATTATTTCCATACATTTCGCTGATTTTTTCACTGTAAATTAACAATTATTCATAAATGTTCTCGTACGTATTATATGTCGAATTTTTGCCGTTCCGTATACACAACTACCAGATGATAGGCGTTCCCGATTGTGGAAACCACCTGGCTACTTGTATAGTTCTTTCGATCAATGAATTTAATTTTCTTAAATGATGTATATAAGATTTTGAACGATAGTAATTCATTTTTAAATAGATACTCCCATAGCATGCTTATAATTCGTTTCTTCTTAAATAGGCTATTTAAAATAGCATCTTAATGTTCCCAATAAGCTTTAAAATTTGAGGAAATTACAAAAATACTCATTTCATGAAAAAAGACATTTTTACGCTCATTGGGCTTTGTATACACTTTGTTTGACTTTTGTATGTTCCGATGAATTTTCTTGACTTTTTTACTCTTTTGTCATTTTCTTTCTCCATAGCAGTGCTGAAACTTGTAAGAAACAATTATGAATAATCTCGAAACAATTGTTATCTCACTACCCGAATTATTTTACAATTAAAACAATTAAATAGCTTAAAGTCATTTTCATTCTTTAATTTTAGCAGACTTTCTCTTTGGTATTTAATTTGCATTACTTCTCCTTTGGTAATTTGATTTGTTATTCCAATATTTCTTTTAGGTTGCTGAAAGTGCAATCTTTTAGAATGGATAAATTCGTTCCTTCAAAGTTAAAGTAATTCTTATTTTTTTTCTATTGTCTATTGTGGTATATTACTGTTGAAATCGTCTCAATGTGTCTGCAAGAAGCAATGGAATTGTAATAGCTAAAACATGTGTGAAACAATTTTTTTAAAACACATGTAAACAACTTTAATAAAACAAGCAATGCAATTCTATTAGTTGAAACACGTTTGAGACATTGTCGAAATAATTTCGATCCAACTTTGAAATATGTTTGTAATATTTTTTAAATCCTTTGAAACAATTTTAGAAATAAATAAGAGAAGCAATGACATTGTATTAGCTGAAACATGTTTGTAAGTTGTCTATTGTGGTGCATTGCTGCTGGAATTATCTCGATATGTCTGTAAGAAGTAATGAAGTTGAATCGATTTAAACATGTTTGAAACAACTCAGAAACATGTTTGAAACATCTTTGAAACTAATAAGAGAAGCAATGACCATGTATTATCTGAAACACATTTAAAAAATATTTGAACAACTTCAAAACAACTTTGAAACAATCAATTGAAACAACTGCATATAGATGGCTGAGTTTAACACAATTCTATTGCAAATTTGTAGTAAAAACATTGTTAAAACAAGTTCGAAGAAACGTTAAAACAATTATGAAACAACTTCGAAACAATTTGAATCGAGAAGCATTAGATTCGGGTAATCCAAATGCACGATTTTCAGCTAGAACCATCAATTTATGCACAATAAATTGAATATGATATTTTTTAAACTTGAAAACGAATAAAACAATTGAAATGGTATTAGAGAAAACAATATTTTTTCAGAAGAATGAATTTCAATGAAATACATAAACCATTGAGATCAAAAATTGTTGATTAACTTGATTGTTTTTGGTTTCTGCTGCTATTTTCTGCGATTTGCTTGGTCTCCTTGTTTGTTGTGTTTTTGCTTCCTTTTTCCTCTTTTGTTTTGTTCTTCTGTTTTTTTGTGCAACATGTTTTCTTTTTTCTTTCATCAGCGTTTTTGTATGTTTTTTTGGTGCAACTTATTTTCTTCTTCCTTTGTTCAGTGTTTTCGTATTTGCTTTTGCCTTTTTTTTTGGATCTATATAGGAGCTTTGAGTTTATACGTTGGAGCTTATTTGGTGTGAATTTGCAGGGGATTTACCTATAAAGTAGGACAATTGTGTCCTTATCCCGTAAAATTTACTAAATTAAGGCCCACACTCCAGTTGAGGGAAGAATGAACCAAACAAACTGACGGTTTTGACAAATTCTTCAACAAAATTTTGATATATTATAACCTGAAAATATTTACCACCATCTTCGATCCGTTCCTCATTCATAGTTGTGTTACTTGATTTTTTCACACCGTAAGCTGTAAAAACTGATTATTTTTGTTATGATAACATTCACATATATAACACACGAAAGAAATAAACACATGAAGAAACAAACAACCATTGTCCTAAAAAATGTTTAAATTTCATAGAGAATGCCTATCAAAGGGTATCTTGTTCTAATTGATAAGAAGTTTTAAGTGAACAAAAGTTAACCACTGTCACTCTACATGTCTGAATTGAAAACCTAGACTGAAAGCAAAAGAAATAAATAAAAATAGAAAAAAGGAGTTATAATATGATAGTTTATATATATATATATACATATTGGAATTCCTAAAAATTGAATAACGTTAGATATTAATGGTGTTGAGGAGTAAAAGAGATTAGGGTCCCAGATAAGCATCAACCTGCTGGTTTGCTGCAGCAGATAAAAACTTCATGCAAATTGGAGATTGAACCCCAGCCAAAGCCAATATAGCAGCAGGAATTCCCCACAAAGAATCACCACAGATGAGCCCTGATGCAACTGCTGGTCCAAATTCTGTAGCCTTTTTCTTGTTACTCCTCTCCCATATAAACAGAATCAAGCTCCCAACGCACATGTCTATTGCAAAATATCCTCCCAGATAGAATGGAATGGCCATGCACATAGGGCTAGGTATGAATCTGTATATCCTATATTTGGTCTCATAATTTTTCAATACCTCTGTCACCACATTTATCAGAATAGCCGCCACGAAAAACAATATGACAAGTTTCACACAATTCTTGGGAAGCGAAGAGAAGCCCTCCACTCCCAGAAGTGCAATCCCCCGGTACATCAACGCGTATGGTGCAGGGTATGAGCCTTCAGGATCACCCACACTGTAAGCCTTGTAGAAGAACCAGAACACCAAAGGAGACAGAACACAGCCTATAGCAGTCCCATATACTTGGCTGAAAAACATGGAACGTGGCGACGACAGCGTCAGATACCCCGTCTTGAAGTCCTGCATCAAATCAGACGCTGTCGACACGATGCTCATCATCACACCGCACGAGGCCAGCCCAGCAAGAACTCCACCGTTTTCCAGGCCCACCCACGAGCTGAAAACGAGGATTGCTAGTTTTCCGTAGTTGGAGGCCAGAGACCAGTCGGTGAGGCCGCATCCATAGGCATTGCAGAAGGCAAGAACTGGTGCTATTATATAGGCTACTAAAACCATATACCACTTGAGCTGATGGAAGATTTGTGGGATTACACCGATAGATATTGCCGCCAATAGAACATAGCCTCCTACGGCGACTGTGTTTGGAATTTGATCTTTCAGGAAATACTCTGTTCGCCTTTTTTCATCGTAGTCTACAATCTGCCCATCCGTGGAGTCGTTTAGTGATTTCTTCTCTGATTTCTGCTGCACAAAGTTTTTCACGGACACTATGACCATGTAGACGACGTGAAATAGACCGTCACCGAGCATCATTGCGATGGCAAGAAAAACCTATATATATATATATATATATCAAGAAAATTCGAGTCATATAATTAAAATCAAATTGAATGATATTTATTACTAGAAATAGTTAGCTATGTAGTACCCTGTATCCTTGGATTCCATGGAGACTGCTTGCAGGTAGTTTAGCACTATACCAGTCGCCTTTCTTGGACTCGATCGCAGGCCACAAGATACCCCATGAAAAGATGGCTCCCATAAGTAATGAGACATTAACCATGTATGGACATATCATTCCAACACCAACATATGTGGCTGAGAAATCAAAATAGAACCTGAAACCATATGTGGAAATACGAATTAAAATAGAAATATCTAAGTTTGATCAGAAAGAAACATATGTATATATATATATATATATATATATATACGATCTCCAACCATAAATATTATATTAGGTGCAAAAAGCTTAATTACCTTTTGGTGAAGGCTGCAAGACCAAAAGTAGGGAAGCTGCTAAAACCACAACCATCAGCAGCACTAAAGAACCACTGGAAGCATGCCCAAAAGAAGCTACCCACAAATGATTTGAAGAGTACCCAAACTTGTTTCCTGCATATATTCAAACAAACACAAAAATATGAAAACATTTATATTGGACAACAATAAGAAATGAGACATAATAATGACAAGGAACATACTTAGCTAGCTTGGCGCCTTTAGGAGTATGAAAGCTGTTGATAAGGTATGCAGTTGCAGTCCCACTTGGATAAGTCAACTTGTACCTCAAGATCATCACCTGAAAAACAAATCAACTTAATTGTTAGTATGTATATTCAGAACAACTTAATGGATGATGAAAATGAAATATAGTTAGTTAATTAAGACCTTTCTTAGGGGCACTATTGAAAATAGACCAACAAAGCTGACAGTAAAAAGGAATGCCATCATCCATCCAATAGAGAGTTGCTTCACATTTAATGGGGTATTTCCTGTATCAGCTTGAGCAGATGTTCTTGGACTCATACCCAGAAGATAACTAGCTGTCCCACCTGGAAATACACACAAATTAAATTATTAACATCCTTTTTATTATATCATCAAACAATCAATGAAGCATATTTGATTTCAACCCTTTATACTTTAATTAATCATATAAGAATATAATAAAACTGACATTCTTTCACACAAATATAATCATCGTGGGAAGTTGCAAACCAACAACAGATAATCAAAAAACAAACAAGTAGCTATCAACCAAACAGACAATGGAAGTCCTCGTTAATGGAAACTAAAATTTCATCTATGAATACTGTAATCATAATAACAAAACGTACACCTCAGGTTTGGGATATATAATTACAAAAAGAAATATACAGCTAAGTTTTAATATCATAAAAAGTATCCCTAAGGTTTGAGGGCTGCGATAAAACTGACCAAATTTGTGTAATGCAAAAATTGAAGAAAACATGATTCCATCTTTTATCTTTTTTGGTAATTTAAACTTAATTGGGCTTCTTTTTTGTAATTATCCCAAACAAACATCATCGGTATGACGGTATGTTTTATAATTAACCGTAATAACAAACAAATTAAATTGAATGGACATACACTACACGTACTAAGTTCTCCTTATGATCATTAATAAAACAGAAAGAAAAAAAAGAAAAAAAACGCTTCTTCGATAAACAAGACACACATACAACCACACATATACGTTTATCGATTCATGAAGAGATCGACGAATATATATATATATATATATATATATATATTAGCAAAGAAGATTGTAAAAAGCAAGATGCATATCTAGAAACAAATCATGCATATACATATAAATAAGATGTAGAGAGAGAGAGAGAGAGAGAGAGAGAGAGAGAGAGAGTTAGGTACTGCTAAAAGCAATTCCAGAAGAGGCAACAACACAAGTCTGAATAACAGTATTCTCCTGTCTTGTAAAGGGCTGCTTCAAAAGTCCACACTTTTCGATCATAACAGTCCAAGCCTTAACCATAGCGAATCCCAAAAGCCCCGCCGCCACGTTCAACGATGGAATAACACCAGTCGACAGATTGAGCTTGCAAACAATAACATTAAACACAAAGCTCAATATAAGGCTCGTCACCATTGATCTAATAGTAAGCTGATTCTGCCACGACGGCACCTCCGACTCTTCAAACGCCTTCTCCAATGCCTCATTCTCACCCTTTTCATTTTCTTCTTTCGTCATTGTTTCTCACTCTCCCAGGATTTTTCCTTTCTCTCCTGATTAAATTAATAATTTATAGATATAGAAGAGAAAAGACAAGGTACCGTACCCTGACAGAGACTCAAGTTTTTTTTCTGCAGAACGAAGAAAATATATATATTATGTATGAGACGGGTAACGAACTAGCCAGTGCGTGTATATATATATAGAGAGAGAGAGAGAGAGAAAAAAAACAAGTTAAGAGAGAAGTGGGCGAGGAGAGAGAGAATCCCGGTGCATCAGGAATTTCACAAGTAGAGGATCTCCATTCAACTTCCAACTCGTCCCCGGAAATTCATATGGCCTCTAAGTCTCTAACCAATTTATTTTAATATATATTTCTTCCTTTTTTTTTTAATAATAATATGTAGAACCTCCATATTCTAATATTTGATTATTAATAATCTCGCTAAAATATTATTTTTGGTTGCTCCCGACTAGATGACAACGTGCTAATTAATAATTCGCTAAATTTATAAGATAATACATATATACAATAATTTTTATAAATTAATAATTTCTTAATATATAATACATTTATGATTAGTCCATGAAGACTTTATAACAAATGACTAAAATTGTTATTTGTTTCTTAAATGAAATTGATGTCAGCTTGAATTTAACTTTTGACTTTTGTTAAGGTAGTAAGAATGTTTAGTGTGATTTTCTCGTAGTCTAACGAAATTATTCAGTCATTGTTGTTGATCTTATTTTTGAGAAGGAAATCTACAGTAGAATTAATTATTATCTTAAACCTCACAATTTACAAGTCTCTCTCAGTTATATGTTGGCTCGTCAGTAACTCTGCACTTTCAATATCTCTAAAGTTATGTAATACCCGCATTACAAAGTTGAATCTTTTCATATTATGTTTGGTGACAAGGAAAATAATTCAATAGTGCATTCCTTCAATAGTTTTTAGATGAACATGATTACAATTATCCACAAGAAAAAAAAATTCTACAAGCCATATTTCTATAAATTAATAGATTATTAATTTATCGATTATTTAATATTCTCCATATATTAATAGATTTGGCAGTCTCAATGTTATTAATTTGTTAATTTATGAAGGTTTAACTATATAATCACCTTCTTAAGTTTTTTTTTTTTTTTTGGTGGAACCATAAATTGGTAGCTAAATATACTCATATTAAGTAAAATCTTTTTTTTTTTTTTTTTTTTTTTGAGTGAATCAGTTAGAGACATTATTATAACCAATGACAACGTAATAATAACTAGCAATTGCTGTTAAGAAAAATAAGAGTAGTAACTAACCAAATTACTGACATTATATATTTACAAGTAACATTAACGAAATAACAAAACTTTCATAGAACTAGACAGAAAAAAGAAAAGGGAAAAACCACATGGAATTAATGTTTGTTTTGGGAGGGCATTACTTATAAATATTATATTTGTTGGGGACAAAAATAATATTTGATTATTTAATATATAATTCGATTTATATATTTAATATTAATTTCCCAATGGGCTCTTAATAAAATAACCCAGTCTAAAAGAGTTTGGGACTGGCCCATAGGCCGATTTTTCCTACACGGCCCATCTCCCAAGTATATAAAGATCACTCTTTTTCATTTGTAAGTATACTATCAGATTTCATAATAACTCTCTAACACATTTAATATAGTATTCGTTTACTATCTTATTCTCTCGATCACCATGCTGATTTGAGCGTCAGAGGGATTTCCAGCTTCCAGAGAACAAGACTTGAAGACTTCCCCTTGGGAAGAAGGATTTTATCAGCACCGTTGACTTGGAGTGATCTGCTTTAAAAAGAAGCATCATTTTGGTGCTATTTATGGGAATAAGCCAAAGCATACGAAGATGCAAACTTGGTCGCAAGCAAGTGAAGTCGGATCTCAAGCTGCAGGCCGTAATGCCGGAGACCAGCAAAAAGAACGACCTCCTGGAAGACGAGGGGCCAGCCCTCCTACTTCTGGAGGAGTGTCGCCCTCTACTCCATTTGCAAGAAGGGTGCCGCCCCCTCATCCTGGGGAGGCTCTGCTCGCCGAAGAAATTCACCTATCTCGGGAAACCCTCCAATCTCTGTTGGATGAATCTGCCTTGAACACCTAATTGAGGAACCAGGCTGCGGTCGAAGCTGCAGAAAGACCACATCGGGCGGAGAAGACCCTAAACATGGAAGTTGTTTTACATATTTTTGTGTGTGTTTTGTGTGATGATTTATACATATTTTTGGGTGTTTTATTTGCATTTGCATGTTTTAGTGTTATGTTGTGTTATTTTATTGATTTTTTAGGCTTTGGTGGAAAAAACAAGTTTTTGAGAAAAAAACGTTAAAAAGTCATTTCGTGCAACTGCGGCAGTCATCGTATTTTGGACGTAACATTCGCATCTGAAGCCCAATTGACATGATTCATACACCATTGGAAAGCTAAGACAAATTTCTACAATGTCTATGATGCTACTAAATACAAATGAAGACTTTTAGATGGGTTAAAATCATGTACAAGTCAAAATAATATATCAAAATCTCGGAAATGACACGTCTTGGTATTGTGGTCATAACTCTCTCTAGAAACTTGATATTGAGGTGATTCAAGTGGCTATGGAAAGATAAGAGAGAGAGGTATAATTCATAAGAGACACCAAGATGAAATTCCGAAGTTTAGAGGTCGCGCGCTGCAGACAGCAGCAGGCCGCGCACCGTGACCTGCAAAACACGAAATTTTCGATTTTTTTTGCGTTTTTTGGCTCTTCCACCTTGTTTAGGACTCTTAGCTTATAAATAGGACTTGGGAAGCCCTTATTTTCGACACACTCTTATTCTTAGCACTTTTAGACTTTAGTTTTTGGTACATAAATTCAATTGTTGGGTGATTATTATTGTTGCATGATTATGTTTATGATTGTTTTCTTTCCTTCAATTGAGATTATGATTCCATCCCCAAGTATGAACTAATTTCCTTATTTTAGGATTAGGATGTTTGATTCAAAAAAACAAGCATAAGTACTGATTAATTGATTTGTTTTCCTGAATGAATTGCTTTATTTGATAATTGATTGTCTGATCAACTTTTGATTATTTTGGGGGAATAATTGAGATCGATCGATATTATTTCTGGACTAAATTTATTTAGAGGGTTAGATATGTATCAGAGATGTATTATCTAACCCTGGGCTTAATGAAAATGGCAAATTATGTTGGGATAGCCCTAATCTGTGAATACGTGAGTTACCAGATCTAGGCCTCGTTTTTACATGTTTGTTATATTTGTTAACTGCATAATCAATTAATTGATATTCTGCTTGCAAGTTTGATGAGATGATTCCGAAATCCTAGACTTTCATTCATATATTTTTCTCAAAGTTTATCCGTATTTAGTTTGATTATTGTCTTTTTACTTGTTTTCTTTATTTAATTAAAAATCACAAATCTTGTTAGGATGTTTAAGATTTAATTTATGTTATTTGTGAAGCATAACAATTATTTGTCGGCTAAGTCTTCCTTGAGAGACGACTTATGGTCAACTTGCTACCCTACGATTGATCTCGTTCTCTTACGAGGATTGCTAGATTTTATTTTAGATGTTTAGCGGTTGAACAAAATTTTGACGCCATTGCCGGGGAAGGCTTTAGGCTTAATAATTATTGTGTTTATTTTTCGTGTTCTAGATTAGAATTCTTTTTGTTTGTTTCTAGTTTAGGTGTATTCGTCAGGTGCATTTGATCTATTTTTCTAGTGTTGTTTATACAAGCACCAGGTATGGCGACTAATCAAGAGCAACCACCACGATCCACATTAGAAGAAAGCTTGAATTCTTTTATTCAAGTTAGTCAGCAAACACAAGAGTGGAATAATAAACGGTTTGAATCCTTGGAGGCCTCCATTAAGCGAATTGAGACTCAAGCCAGCCAATTGGCTACGCAAGTTGGTGAAATAGCTCGACATCTCGTCAAAAAGGACACGTTGCCTAGTCAACCAGCACAAACTCAAGCCGTCACTGATCTTGAAATTGATATTGCTAAAATTGAAAAGAAGGATGATGCAAGTACGAATGAGGAGACAAGTAAGGGATCGTCCTTACACAAAACTGACAATCCTTACAAATCTCTTAATCCATTCCCAAGTCCACTCCCAAAGGAACAAGATCCATGTAGTTTCGTCATTAATATTGCTTTTGAGAATGGTAAGAAAGTTGAAGGTATGCTTGATCTCGGAGCTGGAATTAACCTTATGTCTTATTCTATATTTAAACAATTAAATTTAGGGAAATTGAGGTCCACCAGATTATGTTTGCAACTTGTTGATGGGTCACTTAGGTATCCTAAATGTATTGTTGAAGATATTTTGGTCCAAGTAGGTGGACTTAAAATTCTCATTGATTTTGTTGTCTTGGATATGGGGAAGAATAAATGTAATATTAAGGATCATACCATTTTATTGGGTAGGCCGTTCATGGCAACCACCAACACATTGATCGATGTCAAAAATCGAAAATTAAGTATGAATGTCTTGGGAAAAACTGTAACATTTTTAATTTTTTATATAGCTTGTAGCCCTATCTATGCTTTGCCTGATAAGTTTATTGTTGACTCTGCCGATTCTGCTGTAAAAGATATCGTATGGGAGGAACATAATGAAATTCAGCCGGATAAAAATTCCAAGGTAGTAAAAAAGGTTTTACTCGATGACCCGCCATGATTTTTTTAGCTGATATCGTCAAGCTAATGACATTAAATAAAGCGCTTCTTAGAAGGCAACCCAATCATTTTCCCTTCATGTGAGTTTGCATGTGTTGTTTATTCCCTTCACATGGCTTTTGCAAATTTGTAGGCAGATATGACTATGGTGCCATTTATCGATCTTCGCATTTTTTAGGGACGTATCTTTTTCCTTCTCTTTTTACACATTGAGGTCATTGCGTGATTTAAGTGTGGAGGGGACGATTAGTCATTGATAAAATATGATAATTGCATGTGGCTATGATTTTACCTTGCCTAATGATTATCACAAGTTTAATAATAGTGTTGTTTAGTCAACTTGAAATAGATGTATTAATTTGAGTTTCAAATATGAAATGACTTTGTGAACTTGATATATAGGATTTGACTAAGCCGTGAATTAGCCTTTGCAGTGAACAAATGAGGTGACAGTTAAGCAATAGTCCGAGTTGTGGGGCTTGAATTACGAGATTTTATTGATGTGAATTAAGTTAAAACCCTATTTTGATTTGTATGTATACAAAATTGCTAGCCTTGCGAAAAAAAAAGCATTGTATAGCAAAAAAAAACAAGCATGATAGAGCTATATAAAAAAATGGAACAATCGAGATTATACTCCGCTGGTTGATCTGCTTAGTAACTAGGACCATCCATGAGCCCCATGTTTGACTTTTACGTAAAATGGCGGCTCAAAATATGAGTATGAGAAACCACCCTAAGAGCCTTTGGAAAACATCCAAAGTTTACACCTAGTGGAATAATATCTCGGGAGTTCTAGCAAAAAAAAAAGGTCATGGTTAGGAATTACGTGATTTGTTTTGTGAGTAAAAAGGGTTGCAACTTTTGACACAAATTGAAATTTAGTAAGGAAGGCCAAACACTCTGATTGATGTTTAACTTTAGCCAAGTGAGTTTATTGCGAAGGTTGGGGATCGATGAGGAATAATCCAAGGTAGATGGAACATGGTGTTATTGATTAACTGATTCTCAAATTGAACATAATATTTCTTGTTGAGTTTATTGGCATTATTATTTGCTTGAGGACAAGCAAAAGGCTAAGTGTGGGGGAATTGTTTTGCATATTTTTGTGTATGTTTTGTGTGATGATTTATACATATTTTTGGCGTGTTTTATTTGAATTTGCATGTTTTAGTGTTATGTTGTGTTATTTTATTGATTTTTTAGGTTTTGGTGGAAAAACAAGTTTTGGAGCAAAAAACGTTAAAAAGTCATTTCGTGCAACAACGGCAGTCATCGTATTTTGGACGTAACATTCACATCCAAATCCCAATTGACATGATTCATACACCATTGGAAAGCTAAGACAAAGTTCTACAATGTCTATGCTTCTACTGAATGCAAATGAAGACGTTTAGATGGGTTAAAATCATGTACAAGTCAAAATAATATGTCAAAATCTTGGAAATGACACATCTTGGTATTTTGGCCATTACTCTCTCTAGAAAATTGAAATTGAGGTGATTCAAGTGGCTATGGAAAGCTAAGAGATAGAGATACAATTCAGAAGCAGACATCACGACGAAATTCCAAAGTTTTGAGGTCACGCGCTGCACACAGCAGCAGGTCGCGCAACGTGACTTGTAGAACACGAAATTTTTGAATTTTTTTTTTTGCGATTTTTGGCTCTTCCACCTTGTTTAGGACTCTAGGCTTATAAATAGAACTTGGGGAGCCCTTATTTTCAACACTCTCATTCTTAGCACTTTTAGACTTTAGTTTTTGGTATTTTTCTCTTCCATTCAACATTGGAATTGCTTGAGTTCTTCCCCTTGAAGTTATTTTGCTTCTTAATCAAAGAGTAAGATTTCTTCATCTCTTTTGTCTGATTTCCATTGTTGGGTGATTATTATTGTTGCATGTTTATGTATATGATTGTTTTCTTTCCTTCAATTGAGATTATGATTCTATCCCCAAGTATGAAACTAATTTCCTTGTGGAAAAAATTCTCTTTCTAAAGATAATTCTCTCTTCGCACACGACCACCGGCATCCCACGTTTGGCGTTCTCCAGTCATCTCCTCCGGCTGCTCCATGGCGGAGCCGGCCTTTTACGGCTATACCTCGAATTTCGCACATCCTCCAAATCTTAAACAACCTGATCGTGCTCCCATTTCAACAGCTTCTCAGCCGCACAGCGCGTCACACAGCACCGGGGCTACTCCGATCACGGCGGTGGGGCCTTTCCCTTCAATGTTCATGACGCATCATGTGGGGTCCTCAACTTCATCCCCTTCGCACGTTGATGTTAGTAAGCTTTCAAATTCTAATCTCCAACAACCCTACTAGAACTTTGTTGTCCGCCCGACCGTCGTGCGCAGCCGCAACCACCACGTACATGACCAGTAGGTTTCTTTTTCGTGCTACGGAATCCCGTCAAATTTTGTTCCCTCCAACAGCCTCCCACGTTCATCTTCCTCGCTGTGTCCACCCGCCGGACTTGTCCCACAGTCCGCCTACTTGCAGCGCACGTCACCACACTCCTCTCCTAAGCACGCTGCATCCTTTGGAGTTGACAATATGGGGGTCGCCCCCCTTCCTCCATGCAGGCATCTGATTATGGGGAGCCGGCCCCTCCTTTGGTTCTTATGAGGGGCCAGTGGAGGCCACCACTTCTAGGCCAGCGCCCTCCCAGGGTGGTGATGTCCTCTGGGCCACAGTCTGCCATCCTCTGAGCAACCCTCTTGTATTCTCCCGCCCAGAAGCTGTTTCCAAGGATGGCCCTCGGATTGATGGAAGCTCTGCCCCAATGACATCCAATTATGATTCGAACCCTCGACATTCGGCTCATAATACTAATCCTCAATCCAATTTTGGCCATACTTTTGCTAAAATTGTTTCAGGTTCTTACCACTCTATGGATTCAACTTCGCAGGCCCCAGGTAATTTCACCCCATTTTCGCATGTCGTTTCTGGAAAATCCCATTCTATTCCTAAACCTGTTAGAAAGGGAGAATATTATTCCGTTACTATCGATGAAAACATTTATCAACAGCGACTCGCTGAATTTTCTTATTCTTTGATTGGAAGGGTTATTTTAGGAAAAGGCAACAAGCCATGGGCGACTATGCCTTTGCATAAACGCCTATCAGAAATATGGGGAATTAAAAATGACTGGAAACTAATCCCCTTGGGTAAGGGATTTTTTTGTGTCAAGTTTTTTAATGCCCAGGATAGGGCTCGAGCTCAACTACGTATTAATTGAGCGCTTAAACCGGGAACTATTCGGCTCTCTCCATGGGTCCCGGATTTCAATCCGTACAAGGTACACACGTCGGTGGCTAGTGTTTGGGTCCGCATCTTCGAGCTCAGTTTAGAGTACTGGGATCCTAATACTATCTTGGGGATCGCCAGTGCGATTAGGAATCCAATACAAATTGACCATCGATTGCTTGATGGTTCTTTGGGGCATTTCATCCGGGTGTTAATGGATATTGACCTGTCGAAATCGTTGGAAGATCATATCATGGTGGAACGAGTTGGCCAGTGTTCCTTTGTGTCAGTGAGTTATGAGAAATTACCATAATTTTGTTCGAAGTGCAGTGTTACGGGACATTCGACGATTTCTTGCGTCTTACTCCAGCAGGTAACTTAACCACGGAAAGGCGCGTCTCTCCTGCCCAGGGACGTCCCAGGGCCTCAGCGACACGTCAAAATTCAGTGCAAAGGGGTCGTTGCAGGGTCCGTAAAGTTTACCGTCCAGTGCAGCAAGACAAGGGCAAGGCCGTGGATGACTCAATGGGAAATACGGGTTCGACTATGCGAGCATGATCCCCTACCTGTGCAATAGTCCCTTGCCCTTCTGATATACATATGAGTAACACTTTTGTGGCTCTTGCTTCAGATGACACCCTTGACCAACCATTCGCAGACTCTCAGTCAGACTATCCAGTGAAGAAACCGGTCCTAGTGCCTCTACTTCCAACACTAGCCCTGTTTCCACTATTCTACCTCTTACGGTTTAGCATCCGTTGGGGAAGCCTATTTGGGCTCTGAGTCGTGCCTTCCGGGACAGCTCCTTTGATTCAGCTAAATCCAGATTAATCCAAAGTGTTACTGAAGGTCCATAACCAGCAACACATGACATCACAATTGAACCAGATCGCCCAATGCCAAATGAGTTAGATTATGCAGCTTCAAAGAGATTGACAGATTATGTTGATGAAGTGGCCAATTCGCAGTCGTCAGATTATACAACACACCACACTCCGATTTTTATCGTGCGGTCATCACGGGTGCCACCCCCCCACCGTCTCAATGAATTGCATATTCTGGAACATCCGGGGGATTGGGAACATTGCCTCTCGTAATGTTCTTAAGGCGTTATGTCAAACACACAAACCTTCCATTTTAGCTATTTGTGAGCCTAAAGTGGACATTTCATCGATTTTGGATTCTTATTGGAATAGTTTGGGATTGAGGTTTGTGGCTCAGAACTTCCGGGATAACGGACGTCTGGATATTTGGGTCTTCTATGATGCTGGTATCTCTGTCCTTAACCAGGTTTGGTCTTCTACTCAATGTTTTGTTCTGCAAGTTCAGTTTGGATCTATGGTTTTTCATTTTGGTTTTGCTCATGGTTTGTGTGATAATATTGCTCGGCGTGCGCTCAGGTTGGATTTGAGGAATTTGGGTCTTACTGATCTGCTTCTTATTAGGGATTTTAACGCGGTCTTGGGAGGATAATATTGCTCGGCGTGCGCTCTAGCAGTGGTACTTTATCCCAAGCCTCTTGTTAGGATTTCAGGGATTACTTGGAGGATGTTGGTTTGTTTGCAGTGTCGTCCACGGGAAATTCATTTACTTGGTGCTCCCCTCGAAGGCCTTTATCCCTCCTTCAGGCTAAGTTGGATCGAGCCCTAGCAAATTGTCAATTTTTCTCTTTTTGACAAGTGGTCAAGGGCTTAGTTCTTCCACGCATCGGATCCGATCACCACCCAATTTTGGTTTCTTGTTCATCTTCCATTAGTAGGGGTCCGGTTCAGTTTCGTTTTCAGTGTATGTGGGTTTATCATGACACATTCCGCGATCTGGTTACCAATTCTTGGGCTGCTCCTTGCGCCACGCCCAATCCTCTGTTGTGCGTCATGTGGAAGCTCAGAAGGTTGCGACAGGTTATTAAGGTCTGGAACAGAGATGTTTTGGGGGACGTTAATCGTAGGGTGGAGTATCAATGGAGCAAGTTCATCAGATTCAGTCAGATATTGAGACTTTGGGCTATACAGCTGCTCTTCGGGACAAGGAGATGGACGCCAGAAGATGTTATCTCAGACGTTGCTATTACAATCTGAATTCTTTAAGCAAAAGGCGCGCTCGACTTGGCTTAAGGATGGGGATCATAATACGGCATTTTTTCATCGTCGTAGCCAGATTCATAACGGACGCATGGGGATTCAGGGTCTTATGGTGGACGGTAGTTACACTGATGATACATCGATTCTTGGGAATCATATTATTTCTTTTTATGAGGACCTCTTCGCGGACACTGGGGATACAATTGCGGATTATACTATGGTTGATCAGGTAATTTCCCCCCAGGGTGGGGGCATCGGATAATGCTAGCTTGACAGTCATTCCTTTGGATTCAGAGATTAAGGAAGCGGTTTTTGATATAGATCCGTATATCTCTCCAGGACCAGACGGTTTTATTGGGATATTTTATCGCCACTTCTGGGATGTCATCTCCACTGAGGTGATCGCCGTTGTCCTGTTTTTCTTCACTAGCTCGTCCCTACCTTTGTGTTTGAACGCTAGCTTCATGGCGCTCATCCCAAATATTAAGGATGCTAATGCTATTGAGAACTTTCTCCCGATTGTTATGAGTAATTTTTTGTTCAACATTATTACTAATATTTTGGCTACTCGTTTGGGTTCGATTATCACTGCATATTTATCTCCTACATAGTTCGGGTTTACTCCGGGGAGGCAGATTCACGATTGTATTGCCATGGTCTCTGAAGGGTTCAATGTCTTGCATGGTCTGGGAATATGATCTTGAAGATTGATACCCGTAAGGCGTTTGATACATTGAAGTGGGATTTCTTGCTACACATTTTGCGCCACTTTGGTTTCTCAAAGATTTTTATTAATTGGGTGGATGTTATTCTTCGGTCGTCCAGAATATCAGTGCTTATAAATGGGACGCCGGTGGGGTACTTTCCCTGTTTTAGAGGGGTAAGACAAGGTGATCCTTTATCCCCATTAGTGTTTTGCATCGCGGAGTAAGTCCTTAGCAAATTTCTTGAAGTTGCAGTTGATCAAAATCGTATATATCCATTCATGGCACCCAGACGGATTATTTTCCCATCATCCATCTTATACAAAGATGATATTGTTAATATGTGTGGGGCTTCTTCAGCCAACGCCCGCATCCTTCTTCAGATTCTCACCCTTTATGCGGATATTTTGAGCCAAGCGTTCAATCCTCGGAAATCTAAAGTTTACTTTGGCTCCTGGGTCTCATCGCATGTCCGTGGGATGGTGCAAACTATCATGGGGATCCAGCCCGAGATGTTTCCCATTGTATATCTAGGCGCATCGATCTTCAAGGGTGCCCCTAAGGTTGTGGCTCTACAACCCGTCTTTGATAAGGTCATCCTCAAATTCAGAAGATGGAAAGATACTTCTCTTTTGTGCACACAAGGATGGTCTACAAATGATGATCTACAAATGGCCCCGCACCTTGCTCAAGAAAATGGAAAGGGCCATGCGTAACTTCATTTGGACTGGGGATGTTAATTCAAAGGGTTCGGTGGTGGTTTGTTGGAATCGGTGTTGCACGCCTCGGACTAAAGGGGGGTTGGGTGTTCGATCGATTATGGCAGCTAATACGGCTTTCTTGATGAAATTGGGGTGGAAGGTCATGAACACAGACTCGGAGATCTTCAGCACCCTTAGGCGGCGCTATTTGACGGCGGATGGGGTGGTCCGGAAGTCATTTATTCCTTCTTCTATCTGGGCTGGGATTAAACCTTGCATTTTGGCTTGCTTGGAGGACTCCCATTGGATCCCAGGGGCTAATTCCGAGGTATTATTTTGGATTGATAAATGGCAGGGTTACTCTATAGCAGACAGAATTGGCATCCCAGAGGAATACATACACTTATTTCACCATCGCATTTTAGATTACTTTTATGAAGGATCCTGGCACTTCACCTTCTCATTTGTGGAGGCTTATTTGGATCTGGTCCGGGCTATCGTGCGCGACCCTATTGCCCCTAATTCGAGGGATACACGTGTATGATTAAATTCGGAGGATGGTTTGGTTACTTCGAAGGCAGCATATGTGCATGTTCGTCCTTACTATCCGGCGGTCAAATGGGATTCTTGGATTTGGTCGCTACACTTCCCAGACGTACTTCTGCTAGAACTCACTACACTTCCCCCGATAGAGAAATTGAGTTCACCATGAATTTACTACCTGAAACGGTGTTGGTAGCGAGGAAACCATATAGAATGGCTCATGTAGAGCTGTAAGAGCTGAAAAATAACCCGTTTTCACCCATACATATGAAATCCATACAAACAAGTCAAAATGGGTCTATTTTCATGATGAAAAGTTGTCCACGAAAAATATTTTATAAAAAAAAGAAATCGGGATGAGTAGGAAAATCGCTTACAAATCATTGAAATTAGTTGTTGCTATATATGGTTGGGTGAATTATATCTAATCCTATATTTTCGTACCTTTAACCCGAGCCTACATTACGACTCGTGAAAGTCCTATTAATTCTTGTTATTATTGCATACAATGTGGAGAATGATGTTAGAATTATATCCAAGAAGTTAAAAAAAGGATCATTGGAAAATAATTGAATATTATTTGAGAAACGAAAATTAAACTTGAAACATTGATTGCATTCACATTTGAAGTCACGAATTTAAGGTGAATTTGCATGCTTAATTGACAAATGAACATATTTACGTTTTTGCAAATTTCTTAAGTCATGTAATATTTGAATCTCCTATGATAATGGTTTCACATGTTAAACTCAAACATTTAATCTTTGTTGGAGTGGTTTTCAGTTTGCTTGACTACAAGCAACCATTCAAGTTGGGACTATTTGTTAAGCTGGATTTTTACCAACAAATTAGGTATCTCAGGCTTAGAAATTGTATTGTTTTCGAGTAGATTGAGTCAAAATTATTGTTGAAGTTGTATATCGAGTTGTAATAGGTAGTCATGTATCAGAAAATCATGAAAACATATGAAAAATGAGTTGTATCGCGATACACAAAGCCACACCATGGTAAGAACTAAAGAAAATCAAGAAACAAAGCTAAACAGTACCGCAGAGTCTACCGTAGCACACAAAAGCCTGCACCACGGTACAAGGTTGTGTACCGCGGTATACCCTACATTTTGCACCTGTACCACAATACACAATAATTTTTCATTGTGTTCCACGGTGCATTGTTTTGTGCCACAGTTAAATCCCAATTTCACCTGCTTACCATGATATATTCAGCGCATACCGTTGTACCTATTAAATATCCTTAAGCAATAATTCAACTTTACACGACGAGAGACCATGAACGACATCCTTTACACCGGAGAAAAAATATTCAGTGGAAAGAGAAGAAGAAAACAAAGAAGTACACATCAAAACAAGAATTATTGGGAAACATCTGATAATGGACATCAAACACCAGGCAAAATTATTTTTTTGGTCCTCTAAGTGGACCGCTTCGGAGATTTAGACATCACTTGTTTTGATTTTGACATTTAGCCCTTTAATTAAGCCTTTTTCAGCTATTTAGTCCTCTGACTTGTTATAGCAGGTAAAAGTTACCTGTTGTGCTTATGTGGAATTTAAAAATAAAAATATTTATTGTTTAACTTATTTTGTTTACTAGGCATCATATAAGTATTTAAAAATTATATTAAATAAAAAAATAGTTAATGTATAAATAAAACAAAATAATTTACAATTTTAATAATTTGAAATTTCAATAAACTTAATTATTTATAAAAGTTGAGAAATAATGTTAAAAACTCTATTTATAACTAAATGTACCTTAAACTGTTTTTGAAAATAATAAATGATTTATAGAAAAATCTATTTATCATAAATATTACATTTTTAAATATCTTTAATTTTCAAAAATTACATATTATTTATAATCAAGATAATATTATATTAAAAATTTAAACATTCCAAAATTAAATAAATTAAAAAGAATCTAAAAATATAAATAAAAATTTCAAAAAAAACTATAGTTTGATAAAAAAATTAACTATATTTTCGGAAAAATATAGTTATTTCGAAAGTATCAACTTATAAATATAGTTTTTCGAAACTATATTCAGTTTTGCCTAATTTTTAATAACTTGATAATCTCGAAAACTGAATAATTTATAAAAATTGGAAAACAATAATAATAAAAATTATATTTATCCTAAATATAATTTAAATTATATTTTAAAATAATAAATTATTTATAGAATAATTTGATATTTTTTTTAAATCATAAACAAATTACTTTTTTGAAACAAATAACTTATTAATTTTTTTCTAAAATATAGTTATTTAATCTGTTTTTCAAACTATAGTTTTTATTTCAAATTTTTATTTATCTGTTTACATTATTTTTACTTTATTTGGATTTTATATATTTAAATTTTAAATATTAATAATATATTGATGTTATTGAAATTGATTATAAATAAAATGTAATTTTTGAAAATTAAAGATATTTAAAATTTTAACATTTATGATAAATAGCTTTCCTATAAATAGTTATTATATTTGAAATTTCCGAATTATTAAAAATCTAAATTGTTTTGTTTTATTTATACATTAGTTATGTTTTTATATTTAATATGATTTTTAAATACTTATATGATGCCTAGTAAACAAAAAATGAGTTAAACAATGAATTGTTTGTATTTAAATTCCATATAAGCACAACAGATAATTTTTACCTGCTACAGCAGGTCAAAGGACTAAATAGCTGAAAAAATGTCACTTAAAGGGCTAAATGTCAAAATCGAAAGAAGTGCGGACTATATCTCCGGAGTGGTCCACTTAAAAGACTAAAACAACAATTTTCCCTCAAACACCATGCGTATTTCTGCTACAAATAGCTATCACTTCAGCAGTTTGAAAAGCACCTCACAACTGAGAATACGTTCAACTCTCAGTATTCTATCCTTCTGTTCCTATAGTTTTTGTTTTTCAATGGTTTGCAAGGTTTTGTACATTTGCACAGCAGCAGTCGGTAGGAAGGGTAGCAAGAAGCAGGAGCACAACAGGAAGATTGAGAAATCTTCCAATCCGGATACAGACAAGTTTCTTTTTACCTTCTCATTTTATTATTACTTTGTAAACTGTAGTAGAACATGTTTGATTATTTGTTGAATTTTATGAATATGATCATGACCTAAATTATCATTTCTAGAGGATGATGTAACTTAGTCGAAACTTATATTTTGATGCTTTAATATGTTTCACTAGTTAATTTATTTATAATGTTTGTTTTAATTCCTTCTAAATCACTTGATAAATGATATGGATTAATTGTTGTAAATCGAGCTTTGAATACACCGTCGCTCCCCGAAGTTGGTCAAATAGTTCATCTATCCTCAGGAGGGGATACTTATTTTTTATGGTCACATTGTTAAGCCCACGATAATCTATACATAGTCTTAATGTTCCATCCTTTTTCTTGACAAAGAGCACCGGAGCTCCCCACGGGGATGTGCTTGGTCGAATGAATCCTACCTCCATCAATTTCTGCAACTGACTTTTCAATTCTTGCAATTCCACGGGAGCCATCATATACGGGGTTCTTGCTATTGGTGTCGTCCCTAGTAAAACCTCAATGGTGAATTTAATTTCCCTATCGGGAGGAAGGGCAGTGAGTTCTTGTGGGAATACATCCGGGTATTCTGACACTATAGGCACTTCGTGGATTCGAGTCTCTACCTTAGGTTTGTTAATTACAAATGCCAAGTATCCACGTGCCCCCTTTGTGATTGCTTTCCTAGTCTTAATGGCAGATATAGTTGGAGCTATCTTGACTCATGCTCTTCCCAATACTTCCACTATAGGTTTCCCAGGTTCACATAACTTAATGGTCTTGTGGTGACAGTCCATTTGTGCATGATGTGCAGATAACTAATCCATACCCAAAATAACATCGTACTCAGATGTAGGCAACAAAATCAAATCAGCAGGAAAGTTCACATCACCAATCTTTATTTCGCATGTCTTATAAATAACATCAGTTAATTGGCTCGCACCCATGGGAGTTGATACTTCTAAGAATATAGGCATACATTCCATGCATGCATGCACATGTTGTACATGATGTGGTGCAATAAATGAGTGTGATGACCCAGGGTCAAATAGCACTTTAGCATAGTGGTTGGTACTAGAAGTGTCCCTTCCACCACATTGGTTGCTTCGGGAGCCTCATGTCCCGCTAAGGCAAACACTCGGGCTGGCATCCTTGCCCGTTTTTCCTGCCTATTCCCCAATTTTTGCGGTTGAGCTAATCTGTTCCCACCATTAACAATTGACGGACAATCCTTATACTTGTGTTTTGCACCCTAACATTTCAAACACTTCCCATGTATGTCCCGCCTTATGATAATAAGCACACAGCTTAGTTTCTATCGGCTTCTTTCCCTTATCCATCTTTCCACCATGATCCTTCTGAAATTTAACAGGAGGCGCAGATGTTTGTCCTATAGCTGGCCTCTTGAAGCCGCTAGTTGGCCCTTTGTTAACATTTCGATTCTGTTGTAGCTGTCCAATACGATTCAGGCCACTCTCAATGCGGGAAGCTACATTGACTGCGGTGGAGTAAGTGTCTAGATCCACCGTCAGTAATTGTTTTCGTAAGTCAAGCCTCAAACCTCTAGTGAATTTGTACATTTTGTCTTCTTCAGTGCTGATGGAGCCTAGGGCATATTTAGACAGTCTATGAAATTCCGACTCACATTGAGCGACCATCATGTTCCCTTGCCTTAGACGATGAAATTCATCTCTTCGCGCCTCTCTAACAACTTGAGGGATGTACTGGTTCCTGAATTCCGTCACAAAATTTGACCATGTCCGCATTCTCCTCTCCTGTCCCCATTTTCTATCAACTGACTTCCACCAGTCTCTTGCAGCAGATTCCAGTCAAAAAACTACTAGAGTAACTTGTTGTTCATCAGTATAATGCAGGACGGAGAATATGCTCTCCATTTTTTCAAGCCATTCCTCAGCCTTAACGTCGTCGGTTCACCATGGAAGGCGGGCGGATCGAATCACAGAAACTGTTCAAGGGTCCTATCATGAGTCTCTCAGGGAGGTTCTAGCATATTCTTGTTTGGCCTTGTCTGCTGCTGCATGAATAGCAAGATTTGTTGAAGGGGCCTATGCAGTCAGATCGGGCACGGCAGCTGGGGTGGTGGTGGAAGTTCGGGCGATAGGGTTCTTTCAAGTGGAGGGTCAATGTTCTCATTGTCTATGTTACGTGGCCTCCCTCTGCTTCTATGACCAGCCATCTGTGTATAGAGAAATTAGCATCCAGTCACTTATGTATATAATACAACAAGCTATGTACAACGATAAGTGATGCATGATGTTTATTCGATGGAGTAAATGCGTGGAATGTAAGTACAGTCATATAAGATATTTGCAAGAGTTGTGATACAAAATACTGCATTCGAATTATAATAACTCGCATTCGATTATTATAATAACAAAGTTTGAGGTATAAAGTAGAGTACAACAAATAAGGCTAATATAATCGTGTTCCATCTTCATCATCCATATCATTTTCTTGAGCCGATCTTCCCCGCCATTCTTCCGGATCCTGTAGCTCGTCCATTGGGTCCATTTGAGGCTCATCTTCCGGATCTTCTTTGGGTTCTTCCTCCGGATCCTCTTCTTTTCTCATCTTCTTCAGAGCTTCTTCGGGGGCTACCTCCAAAGCGATATTGACGGCCTCCAAAGCCCTGTTTTGCAGTAGTTGAAGTTGTGCATGGAAATTTGCCTGATTCAACTCCATTTGTTCCTCCTGGTTCTCTACTTGGACTTGTAGAGTCATGACTTGGTTTCGTAAAAATGTTTCTGTCCTACCCGAGTTGTTGATAGTACCCAGGTATTGTTGTACTTGCCCCTCAAGATCCTGTATCATTTTGCATTGTTGGTTAGCCAAGAGTTCGAATCGTTCGATCTTTTCCTGTAGCTCGTGGTTGGCCGATACTTGATTTTGGTGTTTTTCATTTTCCCAAAAGGCATCCCTTGTTTTTTGATCAAGTCGCTCTTAGAGTACTTGTATCTGGTCCTCTCATGCTCGTATAGTCCTACGTCGTTCCTTGAGTTGAATAGCAAGGACATTTCCTTTGTCGTGCATATAAGCTAATTCATCTTCTAGCGATCGGGTGCGTTGTTGTTCTAGCTAGCAATCGAGCGCAACATGCACGAATCGTGTGCCGATGAGGTCAGCCTCCTTGTGATAGTCTCTGTCGGCGGTCAATCCGTACACCATTGACCATGTCGAGAATTTGGACGCCATTCCTAAACAAAACATGACTAGCATTTGTCAGAATCGAGAATATGATATTATCCTAGGCATAAATCTTAGTAAGAAATTACGCACTCAGTCAAGTCTACTCAGTAGGAATTTAATATCAGTGGACAATTAATAATATAGTTTATCCATTCCTATGGTTTATAATTATTACGGAATTATTTATTATGAACGATCTAATAGTGGTGATTCCCATCACAGGCGAATGGTCCTATTCTGGGTTAGCTCGGTGTAAATTTCCTTCTTACTAGCCGAGCTCTGATACCATAACTGTCACGCCCAAAAGTGGAGATGCGACACAATGGATAACTTACGCCAGTTCTCCATTCTAAGAATATAATCCACTAAGTATTTGAGCAATATTAATTTTCAAATGGACATTGTTCATCATAACTTCTTGGAAACAGAGTTAATAGTCGCAGCGGAAATACTAATACAAACACATTGTCTAAGTGAAGGGGTCCTACGCCCCTCTATTACTTCAAATGACATAAATTGCCTGATAATAGAGCATAAATGAATTTTAAGGCTGGATCGACGGACTAAGTCTAGGAATTACTCTGTCGCTTGTTCTTCTTCATTGACATCTTCATAATATGGTAGATCAACAACTGGCCGTTGAAAAGAGGTGGGGTGAGACAAAAATTCTCAGTGATATGAAGAATAGTTTGTTATAATTTGATGAAAATAGTTCATGATCATTCAGGCAGTATTAATGCATTGCAAGTAGTTCAAATAGTGGTTGTGCATGGAGTGTAACACCAACCCAAGCAAGTAATGGTTGCATACGGAGTGTAACGCCAACCCAAGAAAGTAATGGTTGCGCACGGAGTGTGACGCCAACCCAAGCACGTAACATTGGAACCATGTGGATCAGACAACGATTCATCTGTTTTACCATATGACTCCCCAAGCACGTTTGACACATAGCCATATCTACCTTATTACTCCCCGGGCGAGACAACCCTAACAATTATGGCTTGCAAGGCCCAGAGTGTCATAATCATGATTATACCCTTACTACGATCCACTTTCCTTGGACACTCCGTCCGCAGTTGTGGGATTAGGACGGTGGGGCTGGTAAGAAATCGCAGTCGCGCTACTCGGTTCCAAAATACGCCTAGTCCACTCCGACTGTGAGCTCGACGCACCAAGTTAACTCAAGCGCAATTAAAGTCACGAAGTTCATATTATGTCAACAAGGTAGTCGAGTAAAAGCATGGTGATACATATAAAAACAGTACAAGATATCAACAAGTTTAGTTTAAATTTGTCCTAAGGCGAGGAAGTCGCCACGCGTAGTGCGTATGGTCCGGAGATTTTCAAAACAATTATCGAAGTATAATTAAAATATAATTACATCAGTTTTAGGACTGTAGAGAAGAAAATAATTTATTTTGAGGTCCTTGATAAAAGAAAAAAATTTATAAATAGTCCCATTTTTGGAAAAAAATACTTATCGAGTCAGAAATTGAATAAGTCCTAGTCTCGACCACAGAAAAATGTAAGATCAGTTTCTAAATTCTCCAAATTATTAAAGATTCAGTTTTTCAAAGGGTTTGGGTCGAGTTTTAAGAAAATTTCAATTTGGTCCATTCTTTTGTCAAAATTGTCATTTTCGGACCTGAACTTAAAATTTTGGATCTCACAAACCGGGTGGGATTTTGATGTGATTCTAATTTTAAAATATCATATATAATAGTTGGATATTGGGACAAAAATAATTTTGAAATAGGGTCGGTTTAAGTACCTTAATTTTCACAAATTTCATTTCTAGTCCAAAATTCGGTTTTTGCCCTTAAGGGTTTATTTGGTGTTCGTTTGTTATGAAACTTGAACTATGATTTCAAAATATTATAAAATTTAGGTTATGTAATTTTTCAAGTATCTGGGACGTTTCTTTTCTGAAAATTGCATTTTAGTCCTTAGAGATTGGAATTTCTTATATTTTAGTACTTAAAGTTTCAAAAATCGATTTTCTCAACCCAAACCACTTTAACCTTTAAAATTTCTCAAAATAAAAGTTTTTCAGTTTGAGGAAGTCAAAATTTCAAAATATTCAGAGAGGTCCCTGAACAGTTTTTAAAAATTTAATTTTTGGCCCTTAAACTTTCAAGTTTCCACATTTGAGTCCCTAAACTTCCAAGGATGGGTTTTCTTTTCTCAAAATCTTTAAAATATTATTATTAAATTAAAATATTAAATTTTAAAATTAATACAGTACAAAATTTTGAAATTTACTGATTAGTCCTGGACAGTTTTCAAAATTACGGTTTAGTCATCAACTTTACAAAAATTGCATAAATGGCATATTTGTTCAAATTCGAGCACAAGGACATATTTTACAGAATATAAATCAAGTATAGAACATGATTTTGAGCATATAACACATTCATTAACACATAAATCAAGAGATGAGCAAGAAATTAAAATATATATATATATATGCGTATGTCCCTATTGTGCAAGAAATCAAAATCATGCCCATTTTGTGAAACTTCTTGAACTTGATATATATCAAAATATACATGTGATATAAATATATTAAATAAAATATTTTGATGTACTACATGCATTTTATCAAAATTATTTGCCTACTTTTGAAAGATTTTTCACCCACCTCGTAGTAGTTTTTTCCGGGTTGATCTAAAATGAAGTCTTCTTCTAGGTATCAACTTCTTGAATCAAAATATTGAAGGTCAGCCCCTATATGGCATCCAAACCATATTTTGATGTTCAAATCAAAGTCTCAAGTTTAAAGGAATTTAATAGGATCAAATGGCTACTACTTACCTTAATGTCTTCAAGTGGTCTCTAAAAATGAATTTTTTTTCTTCAAGCTTCTAACTTCAATTTGAGATGCCCTAAGCTTCAAAAATTCATATCCTTGAGTCAAAAATTAATTCTTCATTCTGTCAAGGGAAATATACTAAAACCACAATTTTCTCACCTTAAAAGTGTGTAGTCTTGAATTTCCTTTTCAAGCTTGTAGTCAAGTCTAGTTCTCTTAATTCTTCATGAAAAATTCTTCTAGGAGTACCTCAAAAAAAATGATTCATAAAGTTAGGAATTGGAGGTATATTTTGAGGTTTCAAAAGAGGTAGAATGAAGATGGAAAAAAAATTCCTTACCTTGCTAGTAAATTTTCCGTCCCTTAGAAATTTTTGGAAGAGTGTCTTGTGTTCTCTTACTCAAAGATGAAATGAAGGGAGGTTGGACGGTTGAATAGATAGAACAAAATTTTGGATTCCCCCTACTATATCAAATGGCCGAAATATTGGCTTGGGAGGGGAATTTTTATTATTTTTTTTGTTTTCTTTTGATTAAAAGTTGGCCTAGCATTTGAGGGTTAACAAACAAAATTGACATGATTCCCCCCTATGTGCTATAGCCGAAAGTTTCATTAGGGGGAAATTATTTTTCTGTTTTGATTTTAAATTATTGTGTAAAGTTGTTGGGAGAAGAAGAAAACAAAAAAATTGAGTGATTTCCCTACTTTAATAGCTATGGCCGGATTTTGGGAGAGAAAAATATGTCAAATTTTTTTTTGTCCCATAATATATTCTTGTTGGGAGAAACAAAAATAATAAATGACTAATAATAGAAAAAAATAGTTAATTTCCCATTTACAAGGGTTGGGTCGAAAATTAGAAAAAAATATTTGTTTTTTCTTTTATAAAATTGAAGGAAAATAAAATGTATAAGTTTTCATAATTAAATATTTAGAAGTTTCAAAATTAGGATGTGAAATAACAAAGGTGTATTTCCAAAAAAATAAATTAGAAGTTGGTTGGGAATGAATTATAGAATAAGGTGAAATATTTGGGTAAGGATTGGAACGTACTCCTAAATTATCGAGGGTCTAATATTTCTAAGGTCGTAGTTAGTCGGTCAAGTATTAATACTAGAGAAGGAATTAAAGTTGGTACACTCAAAAAAAAAAAACGAAATTGACGTTAGAAGGAATAATAAAAGTCGCGTCACGTTTCATAAATACTAAGTTTTCGACACTAAGCCAAATAATACATCACTATACACCATCGTATCTTATGTTGGAAAAAGTCAGGGTCCCACACCAAAAATAATAATCAATTCTTAAAATATGCTCAACAAGTTCAAATTATCACAATTCATCAATTATCATAAGCAATTAATTACAATTTCATGAAAATTCAAATGTTTCGAAATTATGGTTCATATGCTTCAAATATGGAAAAATTCTACCAATTACATGAATTTTGAGTGATAAGGGGAATATAATTACCTTTTAACATGTTTAATCCTAGAAGAAAGCAAAAAATTAGAGTTGAATTGAGTTTAGAATTTTCTAAAAAAAATCGTTCTTTTTATTGAAATTTCAATAAACAAAGAATGTTTAAATAAAGATTGTACTGCGGTACAAGAGTTTGATGCATTTGTATACCGTTGTACATCATTTTTTTTAATAAAAAATAAAAATAAAAATAAAATAATGAGACACGGGAGGGTCGTGTTGCCCTCTCAAAATGGGGAATTTTTCGACACGGTCCAATACGACCGTGTTCAATATTTTTTTTAATAAAAACACGGTTGTGTCTTTAAATGCGGTAAATCCATGTACCATACGAATCTGGTGTGTATCGCGGTACAAGTTTTATTATTATTTTTTTAAATTAAAAAATTGAAAATAGGAAAATATAAAAATATGTTGAAATATTATCCCCATTAACAATTGGAAAATACAAACGCGCACACATAATAGTTTAAATAAATCACACAAACCTCATGTTGCCTCCCGAGAAGCGCTAAATTTATGGTTTTCACCCAGATTATTGTTTACTCAACTTGGATCTAAAAACAAGTGTCGATCATACCACACCTTAGTATTTTCCAATAGTATAAGTGATCCTTTAGTGCATGTAGGACGTAGATGATTTTGGATCACTTTGAAGATATTTTGGAAATCAAAAAATGCGTTCCTAACAATTAAAAATGGTTTTTCAATCATAGTAAATATATTTCTATGTTTATTCATATCGAATATCAATGAATATGTATAGCATATGAATTTATCACCATTTTCAAACATTGTTCCATCTATTGTACAAATCTGATAAATTTGTCTTAAAGCTAACATCTGGAGTGCACACATTTTTATCAGAAAGAGGATTTTCAATTGAGTGAGAGATAGAAAAACTCCTTGCGTTAATTTGACATGGCTCCTCTTGTAAGATCAGATTGCACACTTCAAAAGTCTCCTCCAAATTTTGAAGGATGTCCACCTCTTTAATAATGGGCAATTCAGGTTCATGATTGTCTACTTCATCATGTTCCAAGAATGATGACAACTCTTCATTATTAATTTGGTCAATCATTTGTTGGAGTGACTTTGATATATGTCGACATTTAATCTCAATTTGTTGAAATCTTGCCTTGGCTCGTAGTATTCTTTCACTCAATTTCCCCATGCATTATCGTACTCAATACGATAAAGTGAGCAAAAATTTCCTCCAACTTGGACTGACATTTTATCTCAACTTGTTTTTTGCGTCACCGTCATCTAGATATTGATAAAATATTTTTTCCAAGCTAGACAATTGTTCTTGTGGCTGATGAGAGATTCCATGATTTGCAATATGTTGGGCCCATACATTTTCTTGAGATGGATAATATGGAACAAAAGTGTTCACTCATTGACTTCCAAAAATTCCCGTAGCATTATTGGTTGGTCAATTATATGCATACATTATATTTTATCCAACGATGTGCCTCCAATATAAAAAAGTTAAACAAATCAAAACAATAAAGAAAGAAATAAAAAATAAAAAATAGTCAAATTACAACTAGACAACCACCCATGATATCACACAAAACACATTCCCCAGCAACAACGCTAAAAACTTGTTAGACATGAAAACACTCACCTAATCTACAAGAAGTTTACGGTTGTCAAGTTTTAATATAGTGTAGTGAGTAGGGTTGTCGTATCCACAAAGAATGTGTGTGTGTGTGTGTAAGTACCAAATCTAAATTAGCTATGCTATATTTGATTGATCAATAATAGGTGGATGATTTATAGGTAATAATAATTAAATGCTAAATCTACAGGAGAATTATTCTAGAGGTTGATTTCATCAAGTTATCACTTATGTATGATAAATAATCTATATATTTCAAGCAATGGTTTATAGGTTGAAATTCCCAATTTAATCAACTACCTCTCTCGAGTGTCTAGTAATTTTAAATTATAAAATATGATTTCTATATATCTATAAAAATTTCAAGAATTATAATTATAAGTAGAACAGTGAAATTTTTACAACTTCAAATGATTTATAAGTCTCTCGATTATATAATTTTCTATATTGTGTTATTCTAGATCTGGTATTGAATTCCTTCTCTCGAATGTGGATTAACACATCAGGCATCAAAGATAAATGTTCAGGTAACCAAGATGTAATTAACACAAATAACACAATGAACCATGAATTGCATGAAATAAAATAGATCTACAAACCAAACATAAGATCAAACAAGATTTCATCAAGCTCCTAGAATATCTAATTAATCCATCAAACAACGCACAGAAGAAATTCGATATATAAGAGTTAATACAAGAATTATATCCGAAAGAAAGAGAAGAAGAAGAAGAAGACCACCTTATGTTTGATGATTTGATCAGTAATTCTCCAAGGATTTGTTGAAGAATTAATATGGTTCCCTTCATGTTCTGCTACATTTTCTCCAACTGAGCTCCATCTTCTGTATCATATTCTCCTTTTGTGGGTCTCCCCGTTCTCCCCCAGTGTTTTCTGTTGCTGAACACATGCCTATTTATAACAGAAAGCTTGATCTTGTTCTTCCATTATTTTCTCCTATTAATTGGACTCTTCTGCTATCCATTATCTGATGTCCTCCATTAATCTCTTCTTTTGATCTGTACTCGTGTCTTTTCTAATCTTTCAGCTGATTAATCTTTCTTTGTTGTAAAGGAAGCTACTCGTGTTTTTTCGTCGTGTAAAGTTGAATTATTGCTAAAAGATGTTCGATAGGTACCGCGGTATGCGTTGAATGTATCGTGGTAGAAAGCATCTGGAATTGGGGTTGAAACGTGGCACAAAACATTGCACATCGGTACATAGTGAAACACAATTGTGTACCGCGGTACACACACCTTGTACCACGGTACAGGTGCTAGTTTTTAAGGTGTACCGCGTTACAGGTGCTATTTTTTAAGGTGTACCACGATACACAATCTTGTACCGCGGTACATGATTGTTTTGTACCGCGGTGCACTTTGCGGTACCGTTAATTTCTTTTATTTTTCTTCAGTTTTGTCACCGGTGTGGCTCATGTCACTACAAGAAAAAAGCTAATAGACATCGGTTTTTATCCGATGTCAAATGATGAAAAAACCGATGTGGAAAACCCTATTGTTAAAGGGGGTGTTTTCAACATCGGTTCTTGACCGTTGTCAATAACTGAAACAACGTCGGTTTAGAAATGATGTCTTTTAAGGAACATAAGTGATGTTCAAGCCTTTGTTGTTAAAGTGCGAATTATTTAACAACGTTTTTAACCGATGTTTCACATAACAACATCACTTTATAACATCGGTTTTCAACCGATGTGGATGCTTGAAACCACAACGGCTGATAAGCGTTTCAGTTTCGAAAGCGATGTCTATATGAGAATAACCATTGTGATTACATTTTATTGATTACATATTGCTTAATATTACATGTCACAAAAGTTTGACTTGTTCCTCTGCTTTCAGTTTGTAAGCAGGGAGTGATAAGAGTTCTTAATACTTGTCAACAAAGAGGTATCTATAACGATTTGCTAATATTATTCTGTCACAGCTATATGGGTATAAAAACTTGAAAGTTGTGAAGAAGGGTCTTGTATGCCATGTAAGCAATATTAGTGAAGACTGATAAAATGCCGTATAGAATAGTTTACTTTAAAAATAAGATTCTCCAAAATGCAATTATTTCTTCAAGTCTCTCAGTATTTTTCTTCCATGCTGCCAACGTATCTAATTCAGCTCCACAAAAAAGTTTTGGATCCTCTTAGCCCCCGCATTCACGATGATACTTAGAGAGATGTTGTATGCCATGTAAGTTCTTTCACATGCAAGTTAATAAATTAAATATTGCTTCACTTGTTAATTTTTGGACCTTGGCTTAAGTTTTTTTTTATCTTGGATACATATTATTGAATTGAAGATGATGAGACTTTTGAACCATTTGTTTAGGTAACCAGGGACCGAAGCATGTACCAGCGAGGTCGAAGGATGTTTCTGTACGAGGAGTTGAATGATGTTTCACAATGTGTATGTTCCATTTCCACTAGCACTCGATTTTGTTTAAAACTTTACTAGTAAAGATTTGCATTGTAAGTTGACAAATTAGGAATTGTGAGGATGTTGCAACATTTAGGATTTTAAGTACTCGTTTGTATAGCCACATTTTGGCCTTTACGTATACTCCTGCACATTCTGGCTTAATGCAGGTTATATTTATTAATTTTGATTGTAATTAATTGTTGGTTGATTTAGATTGGTGAATTTTTGTGTTATTGTCGTTAATTAGAGGGGTAAAAAACTCAATATTGTTGCACCAAATGAAATCAGTTAAAAAGACAAACAACATCGGTTATAAAGTGATTTAAGACTACCAACAGAAAATAAAGAAGTAGAGTGAAAAACAAAAAGGAAAATATCAATGTTGACCTTTACCAATATCGAAACATAAAAAGATATTCATGTAAATTACAATGCTGTCAAATAGCATTACTGGTAGAGCTGAAGCATAACAATTTAAGAAATTTCACATATTACAAGCAAGTATGAAGGGCAAAATGTGACAAGTTAGTAATAAACAAACTATCAAGAGCAGGTTGGCATTAGTTTCTACTATGTATGGCCACTATATAGATAGTTGAAGTATAGGTTACCTAGACAAAATTAATAAAGATAATGGTACAAAATGGCTGAGAGATAAGCTTGCAGCTGCAGAGAGACATATATCTAAATAAAAAAAAAAAGAAAACTAAAATTCCCTGTTAACTCATCATAAATATAATAGCATGTGGCAAGCATGTACAAAAACCCATCATGCTGGTTGAGAAAGCCAAAGATTGTATTAATACAAACTCAACTAAAGCCATATAAAAAGGCAGCCAATCTTTTGTATCAATTTTTTGCCTTCTCAGAGATAGAAACACTATCTAGAAGAACTACTTTTATCTATTTGAGCTGGAAAGTTACCTTCCCAAATGAACTCAATTACAACACTTAATTTCAAAAATCCAAAGGGCCAATAACCAGAACTTAATAGATTTCAACACCATGATTATAATCCAAGGTTTGTTCTTCAACATGAGAATATGATGCAACAGACATCTTAAACTAATCAAGCAAGGCATCAGGAGGAAATTCATATACCAAATTTAAGCCCAACTATAACTTAAAACACTACACATATACAAACATCATCGCACTGCTTAGTACAACGATAGAGTCGGCTGGTTGAAAACTCATAAAAACATTTTCAATGTGCCCCTGTTAATTTCCTATCTCACGTAACTGGAGCAAAAGGCAAAAATGAGATAGCACCACCACATAGAAGTAACCCCCTGACTTGGAAGCAGACTAAACTATTAGTTTGATTAGATGAATCCAAGGCACGCCGAGAGCTTTGATTTTGTGGAATAGTAACATTTTTTATTTGAAGAAAAGTTCAAACAGATTAATGAACCATGGATAGTATCATAGTAGGTCTTTCTCATTTATCATTTTGGGGAACACTAAAGATATGAGCATTTACAAATATAGGAGACATCTTTAGCAGTTTTGATGAAATGGGTGAAAACCAAATACAGTATAAAACAAAGATGAAATGAAAACTCCAGTGCGTATGATGATCGGTAGAAAAAGAAATTAGAACTGAAACCAAACCAAAAAGAATAATGAAATAACATCGAAACTTACATGGCCATGAGGTTCAATACAATGATCGAGTGATTCTTACAACACATGATAAAAAAGTTACAACTAAGTTCTATATTTGATGAAAATTACATTAATTACATTAGCGAACACATATCTCTTATGTTATCCTAATCTAATGTTATAAGACACAAACTTTCCCAATCAAAGATCTAGGCAAGTTCATTAGGTCATGATCTGACTTATAATTTCTCATTTTTGCAATGGGAACAAGCAATTTCAGAATATAAGAATTGTAACATGTGAACATTAAAACATTTTCAGTCTCAGGGTCAAAGCTTTTAACTAGAAAATGTACATAGGTTCTGGATAAAAAATTAAGGTCAATAGTCACAAGACCAAGGCCACAACCTACACGAACCAAGAAAGCTAGGTGTAGCTTCTAGGGATAGTAAATTCTAACAATTAAAAAGAACTACAAGATGTACCCTTTCTCTATACCAAACTGCTGATATGGACCACAATCAAAAGAGTAAAAGACAAAAAAAGGAATTATAACACATGCAGGTTTACCCTTCAATATATGGCTACCGGAAAAGAATAAATAAGTAGTATAATATTGATCTTCAAAGAATTTGTTATGCAATGAATAAAGAGGCTTAAAATAACATGAAATAAGAAGGTATTAACCAGAATTTGCAAGCTCATGCATAGTGAATCTTTTCAACTTCACGAGCCATGAGCCATTCTGACCAAGTATGTCGGTTCCATGAGTTTAATATTTTCATCCTTTACACAGTTAATGGCAGTTCTGCAACTCAGAAAATATAAGCGTACACGAATAAGGAGATCTTGTGGCAGCCATACAAAAGTTGCTAAGCTAGATTATTCACAACGCACAGCATGAGATGCTTAAGCAACAAATCAAACAGGGAACTAGCTCAAAATGAGATGCTTAAGCAAAAAATAAAAAACAAGATACAAAGAGTGTTGCATACTACCTTTTTCTTGGTTAGTCCTGGTTGAAGTCACCAAAAGAAAAATCCTGAGAAGAGGCAGCATCATTAGAAGCGTTCTTTACCTGAGCCCTTTTTAGAGTGACCAAGTTTGACATGCCTGAGGATGACATATATATGCCTATTTCTTTTCGACTTTCTGTCCAATTTCCTCGATGGCAACATCTTCAATTTGATGCGACATAAAAAATTTAAAATCATGAAAAAATAGAAGGGAAGTAAACTCTTATCATGGTGAGCACACATAGCCATTGCTGCCAAATCAAGAAAATATGCAACAAATATTGGCGAATGCACCTAGAGATCAAAGCATTACTCGACACGATACTCATTAATTTGAAAAATAGCATCACAAACACGCAAATAATCCAGTAGATCACAAACTAATATCCCAAAATTTGCAGCGGCAAGTGTTCGGCATACCTAACAGTCGAGAAATCAGAAAACCCTCCACGATATCGAATCACATTCTTAGTGACAACGAGAAAAATGCAGATTTCTTTTCTTTTTCTTGGTGGGTTGACAGATAATTAAATTGAAAAAACAAATACAAAAAGAAAAAATCACCAGCAATAAATAAAGGCAGAGCAAGAGTTGAAGACCCGTGAGAGAGTAACCACGAGAAAAGGAAACTGAATCAACGAACGAAAAATCAAGAACTTAGGGTTAGGGGATTTACCAGCAGCGAAAACTGAATCGACCGGTGGTTGGAATAGGAACAACCGCGGAATCGGGGTACTATGCGGCGAAGAACTCTACAGCGAACTCGGTGCGTGGAAGGCATGGATGAACTCGGGTGCGCGGATGAACTCGGGTGCAGAATGTACAGTAAGAACCGTGAAGGGGATGGAGAAAAATTGTGAGGGAAAATTGTGTTACTTTGATTTATATCATTATAACAAATTTTATTTAATTTTGTTTTTATGGTGTTACTTTGATTTATATCATTTCATGAACTTGAAATTGAAATTCTAATATATATTTTTTAAGATTATTTCATCTCATATTCTCAATTGTGTGATTCTGCACTTTATATTATTCGCTTCACTCGACAAGCTAATTGTCTTATCAATTAGAATTATTTTCCTTTGCCCAATATGGGATGGTAGGATTGGTGGAGTAGATAAACGCGAGTAGAGCCGTCAAAATGGGTCAGGCCCGCCGGGTTGGCCCGCCCCGCTTAAGACAGGGGACGGGCTAGGTGTTTAGAGGCCCGCCATGATGCGGGCTTAAACGGGCTAGCCCGCTGCAGGCCGCGGACTTGGAGGGTTGGGCCGGCGAGCCAGCGGACGCCCACCATTAACAAAAAAAGAAAAAATGAGAAGAAAAAATAGGAAGAAGTAGAGAAAAAAAAATAGTATAATTCATATTTTATATTTATCTCTTATAAAAGTATATGTAATATTTTTTAATATATGTATTTGTCATCCTTTATTTTATTTAACTCATTAAAATTACACTACAACATAAATGACATTAGGTAACACCAAAAAAATGTTACTTAATGCCCATAAAATGTTACTATAAACAATAGGTAGCACTTTTATAATGTTGCACTTGTCTGTGCTATTTATAGTCTAAGGTATCACTTTTATTAGCTTTTAGTGACACTTTTTCCAAGTGTTACATTACGTTCTCTATTGGTAACACTTTGAAGCAATAATTCTAAAGTGTTACATATGAATCTTTTGTAACACTTTTTGTAACACTTTTAAAAAAATACTTCTATAGTGTCATATATGAATCTTATGTAACACTTTTTTTTGTAGCACTTCGTAGAAATACTGTTTTTTGCCACCAAGTAGATTCGAACCCACGACATGTTGTGTGTGGAGGTGACAATTTGCCACTAAGCTAAGTTGATTCTTATTATAACTTTTGTTTTGTTTTATATATACACATACATATATATTTTAAAATTGTATAAAAAATATATTATATATATTATATAATAAAGATTATATAATATATTTATTAAATTATATTATTCATTGTATATATCAAATTTTATATTATATAGTATATAGTTTGAAAATCATGTTATGTTATATATTAAAGGACACAAAAAATTAAAAATATCAAAAATATATAAAATGAATTTATCGACTAGTCAATATTCAATCGGTAAAAATAAAAAATATATAAAAATATAAAATTAATTTACCGACGGATAAAAAAGTTCTAACAGTAAAAAATTGAATAATAAATAAATAATGAAAATAATTTACCGACGGAAAGAATTAATAAGTAATTACCGACAACATCAATTTTTATTGGTAAATTTTTTAAATAGCAAAAAAAAGATTAACGATGAAATTGATCTCCGTTAGTAAAATTTTTAAAAGATAATTAAATAATTAATAATAAAATATATACATGCACATTTTCCATCTGTCTTACGATGGAATTAATTACCTATGTAAAAAATCAAAGAGTAAAAGCAAAATTAAAATACTTTATAAAAAGAAAACAAAAATTCAGTAAAACAAAATAGAGTACATGATGTCTACAATTTTTAGGTTTGGTGATTTTTTTTTGTCTTCACCTATTTTGTGACATCAATTAATTAAATACATCATTGCCATGATTAATTATAGTTATATAATTTTGTGTTACTAAAATATAACCTAAAAGTGTTAAAATTAATAAAATGTAGTGTTGCCAAGAGTGCTTCTTGAATAAAGTGATACCTATATGCGTTACAAATGAAATAACAAAAAAAATGATACTTAAAAAGTGTTACTTATTTAAAAGTGTTACATATAAGTGTTACATATTGTAAAGTGCTACAAAAGTGTTACATAAATTTTGTAATGTAAAAAGTATTACAAACATGTGTTACAAATGTACCTTATGTAAAAAATGCTACAAAATTTGTATTACCTAATGTCATTTATGTTGTAGTGTTAATAATATGCAAAAAAATATTTTTTTTAATTTTTTTATTTTTTGGGCCGTACGGCCCACGGTGGGTTGGGCTGGGCCAGTATTTTTCCAACCCGCCATAATGGCGGGCCAGGCCACTGCCGCCCACCAATCAAGGCGGGCTTTTCGGCCGTGGGTACGGCTGGCCGGCCCACCGCTTTTGTTGACACTGACTTGAAATGCGAAGAATTAGTTCACGAGTATGTGAAACTAACTATTTTTCTAACAAATCAAGTTCATAATTTGTTTAATTATCAAATCATAGTTTTTGTCGATAGCTATTGTTTTTTTCCCCAATGATGAATGATTGAATGCAATTGAACATGATAATGATACTTGTATTATGCAAGACATTAATTTTTACTTGATAGTATTTTATGTTTTTGCTTAGTCATATTTGAGTATTGCTATTCAAAATATGAGCATATTACTATTAAGTAAAATTTATGTATAAATTTGTATAATGTATAAGACGTGTTTTTGGACCAAAAAAAAACAAATCGAATTTTCAATTTATTTTTAAAAGTAAAAGAATTTTCCATTCAATTAACATCGGTTAAACAAAACGTTGACTATTCACTGATGTTAAAGAATTAATCGACATCGCCATCCAAAACCGTTGCAAACCTCGATGTCTATTCTTAAATAGACATCAGTTTATACATCGGTGTAGTGACACCGATGTTTATTAGCAGCAAATTCCGCTGATATACATCGGTTTTTAAAGAAAATCAATGTTAAAACACATTAGACAACAGAAATAACAGGAAAATGATGTCTTTTTGGTGATGTCTATTCGTATTTTTCTGTAGTGATGTTTCACCATTTTTCATTCGTTTCTTGATTCTTTGATGTCTTGATACCTATTACAACTCGATATACAATTTCAACAATAATTTTTACTCAATCTACTAAAATATAACACAATTTCTAAGTCTAGAATACTTAATTTATTGGTAGAAATCCAACTTAACACATATTCATTGTGCTTGAATGCCTAGCATGAATTATAATTGATCAGCTAAAATTATATTATGTATAAGATTTACTTGAATGTTGAAATTTCATATGTGTGTTGCACGCATCACGAGCATGCATCGTTTTCATAGAAAATGATTTCTTGCATAACTGTAGCGCCACTTGCACAGTTACGCCTATCCATTGACAATTTTCATCTCACCCCCGCCTTTTCAACGACCAAGTATTGATCCTATATACCCGACTGATAATGCCAAGAAATATCAGATGACTGAGTAATCTGTATCATTGCTCGACTTGTTTAGGATTTATTTGCAGACTCTACTGTATTGTACTGGCTATATCATTTGTACTTTGGTATTTTGATATGTAATCATAGGGTATTTGGACCCTTAAGTTTGGATGATGTAATTCTACTTGAATTTCTTTGGTTGTGAATGTACTTCTACAGTTTGACTTAGTTATTAACTTGATGTATGTTGTGGCTTGACGTTAGTTTTAATTTGTTGGGTAATTGCGCCGAAGTGGTAACCTGACATAGTTCAATTGATTGTATTTGGTTCGTGTTTTTCCCTTTTTTTTACAATATAATATATATAAATCAGTTTGTTTTACCCAATCTCATTGGAAATATCAAATTATCAACTTATCTATATCTATCTATGTATATCTATATCTATATCTATCTATATATATACACTATACCATTGTTCACCTTCACATGCTGGCACCTTTGGCTTCAAAGGAATGCTCTATCCCTGGGGATTACTACTAAAAGGTAGGGCAAAAGGGTAGGGTGAATGAAGTCCTCCGTTTCTTTCGGAGGTGCCATCACTTGGAATTTACTGAATAGGTATAGAGTTGGGACCGCGCTAAGGGAATTCATGTTCTCAGTATTCACCACTACCAGAAGATGGCATTAAGCCCGATTTAACCTTCTTCTTCCTACCTGCGGAGAAAGGTCTTGAAAGGTCGGGTGGTGCTCAAAAAGGGCCTTGGAATGAATGTTTTAATTTAAATTAAAATGGCCAGGCAACTCAGTTTTGATACTATCTTAAAAGTGTGAATGTTTCTTACAATTTTTGATTGGACAAAAATATCCTTTAGAGATAGTAAAATTTTAGGACAACTAAGTAATTTGATATTTATTTATCTTCTATTTGTTCAATTATAAGACAATGTCACTTTTTATATTCTACATTTTAAAAGTATTTATTTTTTTAGTTATAACTCTTAAAATATTTTGGATTTTCAAATAATATTAGCTTCATATTAAACTAGATTTCGAGAGTTTTCCAACCATATTTCATAAGCATATATAAGGACTTCACATGAGAAAATTTTAACACTAAAAAGTTCAACACTATGTAAAAATTAAGAATTTATGTTTTCTATAGTTTTGTTATTTATTTAATCTTTTTTGTTTAATTATATGAGAAATGTAAATTATAGCCAAAAAAATTCAGAATCTGAAAATATATTTTTTTAATCATAACACTAAGAATACTTTAAATTTCTTATAAAATCAATTTCAAATTTAAACTAGGTTTCAAAATCTTCAACTATATGTTCTAAACATATACACAAGTCGTTATACAAGAAAATTTTACCTATTTAACTTTTAGTATGATGCAAAATTGTATACTTTTAATATTCTTTTATTTAATAATTAAACATGTCTATTATAATTTATAATAAAAAGATCAAATCATAATATCCACGATAAGAGAAAATAAAATAATTTTTTTAGGTGGTTTTGATGCTAAATAAAAAGTACAGAAAATACATAATTTCTTTATGGTTGAAAAATTCTCCCTCAATTAGTAATATGTAATTTAAAAATTACATTATTGATGGTTGTTAAAGAAATAATATTGAAAATAAGAGAGTTTCATATTTTATGTTCTATATTTTAAAAGTATTTATTCTTTCAGTTATAACTCTTAAAATATTTTGAATTTTCACATAATATTAGCTTCATATTAAACTAGATTTCGGGAGCTTTCTAACCATATGTCATAGCATATATAAGGACTTCACATGAGAACATATTAACAATATAAAGTTCAACACTATGTAAAAATTAAGAATTTATGTTTTTCTATAGTTTTGTTATTTATTAAATAATTTTTTTTAATTATATGAGAGATGTTCATTATAGCCAAAAAAAATTCAGAATCTGAAAATATATTTTTTTAATCATAACACTAAGAATACATTAAATTTTTTATAAATTTTTTTCAAACTTAAACTAGGTTTTAAAATCTTCAACTATATGTGTAACGCCCCAGAAATTTGGAGTCGCTACGCAACGGTTAACTTGCGCCAGTTCTCTCTTTTAAGAATATAATCCACCAAGTACTTGGGCAACATTAATTCCCAAATAGACATAGTTCGTCATAATTACTTGGAAACAGAGTCAAAAGTCGCAGCGGAAATACTTTTACAATCCAATTGTCTAAGCGAAAGAGTCTTACGCCTCTCTATTACATCGAATGAAATAAATTGTCCGTTATCAAAGCATAAGCATTTTTTAAAGGTTAGACTGACGAACTAAGTCTAGAGATTATTCCGTCGCTTGGTCGTCTTCGTTGACGTCTTCATAATATGGTGGATCATCAGCTGGCCGTTGAAAAAGGTGGGATTGAGATAAAAATTCTTAGTGGATGGGTGATCGTGTGTAAGTGTGGCTTATATAGATGCCGAAAAAATAGTTATATGAAGAATGCATGATTCATGATGCATGCATCACACGCGATTCACAAGCAACGTGGTATTCAAAATAATATAGCTTTATATAGTTTGACGAAAATAGTTCATGATCATTCAAGCCCTATAAATGCGTTGCAAATAGTTCAAGTAGTAGTTCTGTACGGAGTATAACGCCAACCCAAGTAAGTAATGGTTGCGTACGGAGTGTAACTCCAACCCAAACAAGTAATTCAAGTAGTGGTTACGTACGGAGTGTAACGCCAACCCAAGAAAGTAATGGTTGTGCATGGAGTGTGACACCAACCAAATGAGTCCGAGTAACTCCAGAATCGTGTGGATCAGACAACAATTCCTTCGTTCTTCCTTGTAACTCCCGAGCAAGATGGTCCAAGACCTGTCACCTTACGCTCCATAGGCAAAGACAAATCCACAATAGAGTTAGCTGGGCACGAATTGTTATAATCGTGATTATACCTCAAGTACTACGACCCGCTTCTCTTGGACAAACTTCGTCCCTCAGTTGCGGGATTAGGACGATGGGGCTAGAGAGTGGAATAGCAGCCGAGCTGCCCCGGTTCCATCCCCGACGTATCCATTCTGACTTTGAGCTCGACACACCAAGTTGACTCAAGCGCAATTAGATTCTCGAAGTTCATATCATGTCAACAAGGTAGTCGAGTAAAAAGAAACATGACGATACATATAAAAAGCAGTACAAGATATCAACAAGTTAAGTTTAAATTTGCCCAAAGGCGGAGAAGTCGCCACGCGTAGTGCGTATAGTCCTGGGATTTTCAAGAATTATATGGAAGTATAATTAAATCATAATTAAATCAGTTCTAGGACTGTATAGAAGAAAATATTTTATATTGGGGTCCTTGATAAAAGGAAAGTTTTTAGTAATAGTCCAATTTCTTGGAAAAAGTACTTACTGAGTCGGAAATTGAATAAGTCCTAGTATTGACCTCGAAAAAATATAAGCTCAGGTTTCTAAATTCTTAAAATTGTTCAAAGATTCAGTTTTCAAAGAGTTTGGGTCGAGGGTTTTGAAAAAATGTTAGTTTGGTCCATTCTTTTGTCAAAAATATCATTTTCGGACCCGATTTTAAAAATTTTAGATCTCACAAACCAGGAGGGCTTTTGATGTGATTCAAATTTTAAAATATCATGTATAAAAATATGATGTTGTTACAAAAACAATTTTGAAATAGGGTAGGTTTAAGTCTCTGAATTTTTACAAATTCCATTTCAAGTCCAAAATCCGGTTTTTGCCCTTAAGGTTTTATTTGGTGTTCATTTGTTATGAAAATTGAACCATAAGTTCAAAATGTTATAAGGTTTAGGTTGCGAAATTTTCCAGGTGTCTGAGACATTTATTTTCTGAAAATTTCATTTTGGTCCTTAGAAATTTGAATATTTACACTTTAGTACTAAAAGTTTCAAAAATCGGATTTCTCAACCCAACCACTTTAACCTTTTGAAATTTCTCAAAATATAAATTATTCGGTTTGAGAAAGTCAAAATGTCGAAATTTTTAGAGGGGTCCCTGAACAATTTTTAAAAATTCATTTTTGCCCCTTAAACTTTCAAGTTTCCACATTTGAGTCTCTAAAATTCTAAGGATTGGTTTCGTATCTCAAAACCTTTAAACTATTATTATTAACTTAAAATATTAAATTTTATAATTAATACAGTCCAAATTTTGAAAATTTATGGATTGATCCTTGGATAATTTTCGAAATTATGGTTTAGTCCTCAACTTTGCAAAAATTGCAAACACCACTAGAAAGAAAGTGAGGTTTGTCATTCACTAGACCCCTCATTTTTTTTGCCTCTCTATCAATTTCACACTTGGCCATTTTCTCTAAACAACAAGCAAAAAGAAATAACACTTTATTTCTAGATTTAGAGGACCGAAAATACAAGGAAATAGGTAAGAAATATTTGTCTTTTATTATTTTCATCCTTCTCAAACTTCAACTCCATCCTTCATATTCCTAACTTGAAGCACAATTCTTTCTTAAAATTTTTCTTAGGGCCGTAAGATACTAGTGGTGGAAGAGAAGAGAAGAAACCATGATGTCAAGTGGAGATTTTGAGACCTTAACCCAGTTTCAAGATTTGATGAAGGTAATGGTCATTTTGATTTTGTACCTTATTTATTTTTTTGGACCTAAAATGTGGAAAAACATGGATTTAGGGGCTGTCCTAAGAGGTTGGATCTTGATATTGAGATCTTGAAGAAGGAAGTCCTTTTTTAGAGTCTCTTACCACCACTACATGAAGAACTTTAAGGTGGGTGAAAAATCTTTCGAAAATTGGCAAATGATTTTGATAAAATGCATGTCGTACATGAAATTGTTTTAAATTACTATATATATATATATTTTTCATATATTTTTTTGATATGTATCAAGTTCAAGAAGTTTCACAAAAACGAGTGTGATTTTGATTTTTTCTTGCACAATAGGGATATACTTGCATATATATATATATATATCTGAATTTCTTGTTCAACTCTTGATTAATGTGTAAATGAATGTGTTATATGCTCAAAATCATGTTCTATACTTGATATATATTCTGGAAAATATGACCTTGTGCTGGAATTTGAACAAATATGCCATTTATGCAATTTTTGTAAAGTTGAGGACTAAACCATAATTTCGAAAACTGTCTAGGACCAATCTATAAATTTCGAAATTTTAGACTGTATTAATTATAAAATTTAATATTTTAAGTTAATAATAATAGTTTAAAGATTTTGAGATAAGAAAACCCATCCTTGGGATTTTAGAGACTCAAATATGGAAACTTGAAAGTTTAAGGGGCAAAAATGAATTTTTTTAAAAAAAAACTGTTCAGGGACCCCTCTAAAAATTTCAAAATTTTGACTTTCTCAAACTGAAAAACTTATATTTTGAGAAATTATAAAAGGTTAAAGTGGTTTGGGTTGAGAAAACCGATTTTTGAAACTTTAAGTACTAAAGTATAAAAATTCAAATTTCTAGGGATCAATATGAAATTTTTAGAAAATAAATGTCCCAGACACCTGGAAAATTTCGCAACCTAAACTTTATAAAATTTTGAACTTATGGTTCAAGTTCATAACAAACGAACACCAAATAAACCCTTAAGGGCAAAAACTGAATTTTGGACTAGAAATGGAATTTGAAAAAATTCAGGGACTTAGACTGTAATACCCGGTATTAGAATTTGAATCTTAAAATTTAGGATAAATTTTTCGCAATTTTAAGGTATTAGATTAGTAATTTATTGGGATTTATAGCTAATTAAGAGTATTATTTAAATTATATAATTCGGGTAGAAAAATTATAAATTAAATTACGGGATTTCCTATTATTTTCAATTCACAAATCGATTTATTTCAAGCCCAACAAAATATAAATAATCATCAAGATATATTATTTTCATCCCAAATTTTTGGCCCAATTGTCAAGCTTATCACAAATACCCCAAAACCCATTTTATATCTTTTTATATACCTTTCTATTTTCAGTAATTATCCAAAAGGAGAAAGTTTCCTTATTGGGTAAGCAAACTCTCCCTTCTTTCTGATCACTCCCGGTCGCCGGCCATCACCACTGCCGCCGTCGGCCGCCGGCCACCAGCGGTGGAAATTAACAAACCATACCTCATTCAAACCCTTTCATCGCCCTCGTTCTAAATCCGAAGTCGGAATTTCGATTTGAATCCCCGTTCGCTGGAAAATCGCCGGTAAAATTAAAAATTCGAAACCTTTTAGTCAAGATATATGGATATTCGACCGTTAGATTTTCACAAACCTTATACCGTTAGAAATCCCATTCAATTAGGTTTCTAACTCCACCTCCCAATCTCAGATCGGAGTTCTAGATCGCTGGAAAATCGCCGGAGACGTCTGTAAAAAACTCAGTTCCGAAATCACCGGCGGCGTCATCTTTGACCGCCGATTCCCAACGATCCACCGGTCCAAAATTGACGAGCCTTACCCCGTTCTCTTTGTCTCTTCAGGGGCTTTAAAACCCATCGAACAATTTCATGATCGGAGTTCGTTTCCACCGGGAGTCGGAGTTGGAAGTTGACGAGTTTGGCTTATTTTAATTCTTTTTCCAACTATATTTCCATCTTATCTCCCTCCCTTCTCTCTCTCCTTCCTCTCTTCCTCTCTCTCCTGCTCGTGTGTGGTGATGTGTGTGTGCAGGGGGTGTGTGTGTGTGTCCGCTGTGTGTGTATGTGTGATATGGGAGTGTATGTGTGTGGTAAGATGGCCGGAAGCTCATCGCCGCCGGCCACGAGCGGTGTCGATGACGGGAAAAGGGGTGGAGGTGGTGTAGGGGGTTAAGGGTGAGGAGCAATGGAGTTTTGGGGAGGCCATTCAGAATTTGAAATTCTTTTAGACTTGGTTGTAATTTTCAAAACTTTAGTTTGACCCCCTCCAAGTTTCAGTTTAGTCCTCCCATATCAACTTTCAGCTTATTATAATTTGACCCCAACTCAATTCTTAGAATTCCGCAAGTTGACCCCTAACATTTTTAATTTAAATTCCTTAAGTCCTAACTTTATCGTTTTCGATCCGAAAGGGGTCAAACGAACACCGATTGAACTCAAATTTGAACCATAGTCTCGTTATACTCTTCTTATATGCAAGGTCTATTCAAAATCAAAATATTGCCCCTCAATCTTCCAATTTCAAGAAAACGAGACCCGAACATCCTTATTATTCTGTTTCGCTCATAATTTCTTCATTTCACAGCCAAATGCCCCCAAATTTTAAAGATAGGTTTATCTAGTATATTTAAATCATTATATATTATTATATTTCCATTCTAGGCTTCTAAGACATATTATGCTATTTTGTGTAGGAGACGAGATTGAGCCCGGGAACTAGGAATTGCATCCTACACAATCATTTTGCACATAAAAAATGTGGGGTTAACTTTGCACTTAACCGTATTGTTATTCAATGCAAACTGACTGCTTAATTAATCATGATTAGTATATTTTGCATGAATCCCATGTTGCGGTTGTACCGTACATGTTACATATTTATGTGTTGTGGTGACGATCACTTCACATTATGAGCTCGTACATATTACAAAGTTACGATTCGTCCGTACAAATGCCACGTATGATGCATCTCTGCTAGTTGTAATTAATTATGTAGTCGCTTAAGTGTACCCCACTGAGTGTATTTTCATAGCACTCACCCCACATTATATTTCAGATTGAGGCGAGGCACGACACAAAGACTTGGGCATGATGAAATATTTTTGGAGTCCCAAAGTTCTTATTTCCCTCTTTCTTAAACTTTGAACTGATAAACTGAAGTGTGTAAATAAACTTTCTTTTGTTTGCTATTGAGATGAGCTGTGACTTATCTACTTATATAATGCTTCCGCTGTATTTTGTGAATTGGGCTAACCCGCCTGTGAGCGTGGTTATTTGATGTTGATTTGAAATGCTTTGTTCATGTTGAAAGTTATTCAAAGTTAGGTACACACTAATGTAGCGTTCCTTAAGCCCAAAACTACATTTTGTTTCAAAATTGGGGTGCTACATAAACTGACCTTATTTCAAAACTGTTTTTGTAACAATATCCTACTATTATACATGATATATTAAAATTGGAATCACATCAAAATCCCTCCCGGTTTGTAAGATCTAAAATTTTTAATTTCAGGTCCGAAAATGACATTTTTGACAAAAGAAGGGACCAAACTGAAATTTTCTAAAACCTCAACCCAAACCCTTTAAAATTGAATCTTTGAACAATTTTAAGAATTTAGAAACTGACCTTACATTTTTCCGAGGTCGAGACTAGGACTTATTCAATTTCCGACTCGATAAGTATTTTTTCCAAGAAATTGGACTATTTACAAATTTTTCCTTTTATCAAGGACCCCAAAATAAAATATTTTCTTCTATACAGTCCTAGAACTGATTTAATTATGATTTAATTATACTTTCATACTTTTCTTGAATATCTCTGGACTATACGCACTACGTGTGGCGACTTCCTCGTCTTTGGACAAATTTAAACTTAACTTGTTGATATCTTGTACTGCTTTTATATGTATCGCCATGCTTTACTTGGATTTGCCTTGTTGGCATGATATGAACCGTGAATCTAGTGCGCTTGAGTCACTTGGTGTGTCGAGCTCATACTCGGAATGGTCAACCACTACTTGGGATGGAACCGTGCGCAACCATTAGCGGCTCGCGTGCTATTCCACTCTCGGCCCCATCATCCTAATCCATGCAATGATGGACGGAGTTTGTCCAAACTATTTTTCATTCATCTATATGCGTCGTAGTATTGAGGTATAATCATGATTATGACAATTCGGGCCTAGCTAGCTCTCTTTTTGTGGATTTCTTTGCTGTATGGAGCGATAAGGTGAAAGATATTCGACTATCTTGCTCGGGAGTTACAAGGAAGAATAACGAAAAAGAATCGCATCGAAAATACTATCCACACGATTCTTGAGTTACTCGGACATCAAACATAGTTTATTTGAAATTTAAAGCGCCACACTCCGTTATGCAACCACTACTTGACGCTTGGTTGGCGTCACAACTAGCGTGCGCAAAATTACTTGCTTAGGTTGGCGTTACACTCCTTATATAGATGCTACCACTACTTGAACTACTTGCAATGCATATATAGTGCGATTCACAAGAATGATCACAAACTATTTTTATCAAATTATATAAAGCTATATTATTTTGAATACCATGTTGCTTGTGAATCGCGTGTTGCCCACTAGTGCACGCATCATGAATCATGCATTATTCATATAACTATTTTTCATTCATCTAACTAAGCCAAGACACCTTATCGCGATCATCCCCACAAAGAGAGCTAGCTAGGCCCGAATTGTCATCAATCGAGAATTTTTGTACCTCAGACTATGAACGACAAACTCCGTCCATCAACAATTTGGATCACCCCCTCCTATTTTCTTACGAGCCAGTTGTTGATCCACCATATCATGCCAAGTCGCCGACGAAAGCATGGCTAATTAAAAGCGACAAGATATCAACAGTAATTCCAAAGACTTAGCCATCGATCTAGCTTTGAATTTCGTCCATGAACAATTTATTATGTTGATGTAATAGATTTTTTGGGCGTAAAAGGGCCCAATTCTTGTATAAAATGACAATTGGTTTGTATTAGTATTTTCATCAAGCCTTCGACCATCAACTCTGTTTCCAAGAAAGTTATGAAGAACTATGTCTATTTGGGAAAATTAATGTTGCTCAAATACTTGGTGGATTATATTCTTAGAATGGAGAACGGCATAAGTTACCAATTGCACCTTTTTTTTTGTCTTGCGACTCCACTTTTAGGTTGGCGTTAAGATGATACCATCCGTATTTGGTACGACCGACACCTAAAGTGTCACCCAAACTTACAAAGCTATAATAACCAATATCTATTATATATTAACAAGAGCCGCTACCCAAACGATAACTTAAAACCCTACAAAAAAGAACTATCATTACAACCACGGTTCTCCCATTTGAGAATATAATCCACCAAGAATTGAAGCAATATTAATTTTCGAATATTCACATAGTACTTATAACTTCTTGGAAAAAGAGTTGATGGTTGCATCGAACATTGATTTTGTTAAAAAAATACTATTACAAACTAATTTAGAAAATCTATGCGAATTCACATTTATGCCCTTTATATTACATCAAACATAGTAAATTATTCATAAATGAAATTTAAAGCTTTATTAAAATTGTTTTACATCAACAATATCTCCTCACAAAGTCAGAAAACATTCTATCACTTGAACATCTTCTTCATCGAAATTTCTAATATTTATGGATCAACAACTTCACTTGAAAAAAACAAGACTGAGACAAAAAATCATTTCAAAAAGAGTCATTACAATGGATGATCAACATATACAAATGGTGTAGCTAGAAACATGATCAAGTAACCGATTGATTAAGTCCAAAAAGAAACAACTCAAAAAATAGCAAACAATAACTCTTATATTAGATGCTTTTAGCAAAAACAACCAACTTCCCATTCCACCAACCAAGTATATGAAGAATGCATGATTCCACCAACCTGAATCCAACAACATGGGTTTTAGATGTCAAAAAGTTTAATAGATCACACGCAGATTCACAAAATGCAACATGGTATTCAAAATAATATAGCTTTTATATAGTTTGATGTAAATAGTTCGTGATCATTCCGACTGTCGAAGAACAATTTTAACCTGCACTATGAAGAATGCAGTTTGAATTTCAAGATTAAGTAGTGATCAAATTCAAATTACTTTTCAAGCCAAAACCATTTTATTCAAGTCAATAACATCAAGAAAGCTGAGTCATCCCAGAAATCTCAGAACAATAGAAGTCACACAATTGAAAAAAATTAATAACCCAAACAAATAATGGTTGCAGCCCTATGGCTAGACCTGTAACGCCAACCTTACAAATGCATCAGTCAACCTGTAGTGGTTGCCCACGGAAAATGTGACGCCAACCAAATGAATGCAATATAAGCCCAAACGAACCATCAAAAGCAAAACGTGTGGATTATATAGAATAATTCCTTTGGTGCTCAGGTGAAAAAAGGTTTGACTTCCTTCTAACTCCCAACAGCAAACATGAACAGTCCAAGACTCCAGCAGAATCACCTTATCGTACAGTAACATGGTGTCATTCAAGACAAATTCATAAAAGAGAGAGCTAGGAACAGATGCAAAATATTAAGAACCCATGCAAATTCCAAATACCACGAGGCATAATCATGATTATACCTATATTATGTCTACAATTGATAATCAGATGTCCTAAAGAACATCCCCAGCTTGTCCTAAAAGAACAAACTAATTATGCTTAACCAAAAAAGTAGACAGAGAAATCAAACTCCGTCCATTTGATATCTTCTGGGATTGGATGGTGATGGGGCCTTTGTAAAATGGAACCCAGCAATAATTTAATTTTATATTTGGCAAGTTCTCTACTTTTTATCAACAAAGGAGGTTTATGTGTTGCACTAATATTTACTTACATCTGTGAAGTTTGCCATCCCTTTACCATAGAAATCTGCTGCAGCGATATTCCGACATGTTTATGAACCTCGACATGACCAAGTTGAACTGAGATAAGAAGCAACCGCAATTAAACGATTCAAATACCAAAAAAAAGAAGACATATCATGCCAACAACACGGCATAGGTTGACAATGACAACGTGAAAAGACATGGGAAAACATAAGATATAAAAGCAAGTACAAGATATCAACAAGTTAAGTTTAAATTTGTCCAAAGACCAATATAACTAAAACTTACCTCAGGCAGATGTGGATAGAGGCCGTTAATGCAACCTCGCCTATGGCACACTAAAACTGCAGCTTCCCTGTCTTTCCATGCTTCATCACCTGTAGATATTCAAGAAAAATATGAAAGTATAATTAAATCATAATTAAATAAAACAAAACGGAAGTATCTATCTATCTATTTTATTGTGCCACATTCTGTTCTTGAGCAGCTTCCATCAATAAAGAAAATATTTTATTTTTCAATCATGGGTCCTTGATAAAAGGAAAAATTTGTAAATAGTCCAATTTCTTGTAAATCAAAAATGACCAATACCTTCATAAAATCTTGAAACTAGGTTAAGGTCTAAAAATCCACTTAACATCAAATCATTTCTTCTCTTCTCCTCTACCACTAGTATATCAAGATCTACCCAAAGAAAATTTTTTAAGAAAGAATTGTGCTTTAGGTTAGGAAGATGAAGGATGGACTTGAAGCTTGAGAAGGATGAAAATAATAAAAAGACAAATATTTCTTACCTATTTCCTTGTATTTTCCATAAGGTCCTCTAGTTCTGAGAAATGAAGTGTTCTTTCTTTTTTAGATAGCTTGTTGTTTAGAGAAAATGGCCAAGTGTGAAAGTGATAGAGAGACAAAAAAAGATGAGGGGTCTAGTGAATGACAAACCTCACTTTCTTTCTAGTGGTGTTGGTTCCTGATTGTATCAATTACAATATAAACAATTGCACCTTTTTGAGTTTTTTTTTTTAGTAATGATAAGTTTGTCATACAGTCGTCTTGTTTTGGTTGAATCTAGTTGGTCAATCTAGCATATTAGAATATTGTTGGAAAGGAGATAAAAGAGGTGTGAAAAGAAATGATCATTCAAGCATCCCTATATCATCATATTGGTTATTGCAGCATTACACAGTCCTCATCAAAATGTGTCAAGTCTCAAACTTACAAAGCTATAATAACCAATATCTATTATATATTAACAAGAGAAAAACGCAGGGCTAATATTCATATAATTATTACAAACCAAACATACACCATAATATAATTACAAGAAATTTGAAAAGGTGACCAAGTTTACAAACCCTACAAAAAACTGAACTATCATTACAACCATTTATTCTCTCCAACACATCGTTTATAAAATGGAGCAGCTGGGACCTAGACCGAATAGAGTGGACATCAAGACATTTAGCAACAACTCTTGCGTGAGGGAAGTCGAGACTAGCTATTCAGAGGATGAGACTGGAAATCCTCAAAATGACTGTTCTTCTTTGAGTTTGTTCAAAAGGTCAAAGGATTATCGTTTTTGCCTTATTTCTAATAAATATTTTTTAGGAAAATCTATAAAGTGAGGGGAAAACCTCCGTGAGTGGGTAAAACCAAAAACCGAACCGGTGTGCGGTGTGGCATTTTAGAAGAATTTAATGTTAAGAAAGATTTGGTTAATTTTATAAGTGAAATCATTTTCAATTCAATAGAAACATGCACTAGTGATGTTATAAACAAATAAAGGGTAGACAAAGACATCAATCCGTAAACATAATAAATTCAAAGATGTCACATTAAAACGGAGGGTCACCGTTTATTAATGGTAAGTGACCCATCATGAAATTCTCCTTGTCACTCCTTTGATTGCATTGGCGTAAAGCAACTTACCCCTTTCGCATTGCACCACACTACGGCTCGACTTATCCAAATATTTTTTAGGAAAATATATACGGGCTCACGAAGCCCGTATTTTAGAAGAATTTAATGTCATATTCCGAATAAATCCAATCCAATAGAAACGACCCACTTAAATTCAGATGTCTACCCTTGGAACACTCCGTCCGTAGGCGGTGAGATTTGGTCGTGGATAGCGAAGAACCTTTTTCCGGACCAATCCTAGGCTTCTACCCTTGGAACACTGCCGACCGGTGGGATTTGGTCGTGGATAGCGAACCAGCCCTATCCACGCCACACTAGGGCCCGACACTTACCAAATAAACATCATGTACATTGTTTGGTTATATTTAATAGGACAATACTCCACTGAAATGTATAATTGTAATTAAATTCAAATCATGCAATAAAACCATGTCTTGTTTCACACAAATTATAAGCTCTAAATTATATTCTACTGTAATCATTAAGTTAAGTAACTTATAATTTGATGTTTCTAGTCCCTCCAGTATTCGATGGTTTAATCATTAGGTAGATCAATTTCCATTTGATGACCATAATTTATATCTAAAATCTGCTACCTAATAGGATTTTCAGGTATCTTTACATAATACAATTGGAATAATATTAGATTAGCTTAACTGAATGCTTCTTAATCCAAATTATATAAAGCAATGCAAAATTCAATTGATCAAATCCTGAAACAAGATTCTCGAAGGCACAACATTATAACCATACATGATCCTCCTACTTGTAATAACCACTAGTATTTTAGTTTCAATAAATATAAAGTAGGGGTAAAGTAATTAAAGGAAGTGAACGCTTAGTCAAGCTACATAAAATTTATATCCTATTTTACTTAATACAACATAAACTGTATAATTTAAATATGTCTATTGTAACCCTTCAGATTGATTGTAAATGAGATTTCATTAATTGTAAAAGAATAGTTTATACAAACAATTTTCAATTTTGAAATTAAAAAAAAGTTAACTAAAACCCATATTAATGGATTTGGATTATTCATAACTAGTAGAAATATAATAGTGCCTAATAGGATTTTTTTGATTATTTGCCACTCATAATTATTGGTAATGAAAAACGTATTGATTTAAAAGTGAAGCTAAAGTTCGATTAATCAAATTAATAAGACACCTTAATCGAAAATTATTTTTTTAAAGAATCACTCACCTGGATCGGACTTAAAATTCAACTCCACAATTAAACTCCACTCGTTTTTGTATCTTTGTCCCGTCTCTAGAGAATAATCATGTAAGGTTTTTATTTTTATTTTTATAAGAGAATTCCCAATTGTACTTGCCACCTATAAATTGCATTTCACCTTAAGATGCCTAGTGTAAAGGTGAAGCAGGTGGTGGCACAAACTTAAGGTATATTCCTTTCTTCTCTAATCTATTATATTGATGTATGTATATACATATACTTATCTACTAGCTCTATTATAATATATATGTGTGTCTATATATATATGTGTGTGCGTGTGTGTGTTTATGTAATTTCACTAATCTAATGTGTATATATATAGATAGATATATGTTAATCTATCTTTCTAATGTAATCCATGTTATATACGTAGATATATATATATATATATATATCTAATTGCTCTAATCTATATTATAGAAGTGTATATATATCTATATTAAGTTTAACTTTTACAATTTTAATTAGTATTCAAATCAATATATATTATTAGTTAAAATCGTAGGATACTCGGTATTTGAACGACTAAATTACGCGGTATTCTTAATAATCTATAATAAAATTTGAGTTGCACTCAAAATTATGTTATACAAGAATACCTTTTTTTTTAAAAAAAAAAATATATTACAAGTAGTTGAAATTTCGGGGTTCTACATCCTTCCCTCCTTAAAAGAATTTAGTCTCCAAATTCTCTGCTTGAAACAGCTCAGGGTAGTGCTTTCGCACATCCTCTTTCGCATACTCCTCGTTTCCCAAGTGGCTTCTTCTAACTTATCGTGGTTTTGCCACACCACCTTAACCAAGGAAATATTTTTGTTTCTCAACTCTCGAACATGACGATCTATTATTCGCAACGGTTTCTCCTCGTATGTCAAATTCTCCATTACTTGAGGAATGTTGTCCTTGATTATGTGCTCCTTCCGTATAGAGTCGGATGATATTTCTTTAGCCATGTTTCATTATAAAGAGACGTGAAAGATGTTGTGCATTCCCCTTTTAGTAAGTTTTGATTGGAAGCTCTAAACGATAAGCTACTTGTTTGCCTATTCTTTCAAGTATTTTAAAAGGGCCAATGTATCCGGGACTTAATTTTCCGCCTTTCTTGGAATGAATCATACCCTTTCGAGTTTGTCTAATTGATTATAATCTTGCCAATTGGAGACAATCATGTTAAAATTTAAGGATTAGATAAATACGAAAATACTTCGATATTTGATTTGATTGCAAACTCTAGATCCTTTCTTCTTTTGATCGTTGGTGAGCTTTTGACATGTGACTTTAAAGGTGACACATGGATTTGGAAGTAGGATATTTAAGGATTAGAATTTAAGGATTAGATAAATATGGAAATTCATTCTTTGATTTGATTATTTGAACTTTGTCGATAGCTTTTGACTTGCACTAGATCGAGCTTTGGAAACGGCACGATGTAGTAATTTTCTTCTTAGGAGTCCATTTATCATCAATTTCCCAATGAACATATAGATGACTTACACTTCCTTCCGTATAGAGCTTCATAAGGCGCCATCCCGATTGTTGCTTGATAACAATTTTTGTTGTAAAATGCGGATACTTCTAAATTACGCTAGGGCCAAATGTGAATCCATGTTTCATTATAAAGTAGACATGTAGAATTGGGAGAATGATAAGTTGACACATGTCAAAATTAATGGGGTGATGACACGTGTCAACTTTATTTTTTCTTTTAGTATATAGGGTTGATTTGATTGTAAGTAGTATAGTAAATGAATTTATATTTGGAAAAATATAGAAACTTGATTTGCCTAATTGATTACAATCTTGCCAATTAATATTTGATTGGATTAAAAATTAATTAGATTAAAATTGCCGATAAGCCTTTGCCTAATTGATTACAAACTTGAGTTTGCCTAATTGATTATAATCTTGCCAATTAATATTTGATTGGATTAAAAATTAATTAGATTCAAATTGCCGATAAGCCTTTGCCTAATTTATTACAAACTTGAGTTTGTCTAATTGATTATAATCTTGCCAATTGAATAGTCTTTCTCATTCTTCTTAATTTTTCTCTCATTTTTCTAACTCCAAATTTTGATATTTTCGTTTTTCCCATAAGCCTTTGGCCAAATATATATGTGTTAAAATTTAAGGATTAGATAAATACGAAAATATAAGTAGTATATTGATATTTGATTTGATTTGATTGTAAGTAGTATAGTAAATGAATTTATAATTTATAATTGATAAAATAATTAGTTGGTGACATGATTTGACATGTGACTAACTATAAAGGTGACACATGGATTTGGAAGTAGTATATTGATATTTAAGGATTAGAATTTAAGGATTAGATAAATATGGAAATGTAAGTAGTATATTTATATTTGATTTGATTTGATTGTAAGTAGTATAGTAAATGAATTTATAATTTATAATTGGCAAAATAAGTTGGTGACATGGTTTGACATGTGGCTAACTATAAAGGTGACACATGGACTTGGAAGACTAAAATTTTGACACGTGTACCAAATTGATTAGGTGATGACATGTGGCAAATTATTTTTTCTTTTAGTATATAGGGTTGATATATATATATATATATGTGCGTGTGTGTTTTTATGTAATTTCACTAATCTAATGTGTATATATATAGATAGATATATGTTAATCTATCTTTCTAATGTAATCCATGTTATATACGTAGATATATATATATATATATATCTAATTGCTCTAATCTATATTATAGAAGTGTATATATATCTATATTAAGTTTAACTTTTACAATTTTAATTAGTATTCAAATCAATATATATTATCGCTTAAAATCGTAGGATACTCGGTATTTGAACGACTAAATTTATTATTCTTAATAATCTATAATAAAATTTGAGTTGCACTCAAAATTATGTTATACAAGAATACCTTTTTTTTTAAAAAAAAAATTCATACATATATAAAAAAAAAATATTACAAGTAGTTGAAATTTCAAGAATACCTTTTTTTTAAAAAAAAATTCTACATAAAAAAAAAATATTACAAGGAGAAATAAAGGAGATCAGATCTTGTAGGCGATCCCGCTTTGATCTATAAAACGAACAAATCTATATCTATCTATCTATCTTTTATACTGTTTTTTGCAATTTTTGATTGGACAAAAATATCCTTTAGTGATAGTAAAATTTTAGGACAACTAAGTAATTTGATATTTATTTATCTTCTATTTGTTCAATTATAAGACAATGTGACCTTTTATATTCCACATTTTAAAAGTATTTATTCTTTTAGCTATAACTCTTAAATATTTTTGATTTTCAAATAATATTAGCTTCATATTAATTAAAATAGATTTCGAGAGCTTTCCAACCATATGTCATAAGCATATATAAGGACTTCACATGAGAAAATTTTAACATTATAAAGTTCAACACTATGTAAAAATTAAGAATTTATGTTTTCTATAGTTTTGTTATTTATTTAATCTTTTTTGTTTAATTATATGAGAAATGTAAATTATAGTAAAAAAAATTCAGAATCTGAAAATATATTTTTTTAATCATAACACTAAGAATACTTTAAATTTCTTATAAAATAAATTTCAAATTTAAACTAGGTTTCAAATCTCAACTATATGTTCTAAACATATACACAAGTCGTTATAGAAGAAAATTTTAACTATTTAACTTTCAGTATGATGCAAAATTGTATACTTCTTACATTTTTTTAAATTTTGTCAATAATTAAATATGTCTATTATAATTTACAAGAAAATGATCAAATTACAATATACACGATAAGAAAAATAAAATAAAAAAATTTTAGGTGGTTTTGATGCTAAATAAAAAGTAGAGAAAATACACAATTTCTTTATGGTCGAAAAATTCTCCCACAATTAGTAATATGTGATTTAAAAATTAATTTATTGATGGTTGTTAAAGAAATAATATTGAAAATAAGAGAGTTTCATATTTTATGTTCTACATTTTAAAAGTATTTATTCTTTCAGCTATAACTCTTAAAATATTTTGAATTTTCAAATAATATTAGCTTCGTATTAATCTAGATTTCAAGAGCTTTCTAACCATATGTCATAAGCATATATAAGGACTTCACATGAGAACATTTTAACAATATAAAGTTCAACACTATGTAAAAATTAAGAATTTATGTTTTTCTATAGTTTTGTTATTTATTTAATCTTTTTTGTTTAATTATATGAGAGATGTTCATTATAGCCAAAAAAAATTCAGAATCTGAAAATATATTTTTTTAATCATAACACTAAGAATACTTTAATTTTTTTTATAAAATCAATTATAAACTTAAACTAGGTTTCAAAATCTTCAACTATATATTCTAAACATATACACAAGTCGTTATAGAAGAAAATTTTAGCTATTTAACTTTTAGTATGATGAAAAATTGTTTATTTATTATATTCTTTTAAATTTTCTTAATAAGTAAATATGTTTATTATAATTTATAAGAAAAAGATCAAATTACAATATACACGATAAGAAGAAATAAAATAAAAATATATTTTAGGTGGTTTTGATGCTAAATAAAAATTAGAGAAAATATATAATTCCTTTATGGTCAAAAAATTCTCCCTGAATTAGTAATATGTAATTTAAAAATTAATTTATTGATGGTTGTTAAAGAAATAATATTAAAAATAAGAGAGTTTCATAGTTTATTTTTATTGCAATTTCATGTATATTTTATTTTAATTAGCCATATCAGTAAAATAAAAAGTACAAAATAAAAGGAAAAAGATTGACATGAAAAAAAAAGCGAACAAGAACCAAAACAAGTTTGTCGCGACAAAAAATTTACCTTTTAAATGTTAACTATATGTGTTAATATGGCTTTTATTTAATTTTCTATATATAACATTATAAGTTGTAGTTTCTAATTTATTATAGTTTAATATATTATGATCTCAATCTTTCGATTATTTTATATCCTAGAAATTTTAAGAACAAATGCAAAAAATTGTTAAAAGTTGTATATATAAATTTATAAAAAAAATAAATTAAAGAATACAAATTTAATAAAAAAATCCATATGTATTAAAAACATTTGTGATAAAACTTGAATATCGTTTGAAATTTACACCCTTAAAAATTATAAGTTTAAAATATCAACATGATACATATTTATAATAAAAATGTATACCAAAATAATTAAATTTTAATAAAATGGTGGGAAAGAGTGAAACAAGAGCTAAAATTGGATTAGTCTAAAAGATCATATCTGCTATGCAAAAAAAAAAATATAAACTCATTTAATATGTAACAATTTGACTACTGAAAAAGTAATTATATATTACAAATTATATATTAATTCAAATACTAACATAACATTCATAAAATCTAAGTAAATTAAATAATTACAATAAATAAGAGTGAAAACTAAGAATAATAATATTGAAAAATAAATGGTTATACTTTGACATTAATGAGTTGAGATTGATCTAAATAATTTGGGAGGTTAATCTCACATATTTAGATAGTCTAGGATTAAACCAAATGAAAGAATAAAAGTAAATAGTTAAAAAAAATACGTGGGTCATAGCTGGGAATTCTAAAGAAAAATTAAATGGCTTTCATATAATATGTATAATTTGACATTTTCCATACATCTCAGTTCATTTTAATAGCACACCTCTATGACTTATAAATATTCAAGCACAACGGCAATTATTATAAAATTGGGTACAAATTATTCTAATCTTTACAAAATCAAATATTATGAAAAATTTGAAAACAAGAATCAGAAATGGAACGTCAATGTGTGTATATAAAATTGTAAACAAACAAATAAATAAACTAAACTTATTTAATACGAAATAGTTTGATATCATCTATGTCAAAGATTAATATTTCTTAAATTACATGTTAATTTAGGTACCAATATAATAATCAAAATATTCGAAATAATATTTATGTATCAAATTTATTGTGTTAAACTATATATAATAATAAATTGGAGTGAAGTGACCATGCTTAGTGTCAAGTAATATGAATTATTCCGGACATAAGGAGGCGGAAGAGAATAGTTAAGGGTTTTTTTAACACATGATATCTAAAAGTTTGGCAACTATATTTTCTTATTTGATCAAAAATTCAATCAAAATTTTAAATAAAGATTAAAGTACTATATACCATTTTGTCAATAAAAGGCACTAAAAATGGATTGATAATTTTATTTTACAACAAATAATATGATTTTATAAACGAGATTAAATGAGATCAATTTTAAATTTACAGTCTCTTCAAATAAATATTGATTAGTTTCAGTATATTAAGAATAATTGCAATTTTCATAACTATACGGCTCACAAAATTTACAATTATGTAAATTTTAATATAACCAAAATAGCCAAATTCAATTGCAAGTACAAACTCTAATAGTATAACATATCTTTCTAAAACTTTATGAAATTTTAAAAAACTATATTAGTTTTTAGTTTATTATGTATAACTTTTTAAAACATAAGTGAATGCAAAAATAAATTCAAACATAAAAGTTAATTAGTATTATATTTAATTATTGAAGATTGACACGTGAAAATTGTTAACTTATTTTTTTTTCATTAGACTGTCTTTGGTTTTATTATTTATTATATTTTGTGTACAATTGAATACAACTTCAAAACTCAGATTCCGACTTATCACTTTTTCATAGTATTATTTAATACCTGACTTTCGATAAAACTAATGGATTTTTTTTTATAAATTAGGTTAATGTTTATTATTTTTAAGACACTGGAAATAGGAGGACTACAAACTTTAAGTTTAAGTATTAATGATAAAATATTAACTTTGTTACTAGAATTAAAATAATATATGATTTTTTTTACATATATATTATATTGTATTTTTTTACATTTCTTTAATCGAAGAACTGAGATTTAATAAAAGAAGTAAGCACATGAAGTATAAGAATTTGATTAACCTTTATTTTATTTTATTTGATTTGAATAACAATAACAAATAAAATGGTGATATTATGATGGATTTTGGTATATTACTTAATTAATTATGTTTTTTTAATGGGATAACTTGCATGTGATTCACTAATCATTAGCTTATGATTTATAAGCTAAATTATTTTGATTATGTAAAATGCATCCAATGCTAAAAGAATTCGAAAATCATGTAAGAGAAAATACTTTTCTAGCCATTACAATGAAATAAAAGACTGATGAATGTGATTGTAAGCTAATATAAAACTTATTTTGTTGTTGGCAAAAATATTTTTCTGGTCCACTAAATGGATTACATCAGACATTTAGTCCACTAATTTAGGGATTTTTGAAATTGGTCCACTAAGTGGAAAAAATTCGGATATTTAGTCCACTGACATGCTATAGCAGGTAAATTTGACTGGCATCCTACGTGGAATGTATTTTATTTTTGAAAAAGAAATTCAAAAATATTTATTTTATTTTTTAATATTTTAATATTAATCAATAAAATTATTAAATAATAAAATTATTTTTAGTAAAGTTGTGTGGATTGCGTGCGACGCACGTGTTTCTTACTAGTATTTAAAAACAGGAAATGTCCAATATCTTTGTACTTTATATTCAAAAACAACTAAATTTATCAAATCAATGTCTGTCAATTAATTTTCATATCAATAATCCTGCTAAAAATATATATGATTCTTAAGAAAACAGTTGAGAATTAATTAGAAAAAATAAAATAAAATATATCAATATAAAAATTAACGAATTTATATATATCCGAACACATACAGTACGTAGTACAAATAATAAAAGCTGTCTTCAATTGATATTAAATCATTTAACGACAAAACAAATATAGGTAGGAGTAGGAGTAGTTAATTACCCAGCCTGAAACAATATATAGTAAGACATCATGATCGATGTAAATATATAATATATTATTTTATTTATAAAGTAATAATTTAATTAAATTTAAACAGCGTGATGTTGAAGACCCACAGCATCATCTGGAATGTAGGCGCCCCAGAACCAGTGAGCCTTCCAAACCCTATTCATCTCCTCAATAGGCATATTCTTTGTCTCAGGTACGAACAAATAGACGAATGTGGTCATCAACACCACCCAACCCGCGAAGAAGAAAAACAATCCAAATTTCAAATGGCATAGCGCTGATAAGAAAAGTTGTCCAATTATGAAAGTGAAAAACATGTTGACTGACACATTAATAGACTGTCCTGCGGATCGAGTCTCTAAAGGATGTATTTCACTAGGAACCAACCAACCCAATGGGCCCCACGACCATGCGAAAGCCGCCACATAAATGCATATCAAAGCCAATGCCAGATTGCCTAATGCTGGGGTGAATGCCCCTTCTCCAGCAACCCCAAAAACCTTGTATATCAACACTCCAACACTAATCTGACATATTATCATCTGAGCTCCACCTTCAAGGAACAATGCCCTCCTACCGAACTTGTCGACAGTGAAAATGGACACAAATGTTGCAAACACGTTGACCAATCCAGTAACAACGGCAGACATTAGAGCAGCATCATTTCCGAATCCCAAGGTCTTGAAAAGAACAGGAGCGTAAAACATGATTACATTAATGCCTGTAAGTTGCTGGAACATTGGGATCAAACTTGTGATAACTAATTGTGGTCTGTACTGACGCTCCAATATTTTCTTCAATGGTTGCTCCACCCGCTGTGAGGCTTCGCTAGCTTCCAAAAGATCGCTGAATTCTGCGTCAACATTGTCAGTCCCACGAATTTTCTGCAACATTTCTCTGGCCTTTTCCTTCTGACCTCTTTCGATCATTGAATTGGGAGTGTCGGGTAGGAATATTGCTCCAATTGTCATGATCAAAGCAGGGGCAGCTGCCAAGGCTAGTGAAACTCTCCATCCATTCTCTTTCATTTTTGAGGTGCCATAGTTGACAAGATTTGCACCAAAAATGCCGAGTGTGGTTGCCATCTGGAAACCGATGTTGAGTGCGCCTCTAAGCTTGGCAGGAGCCATTTCTGAGAGGTAAACAGGGACGGATTGGTTAGCGTATCCAATGCCAACACCAAGAAGTAAACGGCCAATGATTAGCATTTCAACATTCATAGCAGCACCATTAAGCACAGCGCCGATTAGAAAGACAACACCTCCAACAGTCATTGATGTCTTTCTACCAAACTTTTTTGTAGTGGCAGAAGCGAAGAAGGAAGCAATGAGGGCAGCCAAATAGAGGGAAGAAGTGAAGAGAGTCAGTAAATGATTCTCGAATTTGCAGTATTGACTCTCGTGCCCCGATGCGTCCTTTTGCTTTGCGTAAACTGATGGGAAGAATTTCTCCAGAAATTCATCCATGGAAGTAACTCCTCCTGAGATACCAATGTCATAACCGAAAATCAGACCGCCCGTAGCAGCAACCAAACAGGTCACAACCACGAAAGGCGTAACTTTCCCTTCATAGTTTCCTGAAGGAACAACAACTCCGCCAACTGCCATCTTATTTATTAACTCTACTATATGCACTAAACTTTAATTATACACCACAAAAGAAGGTTTTCAGATATACAGAGGCTCTTTGTATAATATGTACAATAATATATATATATATATATATATATATTTTTGGTTTTTTTTAGAGATATATATATATATAGACCTCTGAATCTTTCTATTCCTTCTTTTTTTATTTTATTTTTATTTGCTTTGTCGTCTCTATCATTCTACATCTGCGTGACAATCTTTAATTATTGCCCTGCAGACGACGTACTATTAATTTATTTTGCTTGATCTTTTCTGATAAGAGATGAAGGCCAGTATTTATAATTATAAACAACGAAATGGATGAATTTTATTGTCGGTTTAACAATATATGGACAAGCATGTTTTTCTCTGTTGTTTGTTGTTAACGTTAATCTTTATCTGACTTTTGATCCTTGTGATCCGCTCTACATGAATATGTACCAGACACACAAATCCTCATTTGCACGCAAATAGGATCCTCCATGTTTTTCTCTGGCTCTCATGCGTGTGATTTTGCATGGATTAAGCGATCGATAAATATGGTCGTCTACAAGACAGTTTGAAGATATATAAGTGATGATATAATTATTTATTTAAATAAATTTTTATATTAAAGTCTGTGGTCACCACCCACCATGTTTAGTTTCCTACCTAAATATAATTTTGTATTTACTGTAGAGGAATGCTAGCTAGCTAAATGCACTTGTGGAAGAATGATATGTAGCTGATTTAATAAATTGTATGTGAGATTGTGATTGTTAGTAAATATCGGTTAAATTAAAAATCACATATTTCACGTAAAGAGTGGATTGAGTATATATATTTGTAGTGTAATTGTTGATCCACGTAGCCAGGATTAAACCCGTCTACAAGCCTCAATGGCAGGGGCGTATCTACATGGAGACATGGGGTACAGTTGTACCCCCAATTTGAAAAAATTCAAAAATAAAATATTTAAAAAATAAATATTAATAATACATTTGTACCCCTATTTTTACACAAAATTATATTTTAATCATTTAAAAGTAAAAAAAAACAACTAAAATATTTTTCTCAACTTGTGATTCAATAAGCTTCCACATTTTCCTTCTCCCCACAAACAAATATCGACAAGTTTCCAATGATATCGTAGATCGCTTTCAAGAAAATAAAGACATGTTAGACCCAAATGCAATTGCAAGTTTTATTGTTAATGGTATGTATGTTTCATTTGCATATTTTGGGTTGTACGATTTTCTATATTAAACAATATTTATATGCATGTTTTTTTAAATATATATCGTTAGAGCCAGAAAAATTAGCCCGACCCCACCAACCTGCATATAGGGTTGGATTGAGCTTCATTTTCAAATGTCTGAAAAAGACTAAGCCTAACTACTTTGGCCAAGCTTAAACGGTCCGAAGCTCGACATAACCGAACGCCCCGACCAACAATATATTTGTTAGGCTAGATTGGGCCACAAGAAATGCTACCGATGAAATCTTGGATTGGCCAAACCGGTTTGATTTTATGGCTTGGCCCTTTGGGCTAGGGTCGAGCTAGCCCGACTCAACCAATTGTCAGCTCTATATATTGTATCCCCATTTTAAAAATCATGAATACACCACTGCTCAATGGTTGAATCGCGAACAACGAACAAACCCCGTAGATTAGTTGAACTGTTAGCAAACCACGAACAAGATCACGGACCATCTTTCTTGTTGGTATAATAGCTACTAGAGTTATTTAATTTGATGCGTACACAACTTGGAAAACATTGGTGATGCTCCAAGAGGAAAGTCATAGAGAAAAATTTTAGGAGAAAGATTATTTTTTGTTGTGCGGAAGACGTATATTTTTCGTAGACTGATAATGTAGGGATCGAGAGATATGAATATATATATATCTCAGTAATCCCATATCTCAGATGGAGCACTCCCGATGGAAGAAATTTCTGGATAAAACTAATCTAAATAGGACTCCCTATTATTTCAAATATGAATGTAATCTAATTGCATCCAATAATGATCAATGAGATTAGTCTTTTTCTGTAATCAATGGTGAGTTTAACATATACCTCTTAATCCTGTGGGGTCAAGCTTGGGCCATATACTTGGATAATTTGGTTCCACCAAATTTTTTATGCTGGTTTTAAGCAAGTCCAAGGTTACGTAATTTACCCTCCAAAAGTTTACCCTCCAAAGTTTTAACCAGGTGGCTTAGCCCACCTGGCCACCACAAGCAATTGTGGGATGGAGGTCAGGGGTTCAAATCCCTGCTCCATCAAATTGTTTGTGGGGTGGAGGTCAGGGGTTCATATCCCTTCTCCATCAAATTGCTCCCCCGGGGCATATGCGAGTGAAGATTTGGTGGGAACTCATCTTGAATAGCATCCGTGTGGGTTCGATTCGGGAGAGATCGTTATTAGTAGATTGGGGGTCGAACATAATTGTTCTCTTTACCTGGAGGATCTGGTTGTACGTCGCCAGAACCCGTCGAGAACACCGCTGCCGGTCGTGCACATCCGCGTTTACCTTGGCGGCAAGAATGAGGAGCCGAGTCGTTGTCCTCGGTATAGTCGGGCGTAAGCCTGGAAGCTGAGTTATAAAAAAAAAAAAAAAAAATAATTATATCAACCAGCTGGATGTGGATCACCTTGAATTTTTAGATTATTAAAACAAACATTGAACTTTGGTATTAAACCCCATCAACTCGATATTTTCTATTTATTTATTAAATGACTTAGTGGTACTAGGTGGGAATAAATAATGCTGAGTTTTGAGGTTAAATTATATGAAATAACAGCTTTAGAGTGCATAAGCATTAAGTAATATTATTACTAATATTTAACAACTCATAATTAAAATAAATATTATTGTTTTTCCAATAGAAAAATCAATTCTATAAATCGTTGGGATCATTATTTGTCATCAATTGGTAAGGAGAATTGTGTAATTGGATATGCCTAGATTTCATCAGGCTTTATACAATAATCATTTGGTTGATGAGCACTTACTTAAATTTTTGGTGTTTGTATTTTACTTCAAATTTTGAATTTTTTACTTCGATATCAAGATACTCAAACAAAAGAATAATTTGTTTAGTATATATATCTTAGTTGCAGCGCCGGGGTAAAAGTACAGATTATTGAAATAAATAATTAGTTCCCAAATTGTAGATTACTGAAAGAACTTTAGCGTGTAGATATTCTAAATGCTCGAACAAAGTATAGAGATGATCATAGATGTAGACACATTTAAAGTCACATACATCGGAAATAAATAAAAAGACCAGAATTGTAGCACCCTTTGTAGCTTGTTTGAATTTTAGTGCGGAAAAATAAGTAACTAAAATTGAAACACTTTAAAAACGCATAAAACTACGGACAAAAAGAAAATATACTTTACATTGTTCAAAACATTTACAAAGGAATGAATACTAATAATTGAAATGACTAATAATCCAGAAACATTTATTAAAATGACGTTCCACATCCTAACATAAATAAACTCATATTGTCACGCCCCAAAAATGGAGTCATGATACAAACAATCAAACTTATATTGGTTTAACATCCATAAAAGTCAACAATTATCCTCAAAGAACCATGGTCAACATAATACAACTAAAACAATATATTGGTTTAACATCCATAAAAGTCAACAATTATCCTCAAAGAACCATGGTCAATATAATACAACTAAAACAGAGTATGAGTGGCAATGAAATTAAAACAATATAATACTTAAGTCTTAGGGTCTTCAAGGCCATATATAATATGTGTCGAAATTCGAAATAGCAAATACATAGTCAATTACATAGGAAGTCCAGGAAAACATAGTTATCGAACGCCTAATCTCGCAGAAAATCACTCGTCGCCTGAAGGTGATTGGTTGTCCTCATAGTACGGATGTTCACCATCTGGTCGTTGAAAAGACGGGGGTGAGACAAAAATTATCACTGGATGGATGCGTGTGTGCGAGAGTGCGGCTGTCAATTATGCTAGAAAATAGTTATATGAAATCGATGCATGATGCGTTGGTGTCACATAATTATCGTTCATTTACAGATCATGATCATGCAGGCATATATGGTTGAGTATGTATCATAAGTTCAACCCAAATCAAACAGAAGTATTGCTCACTAAATGTGATGGCAATATCAAACCGTCCTTATTTTGCGGAGTCGAGCCGTTCAATCATTATGTCCCCAACAGATCACCTTATCCCTCTAATGGATAGGGCCGAAGTCGTTATCCCAGAAGGCATCTCCATAGAAGGCTTGCGAGGCCCAGAGATCATCATAATCATGATTATACCCATACTATGACCCAATCATCCTATCAGACTCTCCTATCCATCTCAAGGTAGGAATTTGGACGATGGAGGCTCGTAAGAGATTGTAGTCGTGCTACACAATCTCGTACTCGACTTATGTACTACACATAAACAAATCAAATTAATGTATGAGACATTCGAAGTCACATATAACATGTTCAAGATTTCAGTGTCATATCGCAAGTCATTAAGGTAGCCGGAGTGAACAAATAACACAGTGTCCGGTATCGACTTATCAAAATGTAGTTTAACGGCTAGTTATCGAATGGACAATATAGCCTTGAGATGTATTTGGTTCAGTATATTATGCAAAATCCAAGATACTCATGTATTCGCATATTCAAGACGAGGAAGTCGCCATTTTGGGTGTGTAATTATTCGGATGGAAAATCCATTAAAAGGGTCTGGGTATGACAAGAAAATAATATCCTTGTTGGATAGTTATAAATATAAAGTTTTGGTTTCCGTAAGTAGAGTAAGATTGAAATATATTTTCTTGGACCTTGAGAAAAATGAAAATCTTATAAGTAGTATTTATTGAAAATTTGTCCTTATCGGTTTTAAAATTCGGTAAGTCTTGGTCCAAAAGTCGAAAAAGAGTGAGGTAAATTTCTAAATTATTTAAAAATCACAAGGAGTCCAGAATACAGAGAGTCGGGATCAGAGTTTTTGAAAATTCCAGTTTGATCCCTTATTTTCCCAAAAAGTGTCATTTTCAACTCAAACTTTAAAAAATGTGTATCTCCCAAACCGGGAGAGATTTTAATGTGATTCTAGTTTTAAAATTTCACTATATATAGTTATTGGGACAAAGAAGTTTTGAAAAACTTTAGTTTAAGCCCCTCAATTCTAAAAAATTGTATTTCTAGTCCAAAATCAATTTTGTCCTCAAGGGTTCATTTGAAGTTGATTTTTATGAAACTTTAATTATTGGTTCTTAATGTAATATAAACAAAGTTAAAAATTTTAAGAGAAACAAATTTTTAGAAGGGTCGACAGTTTGAAAAATTTCAGTTTGGTTCCTTTGTTTGTTTTTTTGTCCCGTATTTTGAAATTACGTATCTCAAAATACTTAAGGGATTTTGAAGTGATTCCAACTCTAAAGTGTCACTTAACACAGTTCGATATTGGGATAAAAACAGTTTTAAAAATCTTGCAGTTTAGGTCCCAAATGTTTAAAATTTGAATTTTTAGCCCAAAAGTGGTTTTATGGTTGAGGCTCGTTATGCTCAATTTGTCCATACGTTTGAAACTTAACATATTCAATATACTCATGAAAACACATTATAAATCACTTTTTATGTATTTCATGCTCTACATGATTTTAGCAAAATTAAATGCTAGTTCTTGAAAGAGTTTTTCCACCCACCTTAACTGGCTTCAAGTGTAGTCTTCTAGAAATGGAGTTCTTCCTCTTGGCTCCAAATTATTTGGCTCCAAACTCACCAAGTTAGCCCCTAGATAGTTTTAATCAAGATTTTATTGTTAGGAGTGCGAGGCTTCAAGTCAAGAAGGGAATGAGTGTAACAAAACCAAAAATGACCATTATTTACCTTAATATCCTCGAGTAGTCTTAAAAAACGAACTACTTCTTCACGTCTCCAACCTCAAACTTGAGCTCTATATGTGAGTTTTCTAAGTTCCAAAATTTTAAGTTCTTGAGTCAAAATTTAAGTTCTCAAGTTGAGAAGAAGAGAGTACTAGAAATTACAATTTCTTAACTTACAATCCTTAAAGCTAAAGTAGTTTCTTCTTAAACTTCAACTGGAAGCACCATCCTATTGTCTTCCAATTTAAGGCATTGAAACCTCAAAAAGAGAAGAAAAATTTGTTCAAGTTAGAATTTGAAGAATAGTGTAAGAAGATGGAAGGTAAAATGAGAGTCAAGAATTAGAAGTCTAAGTTCCTTACCGTTTGCTGAAGATTTGAAGGCTTTGAGTTTTCAAAATGGAGAGTTTTCTTGAAGGGTTTTAAGGAGATTTTTGTGCTAAGTCTTAAAAGTATTTTGAAGAGTGTTAGAAGATGAAATAAAGCAAATAATACCCCCCTTTTGAACTAAAATTTTCGACATCTTCATTACCTAACACACACACACACACACACATATATATATATATATATATATTTGAATGTTGTCTAGTCGTGTCTTGCATGGGGAGCAAAAATGGGTTGAAGGTATGGGTTGTCATTGTAACATCCTGTTTTCACAATAAAATATGATTTATAAAGTAATATTGTGATTTATAATAAAACGCGAAATTTTCCAAAGATCATTTGCCATTAAAAATGTTAATATAAAAACTATTAGATAAAAATTCCAAGAATCATTCCATAAATAAATTTTTAATACTAAACATTAGAAGAATCCATCAAAGAAAAATCATAAAAAAATATAGTTTATTATTCTAATTTTTATTATTAGGGTCACCGCCTCCACGTGTCCCGCCAACTCCATCATTCATCTGAAATAGAAATATATTTTTGGGGTGAGCATTCAACTGCTCAGTAGGGGCATATTTGTCCAAGCTAAATACACAATACACATTACGAAATAACATGTTTAACAGTGAAAATGTAACTGTAGCTATGATATTGAAACATGGCTCGCACTGCCGAGATTTCACCGGAGGGAACTTTTATGCCCCGAACCTCTGTATGGTCCCACACGACTATAGACACGTAGCACGTAGAAGCATAAATTATCAAGCAGCATATAAAGGCATTTAACATGGACAAATAAAAGCGGAAAAACCCCTACCTCGAAAAGTAGTGTAGAGTAGAGTGTGTCGAAGAGTGGAAATTTCTATGCCCGAAAATTCTTGTTGCCTACAATTAAATTTAAAACTAGTATTAATATTTTGTAACTTTTATATAAAATTTATATATATAATAGGAATTAAAATTAAGGGCTAGAAATTAATTGTGTAAAAATTTAGGATTTGGATCAATTTCCTAAACTCAAGGCTAAACCCACATTTCTCTCCCTATTCCTTCACCTCACCCCCACGCCCCCACCTCCAAAAATCTTCTCTCCCCAAGCCCACCCCCTCTTTCTCCTTTCTCTTCTTTTCACATAAACTCTTTCTTTCTCTTTTGTCACTTTCTTCCCCATCTTTTCTTATTTCTATTTCAAGTCTCCATTGAAAACCCATTTCTTCTTCTCCATTTCTAACTCCCTCAACTCTTTTATTTTCTATATATTTTTTTCTTCTGTTTCGGTCAACAGACCCATCTCTCCCCACCATACTTTTTTTTTCTTCCTTTATTTTATTCTTCTCAAAATCCCTCTCCTATACCAACACACACACTCGCCGGAGAATGACGGTGACGCGTAGTGCGACAGCGGCTCGGTGAGTTTCGCAACGGAGTTTCACAACACATCTCAAGGGGTTTTAGTAAACCTGATGGTCTTTGATGTTCAACTTTGACTTGTTGACACGTCAAACATCTTGCTACAAATGACCCGATGTCTCTTTTCATGCTCCTACACCAGAATGCTTCTTTCAAGTCTCGTACATCATCGTACCACCAGGGTGAGCCGTGTATGGAGTACTATGAGCTTTCTCAAGAATTTCTCTTCTAAGTCTTCATTCTTAGGCACACATAATCTCCCTTCGTATGCTAATACGCCATCCGCCGTCATCTCAAAACCCTTAATACTTCCTTCTTGAATTCATTTTTTCATTTTATTCAGAAATATATCTCATGGTTGAGTCTCTTTTATCCTATCTCGCAATGTGGGTCGCACTACCAGTGTTGCTAACATCGCTTCTGTACTTCTCGGCGAAGTCACGATCTCAATTTTCATCTTGGTGAACTCTTTCACCAATTCTTCTTGCTTTGTTAGCAAACTGAATAATTCGCTCTTAGTTTTTCGGCTTAGAGCATCCGCTACCACGTTAGCTTTACCCGGATGGTAATTGATAGTGCAATCATAATCTTTTATTAACTCCAACCACCTTCTTTGCCTCATATTCAACTCTTTTTGTGTGAAGAGATACTTTAGACTTTTATGATCCGTGTATATCTCACACTTACTTCCATACAAGTAGTATCGCCAAATCTTTAGTGCGTGCACAACTGCAGCTAGCTCCAAGTCATGGGTAGGGTAATTCAGCTCATGTGGCTTCAATTGCCTCAAGGCATAAGCAACTACTTTGCCATGTTGCATCAAAACACACCCAAGGCCTAGTTTTGACGCATCACTGTAAATAACAAATCTCTCTGTAGGGTCGGGTATTATCAATACAGGTGCAGAGTCTTTGTTTCAATTCCTGAAAACTTTCCTCGCATTTCTCGCTCCAAATGAATTTCTCTCCTTTTCTTGTCAACTGGGTCATGGGTCCAGCTATTTTAGAAAATCCCTCAATGAATCTTCGGTAATAGCCCACCAAACCAAGAAAGCTACGAACTTCACTCGTATTCGTGGGTGCTTTCCACTCATTGACAGCTTCGACCTTACCTGGGTCAACCTCAATTCCATGCGCAGTTACCACATATCCGAGGAAAATTACTCGGTCTATCCAGAAATTGCACTTACTGAACTTCGCATACAACTTCTCTTTGCGAAGTACTTCGAATGCTGATCTCAAATGATCTTCGTGGTCATTCTCATTTTTTGAGTATATAAGTATTTAATCAATAAAGATAATGATGAATTTATCCAAGTACGGGTGAAACACCCTATTCATCAAGTCCATGAACACTGTTGGTGCATTGCTTAACCCAAAAGGCATCTCTTACGATCGGCACATCTGTTGGTGTTAATTCAGATGTCGGGGTTTCGACTATGTTTACCAAATAGCCTTGACAATTATCCTTCTTCAACAATTTCATTGCCTTCATCGCTGATATTGTCCGAGGACATTTCTAGTACTTGCCCCATAGTACTTTATTTCCCATCCCCTGGTAATTTGAGAGTTATATCCCTCTCTTTACACTTAATGCTTGCCTCGATGCCGCTAAGCCACCCATACCCAAAATTACATCGAAGTCTTTCATGTCAAGTATATACAAATCAGCACTAAAATTCCTTCCTCCTATGTTCACGCCTACATTCTTAACATTCAAGTCTGTAATCATTGTCTTTCCAGACGGTAAACTAATCTCAAGAGGTTCATCTACATATTCTTTTATTTGCCCAATCATAGTATGAAATTTGGAGACATAAAAGAGTGTGTGGCACCAGTGTCAAATAGAGCAAAAGCAGGTACATTACATACTGACATCATACCAGACATCGTAACTGCTTCATTCTCAGCCTCGCGTTGGGTCATAGCATACATCCTCGCATTTCCCCCAGTTTCCTTCTAACCCGACCCTGCACCATTGTACTTCGTGCAGTCCTTTGTGACGTGCCCTGGTGTCTTACACCGGTAGCAAACTCCTTTCCCATAGAGGCATTCTCCATAGTGGCTCTTACCACACACTGGGCATTGGGGTTTCTCTTGTGGTGGTGGTTGAGCAGGACCTCCTCCAACCTTAGTCATCTTATTTTTTTTCTCACTACTATTGTGAGTTGGTCCATCCCACTTTCTCTTGGGTGCCTCATTTGCTTTGCGCGGGTTTCCTTCTAGGTTCATGTTTACCACAACCATTCGAGCTCGATCTACTGCCTGTGCATATGTAACATCTCCAAGGATACTAATTATCCCACTTAACTCTAGGCGTAGTCCTTCCACAAACCTCTCGGCCTTCATTTGATCAGTGCTGACCAAGTGCGTTGCGTAACACGACAATTGGTTAAATGTTCGTTCATAATCAGGCACTGTCATATTCCCTTATACGAGGCCCATGAACTCTCTAGCCTTTTTTTCCTATGAGCTTGTGGGAAAAATTGGCATGCGACCAGCTCCTTGAAATCCCTCCACGTTAGCGCATTTCTCTCTTCATGAGTGATTGTGCGCCGGTGTAGGTCGCACCAATGTTTTGTATCCTGCTTCAGTTGGTAGATTGCACACGAAACCCTGTGTGCTTCTGAGCAAGCTATCAAGTCAAACACTGACTCTAATTCACCAATCCATTCTTCCACAACCATTGGGTCTTCACGTCCCGTAAGCACTGGCGGGCTGTAGCGCCGAAACTGCTCAACCACTTGTGAGGTAGTGTCTATAGGAGCTTGATGGTTTTGGCCATTCTGAGCATTAGCCACATTGTGTTAAGTCAAACCTTGCACTACAGTGACGAGGTTGGCTACTATATTTTCCAAGTTTCCCGTATTGCCTTGAACTGGGGCATTTCCAGCGGGTGTCTCATCACCAGTTGTGGCCTGGTTGCGGTTCCGATTAATACGTTGTGGTGCCATCTAAAATCATGAAATAAATTATCTTAGTAATTCCATATAGGATTTAAGTCTTAATATCTAAGGCGTGTAACCCATAAATTTAATCAAAAATTTATCTAATTCTCAATGATTATGAGGTAAACCCAGAAGCTTGCACTGATTCCATCTTATTGTTTGGTTCTCTCTAATATATGGTTTAAACTCATTTGTCATATTCTTAACTGAATCATCAAGGACTAAAGTAAAACAATCATACAATATAACTATAAACACCAATGTAATAATAATGTAATATTTTTATTAATTTATAATGCATTCTTTATTTAATAAGTAAGTGAATACATGAGGTGTTATTTAAATCTGTGCCACATCGTGGCGATCATCCTTAATTAGAACTTTCAGCCTCTTCCTCAGCAGGCTCTTCTTCAGGTTCATCATCCGACTCTTCCTCTAACTCTTCTTCAGGCTCATCCACGGGTGCCCTCACAGGTTCCCCCATAGGCGCCACCACAGGCTGCAGAGCCTCTAGGGCCACGTGGGTAACCCACTTGCTAAACATCAAAGCTGTGAACCCTTCATAATTGAGTTTGGCCTCCCGACGATTTTCGTCATATGTTATCAGTTGTGCCAATACTCGTTCACCCTTAACCTTCCACAAGTCGGGCAACTTATCAATTGTCCTACGATCCGCAACATAGTCATTTGGTGCCCTCGGGAGGTCTTTGATTCGAAGCCATTCCTGGTGCATTGCTACAATGAAAGTCCCCATGTTGTCGGTGTCGTTCTTTCAATAATGGAAATATCGGTCCGATTATAAAGCCGGGTGGTCATGTGGCCAATTAATAACATTTCTAGTCAGCGTTCTCAGATCTTTTAGCCATCTATAATTTTAATGATACAAGTCATATATGTTCATTTATAAAATTACAAAAGATACATTATATTTATAACATAAGAGATAATATTTGCTGTGAGACTTATTCAAAAGACTGAAATAACTTCAATATTAAAAATGCCAATTTAGTAAAAAAAAAAGTATATTTATTATTGTTATTATTATGTTGCGACTTATCACACAGATGTTTGGTGTATTATTTTTTGTGGCCAATCAGGAGATTCTATGCATGATTGATAAATTAATTATTATTATTACTGTTATTATTATATTTAAGGTTGTCACATACTGTGCAGTTAAATAATGGTAATATTTTTTTTATAGACTTAATAATATAGTAATTATAAGAATTGTGCTAAGTTGACACTTCTAGGACTTTTTATACAGGTATGTCAGTGGAATATTATAAAAAAAACTAAAAAAATTTAATATTATTATGTAATGGAAACTGTAGTTTGTGTAACAAGTGCAATAAATGTTATTAGAAATCTTTCTTAGTCAACAATATAATTTATTATTGTAAAAGCAGTATAACATGCATATTGATTAATGTAACACTAAATGTTAAAAAATTAGTCAAAATTGTACACTATATAAATATGCTCATAGACTATTGTCTCATCAATGCTATATGTACTATGTGGGTAAGATTATAATCAAGCCAGTGAATAAAACTGTAAAATAGCCTAATGGAATCGTTGCTATGAAAAATAATGTGTACCTTGATCGGAGTCTGCATAACATGTGGAGTAGGCAACCCCCTTCTTTCGTTTTTTTATATGTATCTATATTATATATTTATCCAAATTTTAAAGAAGAGATGTTTTTTATGTGTCTACAAAACCGTCAACCCGCTCTGATACCACTTCTGTAACATCCCGTTTTCACAATAAAATATGATTTATAAAGTAATAGTATGATTTATAATAAAAAGCGAATTTTCTAAAGATCATTTGCCATTTAAAATGATAATATAAAAACTATTAGATAAAAATTCCAAGAATCATTCCATAAATAAATTTTTAATATTAAACATTAGAAAAATCCATCAAAGAAAATTCATAAAAAAATATAGTTTATTATTCTAATTTTTATTATTCGGGTCACCGCCTCCACGTGTCCCGCCAACTCCATCATTCATCTGAAATGGAAATATATTTTTGGGGTGAGCATTCAACGACTTAGTAAGGGCATATTTGTCCAAGCTAAATACACAATACACATTACGAAATAACATGCTTAACATTGAAAATGTAACTGTAGCTATGGCATTGAAACATGGCTCGCACTGCCGGAATTTCACCGGAGGGAACTTTTATGCCCCGGACCTCTGTATGGTCCCACACGACTATAGACACGTAGCACATAGAAGCATAAATTATCAAGCAACATATAAAGACATTTAACATGGACAAATAAAAGCGGAAAAACCCCTACCTCGAAAAATAGCGTAGAGTAGAGTGTGTCGAAGAGTGGAAATTTCTATGCCCGAAAATTCTTGTTGCCTAAAATTAAATTTAAAACTAGTATTAATATTTTGTAACTTTTATATTAAATTTATATATATAATAGGAATTAAAATTAAGGGCTAGAAATTAATTTGGTAAAAATTTAGGATTTGTATTAATTTCCTAAACTCAAGGCTAAACCTACATTTCTCTCCTTATTCCTTCACCTCACCCCACGCCCCCCACACCCCAAGCCTTCTCCCCCCGGCCCCCAACCCGCCCCCAGCCCACCCTCCCTCTTTCTCCTTTCTTTTCTTTTCATGTAAACTCTTTCTTTCTTTTTTGTCACTTTCTTCCCCTTCTTTTCTTATTTCTATTTCAAGTCTCCATTGAAAACCCATTTCTTTCTTCTCCATTTCTAACTCCCTCAACTCTTTTTTTTTTCCAGATTTTTTTTTTTTTTTAAATTAGGATTTGATAGATTATTAATCTTTTTGTTTTACTTTTAACAAAACTGAGGTAATTGAAAACTTTTATATGGTAATTGCTGTCAATTAATATCTAATTACATTGTTAGATTAGTTGAAAAAAATGCTGATTAAGAGGGATTTAAAAATTGATTTGGTTGGAATTTATTATAAATTAATTTGATTGTTAATAAAATATTAATTAAATTTTTTAGGATGATTTATGTTTTATACCATATTTGGATAGATGACATGGGTTTGGGCTTGGGCTTAATATTATTTCTAGTGGCTAATGTATAAAATATAAAATAAGGTCTAAACTAATCTATTAGGCCCAATATAATAATATTTTTTAGATTTCCCCCAAAATTTTAAAATCCCTAATTATCAAACAATCAAGCCCTAATTTCGATTTCCCCCCAATTTCTTTGGGTACTACAATCATAAGAAGAAATAGAAGAATATAGGGTGTTGGGTGAAGGATTGAATAAAGAATGAGGAGGGTGTGGAAAATTGGGGAAAGAATGTTTGAATGGTTTGAGTAAATGTGGGGAATATTTGAATAGAATTTTAAACTAAGTTGCTGCAAATTGTCCCCCTTTGCTGTCCACACTCTAGTTTTTATCTTTTAATTGTCCAAATTTGTGAAAATTTGTGTATATTATCAAGTCCAGAAATTCACCTATCAATCCTACGATCACTTATCAATCCCACAATCACTTATCATAAGTCAAGCTCCTTAAGCTATAAGCTATATATAATGCTTATGTAATAAGTCATCTAGGTTATAATGTGCTAAATAATTCCCAAGTGTAGTATCATCACTTGTCATCTAAGTTTCTAAATAATCTAGAGCTAATTATTACAAATATATAATATCAACTTAAGCAATTAAGAAATTCCAAAATTAAAAAAACAATTCGAATTATAATTTATATGAATATTTTAAAAATTATAAATTAAAATTAAGGTGATCTATATTAGCATGAGCTCATTTTAATGTAGTCTGAGAAAAAAATAAGTAATTGAGCACACAAAATTGAATGAGTAACACTACACACGAAATTTTATTATGACATTCCATGAAAATAACGTGTTTGGATAAAAAATTTAAAAAATTTCTTTCAGATTTATCCTCCCAAGATTATAAGAAAACAAAACCTACCACTCTATTCTCTCTCCTCTAGCCCCTAAGGATGGCCGTCCTTGTGGCTGCTCCTCTAGACAAATTTTCCGTCCATGACATGGCCAGATTTATCATTTCCACAACGCCATCTTGTTCTCCATTCGATTTTTTATCTATGGGTCATGTTTAATCTTCCCCCATGGTACATGTTGCAGCGGAATATGCCCTAGATGCCTCTCAACTTTTGTTGGCTTCATACAAAACGTCCGTCCCTTCTCCTTCATTGAACAAGAACGCCATTCATGGGGTTGCAGTGGTCCCCACGAGTTTGTTACAACAACCATCCCCTCCATTACCTCATGGAGATGGCGGTCCCCTCAAATAGTTGGAGAAGGTTGTTACTCCAACAACTTTGGTGGTCCCTCCCACAACTTCTCCTATGGTGCAATGGTTCTAGGTGGTTGCGGTCCTCCCTGCTGTGGTCCCTTCTCTATTTACCACCATTTCTTCTACTTTCTCTTCAGGGTTTCCCATATTCTTGCACTTGGTCTCTTGGTCGACAAGAATGTTATCCCACAAATTCTTGGTAATCCCAAATCTTATTCTACTGTAGTTTTGGTAAACTAAATTTTATCCCTGAGCCTATTAAAAAGGGGATTATTACTCGGTTACTATTGATGAACATATTTATCAACAAAGAGTTATGGAATTTTCATTTTCGTTAATTGGGAGGATGGTTCTGGGTAAAAGAATTAACCCTTGGGCATTAATGCCACTTCAAAAATGGCTTACAGAATTATGGAATATTACAAATCTTTGGCGATTAATTCCTCTAGGGAAAGGACACTTTTGCCTAAAATTTTCTAATGTTGTGGATTGTTCTAGAGCTCAGGTTCGATTTACTTAATCTGTTCATCCAGGTTTTATTAAATTGTCCCCCTGGGTGCCTGACTTTAATCCGTTCATAGTTACTACGTCTACTGCTAGTGTTTAGGTTCAGATTTTTGAACTTAGTATTGAATATTGACATTCTGATTTCATTATCGGAATTGCGAAATCAATAAGTACCCCGGTTCCAGTTGATGAACGTTCGTCAAATGGATCTCTAGGTTATTTTGTTCGGGTCTTGGTTGATATTGATATGTCTAAACATCTTCAGGATTACGTAATGGTTGAAAGATGGGTCATTGCTCATTTGTTCTCTCAGTTACGAGAAATTCGGAATATTCTGTTAATTGTTGGATTACGGGACATTCTTCGGCATCCTGCTACCGGGTTGTGAGGTTTAACCCAACTAAAGAAGCTACTGTTCGACCTTCTTCTAGAGGATGATCTTGGGTTAAAAAGGTGTTTCAATCAGTTAATGCTCTGCATGATAAAGGCAAGGATGTTGGCCCCCAAGGGACGTTGCAACCTCCCCTCAGCCTCTTGGTGCCGTTGTGGAGACTGTGGTTCATTCTCCTACGCATGTTGTGCTTCCTCTCCTATTGTTGCTTTGGGAATTATTTTGCTGCTCTAGAAGATGCGAATGATCTAGTGGACGACAATGATGATCTAAACAAAGCCATAACTTCTAATTTTGTGGAAGACTCTTCGGTTGCGACACGAGGGCATGCCAACCCATATTTAGCTTCGCCTTCTCCATTTGCAGATTTAGCTACTTTGGAGGCACATTTAGAATTGGATCACACCACATTGAATGATGCATCTAGGGTTCCCTCGCTCTTCACAAGGTACACCCTACCTACCTTTTCTGATATCAAGAGGCGCCCGCAGGCAGTCCCGTACAAGTTGGCCAAGCCCATTCATCACATCTGTCAGGCTATTTCGGGATAAATCATTGGAGGCTTCTAAGCAACAACTTATTCATGATTTAATCAAGGACCGACTCCTCCAATTCATAATCTCACTCTTTTGGACGATGTTCAATCAGATAGTTTCAAAGTTCTAAATGTGGCTGCTACCAAGAGGTGGGAGGATTATGCGGATGAAGTTGAATCTTCCGAAAATGATGACAATGGATGATTAGTTTTGTCATACCCAGTTCTGATTTTAGTTTGTTTTTATGATTATTGATTTTTTTGCATATCCGTATGGACGTTTAATCTTTTTAGGGGTGCTCTTTCTGCCAAGGGTTTTTTCCACGAGGGTGGGCGTTTACCTTGGTAGGTTTTAATGAGGCCCAATTTTCAGCTACCTGATTGGCTTGTGATTGGGGTTTTTTTCCTTTCTTTTATATATTTTTCCAAATTATATAAAAAAAACGTGTTTGGACTCACCGTTTGAAGGGGATGACTCTTCTAAGGCCGCATACACCATCTTCCAGCCTCTCTTCTGAGCATTCGCTAGGGTAGTTGAATTTGGTCACCTCACACACCCGAGTGGCGTTCCATCATTGTTTGGCGAGCTACTCATCATCGTTTTGCCGTTTTGGATATTCTTAGACTCGAGGGTTCATTGGGCCTTCGGCTTGCTATTTGTGACCATTCTTAATCTGACTCTATTGATCACCTTTTTGTTTTATGTGTTTTTGCCGGGGGCCTTTGATCTTGGATTTTTTAGTCCTTTGAGATCAATTTTCATACGAGTCACAACTTTAATGAGTTTATGGTGCATGCTATGAATGTTCGATTGAGTGACCAACTTTTTTTTCTTATGGCCAGGTGCAATTATTTCTTAGATTTGTCTAATCTGGCACATCCGTAATGATGTTATTTTCAATGACAAAAAATGGTCAGATGGGATGGTTCTGGTTCATCTCTAGGCTATGATTGTTGAGTCTTCTATACTTGATCATAGTTGCATGAACAACACCCAACATGACCTTTTCTATCTTATGCGTCTCAATGTGTTGGGCCATCCGCGCAGGGCCTCTAAAACAGTTTCGATTGGCAATTACCCCTTCCGGATTGAATTAAGGTTAACATGGATGGTTGTGCTCTAGGTTCTCCAAGTTCTTGCACAACGGCAGGGGTTTTCTGTATGCACAAAGGATTTTTTGGGATTGTTTTGTTGAGCATTGCGACATTGGTTATGCATTTGAGACTGAACTTTTGGCAGCCAAGATGACTATCTCTTTCGCTTTTAAATTTGTCAAAATTATTATTTCGGGCCCCGAGTTTAAAATATCCGGATCTAACAAACCGGAAGGGCTTCTAATGTGATTCCAATTTTGAAATATCACTAAGGTCAGTGGGTTATTGGGACAAAAGCAGTTTTAAAAAGGTATGAGTGTAGGTCCCTTAACTTTTAAAAATTTGATTCTAGTCCAATTTTTAAGTTTTTGCCCTTAAGGCTTATTAGTGGTCCAATTGTAATGAAATTTGAACCATGGGTTCAAAATGTTATAAAATTATAGTTAAAGGTATTTTTCCAGGTACATGGACTGTATAAGTCCTGAAAATTTCATTTTGGTCCTTAGGGTATGGATAGCCTTAAATTGGCGGGTACCCTACCCATTGCCATCCCTACCTCAAATTACAGCTTAAGGAAAAGAAAAGTCCAACAAAACGGTAAACAGAATTCCCAAAAGTCGGAAAACACGGAAAAAGATCACTCTGTGGCTTGGTCTACATTGTCCACATAATCTTCATTTGGCCGTTTAAAAACAGGATGGGGTGAGATGAAAATTCTCACTGGATAGATGATCGTGTGAAAGTGTGGCGATATATATAAATGCAAGAAACCCGTTATGTGAAAAATGCGTGAGTTATGATGCGTGTATCACACACAGCTCGCAAGCAACATGATATTCAAAAATAATATACTTATATAGTTTTGGTGAACGGAGTTCATGTACATACAAGAACTATTTGTGAATTCAAACAAGTCAAGTAGTGGTTGCGTACTAAGTGTAGTGCCAACCTAAGCAAGTATTCTGGTTCGAGAAACTCCAGAATCGTGTGGATCAGACAGCGATTCCTTCGTTCTACCTTATGACTTCCCAAGCATTGGCACAAGGCCTCTCCATCACGCCATAGGCACGACAATCCAACAAGTATTTGCAAGGCTTGCAAGGCTCAGATTGTCATAATCGCGATTATACCTCAAGTACTACGACCCACTTCTCCCGTTGGACACTCCGTCCGCCAAGAGTGGGATTAGGACAAGAGTTGACAAAGCAAATATGTGCAATCAAATATCGAATAGTGCCTTTCAAAGAATCTAAGAATCCTCTTAATGGCACTTGTATGAAATACTATGAAAAATAAGCACATAGGCACAAGGCAATACATATACCGAGTCTATAAGAGTAAGAATAACACAAGTAAACGTACCTCGATAATTAATGCCTTTCTTGACAAATAATGACGTAAATGGCCATTGTGAAAATATGTAAATCCTACACAATTCTTAAAACAAATCTAGCACAAATCATAATGATAAAAGTGTAGGCTAAGAGATATCACAAGTAAGATCATGCCATAAAAACCCATAAGAGATGATAACACACTTTAGTCTAAAAAAATGCACAAGAGTTTTAAAAACATCATATAAGGTCTTTTTCAAAATATTTTAAAAGCACAAATATATATTGAAGACCTTAATTAAAAAATAAATACTTGAAAACTCAATTTGCAATTAAGACACAAATAAAAGCATGCATAATAACAAAATAAAATGCATATTTAACTAGGGAGATACGGGTTACCAATTACGCCATTTCCATGGGTTGTGCCGTTCCCATTGTTGATGATATCTTCCCCTTTGAAAATCATCTTGTTGATGATGGTTTCTCCAATTACTCCATTTCCAAGCATTGTGGCCTTCTCTTTGGAAATCATGTTGATGATGTCTTTGCCATTTCCAAGGATTGTGTTCTTCCCATTTTTGATTATATCCTCTTCTTGGAAATTGACTTTGTTTTCTCCTTCTTTGATCAAATGAGATGTTCATTTGATATTTCCTTGGCGGCATGAACTTTCTTCGATTATTAATCCGCCGAGTACCTAAAATGACATTGTTTTGTGGTACCCTCAAGTGCTTGGGTCCTTTGGGATAAGTCTTGAGACTTTTAGGTCTCCAACAATAATTAGAGCTATTTCTAGCCCAACAAGTATTTACCGTATGACCCCTCTTACCGCAATTAAAGCAAGTAACATCACTAATATGCATAGGAACTTGATTCTTTTTCATATGCTTGACAATATTAGGATCATGATCAAGTTCACTTTTCAAGTTATCAAAACCATTAACATTCACAATATTGGGCAATTTATTGGTACTCAAGTTGGGTTTTGATAAATCATTTTTCATGCAATTAATGTCCTCAACAAGAGTACTATTTTCTTTTTCAAGGATTCTAACCTTGTCAAGTGTGGTGGTGTGAGCACATGATAGTGATTCATAGGAAGTAAATAAACTATCCTTTTCATTTTTCAACATGTTGAATTCCTTTTTCAAGTTTTTGTATTTAACAAGCAAGCTTTGGAATTCATTTTGAAGGTCATCAAAATCATTTTGCAAATCACTATAATCATTTTGTATAACAATATCATAGGATGTAGAGGGTCTAAGACATACCTCGTTTTCTTCTTCGATACCCATAAAACATTGTTCGACTACTTCATAGTTGGAAGTTGAAAAAGGCTTGTTCCTTAGATTTGACCTTGTATCCCTTTGAGAAGTAGATGCTTTTGAGTTGCTCCTATCATTTGCATGTACTTCATAGATGGCTTCTAATTTTTGCCATACTTCATGAGCCGATCGAATTCCTACAATAAGTTCATCTCCCAAATTAGTAAGTGAACAATACAAAATATTTAGAGCCTTACCATTTAAGGAGATGATTTTCTTTTCTTCATCATTGAGCTTCTTGAGAGCTTTGGAGGTGTATGTTGTGTTTTTCATCGGGATGGATTCTCCATTGATGACGATGTTCCAAATATCGAACCCGCAACCTTGTAAATAACATTCCATTCTTTCTTTCCAAAATATAAAATTTTTGTAATCAAATCGTGGTGGCTTGGTGGTGGAGGTGCCGGAAAGGTGAGCTTCATTCGTAGCCGACGATCGTTCCTCTTCACTCGCGATGTGAAACGAGCTTGCCAAAGAGTTTGGCTCTGATACCACTTGTAAGTCCAAGCGGCTACGATAATCTAGAGGGGGGGTGAATAGATTATCTCCATCTTTTCGATTTTCCCTCTTTTTCAAACCGAATGCTCAAAGACAATAATAAAGGTGCGGAATGTAAACAACACACGTCGATTTATAGAGGTTCAACCCACCTAGGGCCTAATCCTCTACCACCCCAGTATATCCGGGATGGATTTCAAAAAGAAAAAAAGATATTATTAATTACCAAAATTAATACAACACCAACTTACAACAACACCTTGAAGAGCACCACACTCTTCTTCAACACCACCTTTGAGATTACCACAATCTCTTCTTGAAGATTACCACAATCTCCAACGGCACCTTGTGAAGATTACCACAATCTTCAACCTTGAAGAATACCAAATTCTTCAACACCTCAACAAGAAGATTACCACAATCTTCTTACACCTAACACCTAGATCACCCAAGTGTGTTCTTACCACAAGAACACTCACAAGGATATCTTGTGTTGAATGATAACCCAAAAATTCAAGATTACAACTCGATAATGAATTATACAATTGAGTGCAAGTGTAATCAAGAATAGCCTAGACCTCAAGGATGTGAAAGTGATAAGATAGGCAAATTACAACAAGAATAATAACAATGAAAGACCAAGTGTTTGCTTGAGTATATCTTGTTGTGTTGTGTTGTTCTCTCTTGTTGTTGTGCTTCAAATCTTCCTCTATTTATAGGAGATGATTGATACTTGATAGGCTCCTCTTGGAATCTGATATCTACAAAAAAATTGTAATTAAAATCAAGATTATAGCTGTTAGAAATCAATCCCACAATTTAGGGAAAAGTTGTCTGCTGCACAACGGTTAGAATTTTTCTGTCAAACCATAGGGCGACCGGTCGCACAGAAATAGAAGTTTGAAATGAAACTCAGCAAATTTACACAAGGCAACCAGTCGACGTAGGGTTCGACCGGTCGTCCCCTATGTTGGCCGATCGCACATCCTTAAAAATCAAAGTGCGATCTGTTTCAAAACCAAGACTTACAGTGCACTGGCCGACCCACAGGCGGCCGTCGACCAACCGGCGACGCCGCGGCACTGGTCGACCGCTTGATTTTTTCTTCCGTCTCATTTTTTGTTTCAAAAATCATCTTCGTCACGGGTTGCCTATAAAGGGCGGCCAGGTCGACCAAGAGACAAAATGTTGTCCAATTTTTGTCGAAAATAAAACTCAAGAAATACTCCAAAATTTAGTAAAAACATTTTAAACCAATCGGGAGGATTTAGACAACATTTAGAACCTTGTTTTGAAGTAAAAAACTTATAAATATAAAATCATTAAAAGTGTTGTCCAATTTTATCTAAAGTAAAACTTGAAGAAATACTACGGAAAATATTAAAACTATTTTAAATCATTTAGGAGTATTTGGACAACAATTAAAAACATTGTTTTGGTATAAAAACAAAACCATCAAAATCATGATAAAACCATTTATCAAACACTTTGTATGTTCAAGGTCATAAGGCGAGGAAGTCGCCCGCGTAACGCGTATTATCCTCGGGGATCCGTTAAGTCATGTGAAATTTTAAGAAACTAAATTTATAAAGAAATGTATATAAGTCAGTAGTACCAGGGCTATAATAAAGGAAAATGATTAATTTGAGGTCCTTGTTAAAAGAAAATTTTACAATTAGCCCCATTTTGGAAAAACTAATCTTTATCGGGTTTAAAATTGAATAAGTTTTTGTCTCGACCTCGTAAAATTATAAGGTCAGTTCCTAAATCATAATTCATAATCATGAAAAATACATTCGAGACAATGTATTTATATTCAATCATTGAGAGCAGATTTTTCATATAACCGCACACGACACAACTTCATTACCCATTTTGTATCAGTCATGTTTAGATTTATAATAAATGTGAAGATTGGGGTCGTACTTTATTCCAAGCTTGTTTTAGTAAATTTGGATGCAATTTTATTTTCAAAAGCTATTCGTATGTGTAAATTGAAATACAATTAAAATAAGCATTTTTTAATTATATGTAACCAACTAAAATATAATTCTATATAATTTTTAAAAAATGAGTTAAATTCAAATAACAATTATACATATATTACAAATAGACAAAATACATGAATATACCCGAATGCATATTTTTTAAAAATCCATGACAAAATCTTAAATTTTTTAAATTTTTATGTTAAAGTTTTTATTTTATATATGCAATATAGGTGTCAAACTGAATATTGTAAAAAGACGAGTAATATGATATATTATATGAAAAAATGAATCAAAAAATTAATTTTAAAAAAGGGAAAGACAAAGAAAAATATAATAATTATTTTCCAAAATTAATACACGAATTATCAAAATTAATGTTACATGTTGTAATTATATTTTACTATCTCTAGAGGGTGGTTGATCTTTGCTTTTTAAGGCGGATCACTCAAGTCAATGGGTTGATCAAAATCCTCTTCTCAAGAGGAAAATCTTCACATCACTCCTCTTCCAGAGGGGGTAGTCTTCTCTTTTTTCTATTCTCGAAGGGGAAGTCTTTGTTATGAACCCAGACTTAAAGTTATCAGAAGAAGGGAGGGATGGTGCTGAGAAGCAAGGGATGGCTATGGAGATAAAAGGAAGATGGAGGAAGACAAAAAAAGAGCTGCAACTTTTGTCCAATCGGGAGAAGAAAAAAAAGGGGTCAAGATGGAGAGATATCGAGAGAGACAAATGGCATAATCAGTAGTGTTGATTTCGAGAAGGACAATTTAATTCTTAGTGTTGGATCGGAGTAAAGTGGATTTAATATGGGCCTCACACGTGGGCCTAACAAGTTATTCTTGTTATTTGCTATTTTAATTAGTTTATCATTTTGCGAGAATCTTTTGTTATTAGATTTTCATATCTCACATTGCGAGTGGTCCCCAATTGTAAGGGATATTAAAAATGACGATGGTGAATGGGAGACAGAACTAATTTGGCAAAATTCTAAACTTTCTCTCTCTAAATTCTCTTCATTCTATCTTTCTTTCTTCAACAATTTATAGGATAATCTTATTATTGTAATCTCCATTAAAATACAAGCTATCTTCTGAATTAATATTTACAAATATATCAATACACAACAATTGGTATCATTGGAGCCACCGTTCCTTGGGTATGGCCGACGGCACTCGGATGAAGGATCTCCATGAAGCAAAAAAACGATTAGACCATATTTTGCAAATGGAAGCAATGAAGAGGGAAGCCACATAACAAAAACTGTTAGGAAAATTTATGTTTAGATTTTTATGATACCATGTAAAACTTAGAATAAGAAGTTGACACTCCATTTTCTTAGTAATTCAACTTGTAATTGATAGGGTTGTATGAGCTCAGTTAGAGTCAACTAAGTTGAAGATTACAAGAATCGACTGATGATCGAATAAGAGAAGACCCAATTGTATGTCAAATCTGTATGAAGCCAAGTGAAGAATCGGTCAAGTGACAAAAAGTGAAAGAGATCCGTTGTCAACACAAGTCAAAGTTTTGTTAGAAATAGGCATGTGTCAAGTCGCATAATAAAGTCATTTTTGCTAAAAGAGTGCAAAAAGCAAGGAACCAATGGGATGTACATGAAAACCTGCAGAGATTAAGAAAAGGCTGCAGAGCATTGATTTCATGGTACGATCCTCATTAATACTGCAAAGAGAAGACATGCTAACAACCTACGAGTGAGATTTGAAATATATGTCTATATCTTCAACGGACATATTTTCGAATCTGAACTATAAAAGGCTGAGGAAGCAAGTGAGAGAAGGTAACGAATTTCATAAGACAATCAAGCATTCAAGCAAGCAAAAACCTGCAAATACTCTCAAGCTTTCAAAGACATCCTCAAGCCTAAATTAGAAGGAACTCAATCCAACACACTCAGTGAAGGAAAGATTACATCATCAAGTTGAAGAGGAAATTTTTTGAAGAACAAAAAGGGGTCTACTCTCCAAGGTTGAAGGAGAAGTAGAAAGGTTCAAGTTTAATTCAGAAGCTTTGGGCACGTTGGAAGGCTATGTGATCAATTCCAAGAGTTCGAGGGAGCTGAAGTAGCAAGACAACTGTTTTGTGAAGAAGCTGAGTCGCAGGAGCATCCAGCTATGTGATCAAAGCTGACTCGGACTATAGACTGCTTTGTAACCAAGATCTGTTACTTAGTGGATTCCTCCAGGAGTTGGAGAAGAGTTGATTAGAGGAGTTACCCTATCCTCGAACCACTATAAAAATTATTTGTGTCTTATTTACTTACAACACTTTAATTTCTTGCATATCTTTTATATCTGCTGTTAAGTCATAATTGTTGAACTTAACTGATAATAACCATTATTGAAAACAACTGTTGAAAAACAAGTTTAAAACAACAAGGGTGAAAAGTCTTTCGCTGAACAAAAACCAAATAAACTGTTTCTAGCATCCTCTTTCACATGATCTCCTTCCTCCGTGATTGATTCTTCTCGATCCCGTTCTCCCCCACCCTTTAATCCTCACTATTCTCTTTCATTTGCCTCTCTAACTGCTCTCATTGCTTTTTCCAGGCCTCGCGCCCACCAAAGGGTCCGGATCATTGTCTCTACCAAGCACACGTACCAGAGGTTTCAGATTTTCTCAAAGCCTAATTTATCTGAGAGGGATGGCAGACAAACTTGAATACCTTTACGCTAAACTCTCTCTAATTTCGGCAGAATCAGATACCATCCCTACAGCCTCAATCGAATCTCACTCGATGAATCTGAACTCCTATTTCGTGGGAAAGATCTTAGCACCATGCATCATAAATTCTTATCAAGTCCCCTCTCTATTCAAACTGTTGTGGAACCCCAAAGGATTTTTTTCATGCAAAATGATTCATGACAACACGTTCCTCTTTTCTTTTGATAAACTCCTTGATAAGCAATGGGTTATTAATGGATCGCCTTGGTTATTCGATAGATACCTTCTTCTCATCAGTGATGCCTCCCCGGATCTTCATCCTTCCAAAATTGATTTCTCCAGATGCCCGTTTTGGATCCAACTACACAAATTGCCACTCGTATTGCTGAATAAGGATTTCGTCAAAGTCGCTGGAAATATAATTGGGTCAACCATTGATATCAATTTTGACGTAATTAGATATATTATTGGACGTTATGTCGATATCAAAGTGGAAATTGACATCACAAAGCCAATCCTCATACTGATTCATGTGGATCACCATGGACAAAAATAGCCAGTTAATTTGAAATATGAGCGTATCCCATATTTCTATTTCCACTGCGGAATAATTGACCATGTTCTCAAAGATTGTGATTCTCGTCTCATGAATCGAATTCTATTCAAGATTCCTTGGGCTACGACAGTTGGGTCCGGGCCTCATCGGGTTCCAATCATTTCTCCTTTTCTCGCCGAAGCCCTAACCCTCCTACAAACCCGAGCACTGAAACTCACATTCCAAATCCTTCAAGAAATAATCCCAGGCCTAAAACCAACATCTCCAATGCACCACCCTCGCCACCTCCCCAGTCCCCCCACTCATACCACATCTCCATCTACATATTCTAACTCTATCCTATAAGAGAACCAGACCCCAACTATCTCAACTCTTACACCCACAAATCTACCCCCACCTCATGGTTCTCTTCCCTTGTCAACTACTATTGTCCCTTATGAGCCAACCCTTAGAAACTGCTACGCTCTCCATCCCCTCATACCTCTCTCATCTCCTCGGTCCCCAACATAATACCTCCCATTTCTTCACTTCTTCAAACTCAAACTCAAACATATAACCCTCTCGACCCATCATACTTCCCCTCCCCCACGATAGAATTCCCCCATCTCCTCTCCCACATACTCCTTCTACCTTTGAGCTTCCCCCTAGTCCCTTCCTAGTTCAAGTTCCAATGAATCTCGACACTCCTACTCGTAAAATCACCCGAAAATTCTCTTCTCTCCATTAAAAATCAACCACAACTTTGAAATCATCCTACCTTCCACCTAAATGCAAATTGAATGTAGATAATTTTCTTTACAGCGAACTTCAAGCAATCAAGTGGAGGTGATTGGTAAAAAGCAGAAGATCAATAATAAACAGTCTTTTGAAGCATCAAATATATTGGTAGAGTTTGGTGAGGACCAACTCCGCCAATCGCCATGAATCTCCTAAGTTGGAACTATCGAGAGCTTGGGAACCCTCGAACAGTTTAAGAATTGCACGAGTTTATCCGCGCAAAGTCACTCAACGTTGTATTTCTCTGTGAAATGAAGTGCAACGCTCACGAATTGACAAAATAAAAAAATCCCTTGGTTTGTTCGGGCTGGCTGCTCCATCCATTGGACGGTCGAGAAGCCTAGCGTTATTATGGAAAAAATCCCTTTTGGTTTCTCTACGATCATTCTGAAATCGATTCATTCATGTTGACATTTTATGTGTTGATACTTGATCCGAGCAACCGTGTTTATGGCCAACCGGATGTATCTTTGACGGCGTCAATTTTGGCAATATTTTAAGTCTCTCAAATCCACACCGATGTTCCTTGGATTTGTTTTGGTGACTTCAATGAAGTGCTTTTACAAAGCGAATTTCAAGGTCGGGGCCCTAGAGCGCAATGGAAAATCAAAGCTTTTAGGGAAGCTAAAAAGTTCGCAATGCATGACATCGAATATATAGGAGATCTCTTCACATGGCACAAAGCTAAATGTCCACCCATTAACAATCCGAGCTCATCATAATCGCGCTTTATAACCATCTCTGTCATTCTACCTTTCACACCAATTCGGTCGAAAATATTCATTATTTCTCTTCAGATCACTCCGCTCTCTCCATCCACCTTTTCTAATAAATGTCCCCAATTCTCTAGTTCTAGGAGATCACGTAAGCCATTCTGTTTTGAAGCCATGAGGATTAAATCCAAGGATTGTCAGAAAATGATTGCCGACAATTGGAATTTGGATTTCAATTATATTGGAGAAAATCATATGCACCCTTTCAAATCACTTGGCCTTGAAGATATGAGTCCCGTCTTTTTTCAGAAATTTTGGCATATTGTGAAATTTGATGTTATTAATTTTGTTCTTCAATTTCTAAATCGTAATTCCTTTACGCTATCTTACAATTTCACTCATATCATTCTAATCCCCAAAATCAAACACCCAGAATCTGTATCTCATTTCCAACCCATTAGCCTTTGTAATGTTATATACAAAATAGCTTCTAAGGTGCTTGTGCTTCATCTACGTAATACTCTTTCCATAATAATATCTAAGTTTCAATACGCATTTGTTCATGGCCATTTAATGACCAATAATATTCTTGTGGCCTATGAAATCCACCACTCTATAAAACTATGCTCTACGAGTATAAGATGGGGCTTATGTCTATCAAACTCGACATGAGCAAAGCTTTTGATCGATTTGAGTGGTCGTTCCTCATCAGAGTCTTAACACCTCTAGGCTACCCTGATACATTTATCTCGATCATCCATACATGCATCTCCAATATTACCTTATCATTCCTCTTAAATGGTTCCCAATTCGGATTCCTTAATGCCCAACGCGACATTAGACAAGGAGACAATTTATCCCCCTATCTATTCATTATCTGCTCTGAGGTTCCTTCCCTTATTTTGAAGGCATTGCAGTCAACAAACTCACCCCTAGTGTCACCCACCTTTTTTCCGCCGATGATAATCTTTTATTCGGCCATGCCTCAACTCGAAGCCTTCAACTTTAAATTTGCAATAGATCTCTACAACGGCTTTGGGGCAACACATTAACTTCGAGAAATTCGGGATTCTATTCACCCAAATACTCCTTCCCACACCTGGTCTTCTATTTCACAATTTTTGCGATTCCGAAGTTCCCAACAATGGCAAATACTTTGACTTGCCATGTCACGCCCCAAACGGGACCATGACGTTATCAATAACTTAAGCCAGATGATAAGCCAAATAAATCAAGTCAATAAAGGATTCATATCACGCTAATACCTTAATAGTGAGTCATTCATCAAAAGAAACCCAAACAGAGTTTAATATCGAAGTGAAATCTTAAGTTACAGTCCGACAACATAACAAAATAGTTCCAAAATTACAATTAAATAAAAACTTAACATTGTTCAAGGGTCCTACGCCCTTAGGTTACATATCTAAAATAAAAGAGTCCAACAATAAGCTAGAAGTAAAGAAAATCTTCTTAAGGTGGGATGGGGCACGTATATGAATCACTCTGTGGTCTGATCTTCCTCATCCACGTGCTCAACGTGTGGACCGTCACCATCTGGTCGTTTGAAAAGGCGGCTGTGAGACAAAAATTCTCAATGGATGGGTGATGTGTATAATTGTGGCTTATATAGATGCAGAAAAATAGTTGTATGAAGAATGCATGGTTCATGGCGTGCGTCACACACGATTTACACGAAGCGTGTTATTCAATATAATATAGTTTTATATAACTTGTTAAAAATAGTTCCTGAACATTCAGGCACCATGAATGACATTCTAGCGAGTCAAGTAGTGGTTGCGTATGGAATTGTAATACCAACCTAAACAAGCAATACAGTTCGAGTAACTCTAGAATCGTGTGGATCAGACATCGATTCCTTTGTTCTTCCTTGTAACTCCCTGAGCTAGATGGCACAAGGCCAAGGCAACTTATCGTTCATAGGCACGACAAATCCACAGTGGGGCTAATTAGACCCAGATTGTCATAATCATGATTATACCTCAAGTCTACGACCCACTTCTCCCGTTGGATACTTCGTCCTCCAGTGGTGGGATTAGGACAATAGGGCCGGTAAATGGAATAACAACCGAGCTGCCCGGTTCCATTACCGACTGGTACACTCCGACTGTGAGCTCGACACACCAAGTTGACTCAAGCAAGTAGGTTCACGCAGTTATAATATGTCAACAAGACAGTTGAGTACAATATGCAAATTAAGCAAAACGCAATACAAGTGTAAGTACGTGAAAATTATATACGCGAGTGTTTATTGGTATTGCGTGTAAATATATTAAATGAATCTAATTATCGGAGAATAACGAAGATTCTATTGATTTAATGGATTCAAGACATTATGCGGGAGATTTTAACCTCGTTGAAAGTTCAAATAGTTATAAGACGAGGAAGTCGCCACGCGTAATGCGTAAAATTCGGTAAGAAGTCCATTAAGGTACGGGAATTTCTAATAAAACTAAAATTTTATATTTAAATATATAAGTCAGTATATCTAGGTCTGTAACATGTTAAATAATTTAATTGAGGTCCTTGACAAAAAGAAATTTTTATAAGTGCCCCTTTTTGAAAAAAACTAGTATTTATCGGGTTTAAAATCGAATAAGTTTTGGTCTTGACCTCGAAACAATATAAGGTCAGTTCTTAAATTCTAAAACAGTTCATAGAATCAGTTTTTCCAAGATTTTGGGGGTCGAGTTTTTGAGAAATTCCGATTTGGTCCTCTTTTTGTCAAAATTGCCATTTTTGGCCCCGAACTTAAAATATTTGGATCTCACAACCCGGAAGAAATTTTGATGTGATTCTAATTTTAAAATATCACTTATAACAGCGGAGTATTAGGACAAAATCAGTTTTCGAAAAATCTTAGTTTAAGTTCCTTAACGTTTGAAAATTCCATTTCTAGTCCAATTTTTGAGTTTTTGCCCTTAAAGCTTATCTGGGGTCTATTTGTTATGAAATTTGAACTATGGGTTCAAAATATTATAAAATTTAAATTAAGTAATTTTTTCAGGTACATGGGCTGTATTATTCCTGGAAATTTCGATTTTGGCCCTTGAGTTTGGTATTTTACACTTTAGTCGCAAAATTTCAAAAATTAGTTTTCTTTGCTCAAAACACTTTGATTTTGGAATTTACTCAAAATATGAGTTTTTCAGTTAACACAAGTTAAAAATTTCGAATTTTACAGAAGAGTACTTGTACAGTTTGAAAAATCTCATTTTTAGCCCTTAAACTTTCAAAATTCCTCAATTAAGTCCTTAGGCTTTCATGGGTTGGTTTTTAATATCTCAAAACCTTTAAAACTTTATTATTTTATTAAAATATCATATTTCAAAAGTAGTATAGTCCCATTGTTGAAAATTTTACAGAGGCATCCTATAGTTTTTTATATTTTGCAATTTAATCCTCCAATTTTGCCAAATTTGCATATAAGTCCAATAGTGCAATTTTTCATATATATTCAAGTTTTACAGAATATAAATCAAATAAAAATAAAATTTCAAGTACATATGCATGCATTAACATATCATTCAAGAATTCATCAAGTAATTCATAGATTTGTATGCAACTATTTTTGCAAAATTGAATCTTTAAGCATACTTTTATAAATTTGTTGGACATATATACTTGAATACACATGAAATACATATTTATATACATCATCCAAGTTTTAATATATAACATGAAATTTTTACAACATCATTTGAATTTCTATAAAGGATTTTCCACCCACCTTTAGTAGTTTTGTTGGTGAGTCTAGAAATGGCACTTTCCTTTCTACTCTTGGAATTTTGACCTCAACACCTTAAGGCAGCCCGTAAGTGTCAGATTTTCAAGAATTTGAAGGTTTTGAGATAAGAAAGAAGAGATTAGAGTAAGGGTCAAGAACCTACACTTACCTTGTGTAGGTTTTGCAAATTGAGCCTAAAATTAGGAAATTTCTAGCAACCTTAACACCTTTGATCCAAGGTCCCAAGGTCAGCCCCTATTTTCACACTAAAACCATATTTGGTGTTAAAATTTGAAATCAAAAGAGGGAAAAGAAAAAGGTAGTAATAAATCTCAATTTTTACCTCGTTGTCTTATTTCTACAAATGGCTTGAAGGTCCTCTTCAAGCTAATGACTAACTCTTGTCTCCCTCAAGTCCTTCAAGGTGTGAGCTTCTAGGTGTACCTCAAAATAGAAAAATTCATCAAGTTAGTAAATGAAGGAGATAGGCTTGAATATTTTATGGAATAGATTGAAGATGAGAGAAGAAATTTTTCTTACCTTTGTTGCAATGGTGTTCGAATTTTCTAGGGATGAGATGAGGGAAATTCTTGTATTTTTTGGATAAGTGTTAGAAGAAGGAGAAGAATATGATTAGGAGTGTAGAGAGAGTTGGGATATTATGAGAGAAGATGGCAAGATGAAGAATGATTTTTTTGGCTCTCCTACTACCTATGGCCGTGTACAATGAGAGAGGGGGAGGAAGATTTTCGTTAAGTCTTGTGAATTTTTGTTTGCATAGGGGACAAGAGGATGGTCAAAGTATGGGGTTGATTAGTGAATTGGAGAGTGCAGTGAGTTTAAGGGGAATGTTGGTGTGAGTGGAAATTTGTGGGTATAAAAATAATTTAAAATTTTTATAGGATATTTGGTATTGATTTTGTTAATGTTGTGTATTTGTATAAGGATGGAGATGAATTTATATACCCATTATCCATGTTGGCCGTCCCCTATGTCTTGTGTGTGGTATTTATAATTTCTTTTTTTGTCCCAAAAATGAGATAATTGGTGAAAGATATCAATTCCCAAAATTAATAGTGACTCCCACAATCACTTATGAGTCTCATAATCACTTATTCTAAATCAATTTCTTATTTCTATAGGATATAAGTCACTTAGTGAAATAGGTCTCCTAAAATTCTAAGGTGTCTACTAACTACTCAAGTAGTAGCAAAATTGATCAATTAAGTGATTAATAAACATAGAATTCAAAAATAAAAATAAAATGACCAATAAATAAACAAATAGTTGATCATATAAATAGAATGATAATATGGTGTGAAAATATTATAAATAGTGATCCGTCAAAATAACGCGTTAAAAGTAGTCGCAAATGTGCATAGTCGTCTAATGACGTCGGTTACATTCTCGTACAAGATTGAAAATCGAGGGGCTTTACATCCTCCCCTTCTTAAAAGAATTTGGTCAACAAATTCCTCTCAGAATAACTCAGAGTATTGATATCTTAGGTCCTCCTCCATCTCCCACATCGCGTCTTCATATCAGTTATGATTCTGCCACACTACTTTGACCAACGTAATCTCTCTTTTTCGTAGTTGCCATATTTATCGGTCAATAATCCGAATGGGATTCTCTGTATATGATAAGTTCTCCATCAATGGAGGAGTGTCATGTGTGATGATGTGCTTGGGATTTGATCAATACTTCTTTCGAGACGTGAAATACGTCGTGCATTCCCACAAACTGTGATGGTAGTTCGAGTCAGTAGGCTAACTTTCCAATCCTCTGTAGTATCTTGTAGGGTCCAACATATCTCAGACTCATCTTACCTCATTTCTTTGGATTGATCAACCCTTTTCATGGTGAGAGTCTAAGAAATACTTCGTCTCCAACTTCAAATTCCAAATCCTTCCTTCTCTTGTCCGCATAACTCTTTTGACGACTCCGAGCCGTACGAATGCTTTCTTGATCATCCTGAAATTCTCCATGGCCTCCTGAAACAAGTCCACCTTCGGAATTGACAGTGACTTTCGTTTCCCTTTTGGAGTCCATTGATCATCAATCTCCCAGTGTAGTGGAGATGTACACTTTCGCCCATCTAGTGCCTTGTATGGCGCCATTCCAACTGTGGCCTGATAGCTGTTGTTGTAGGAAAACTCAGCCAATGGTAATTGAGAGTCCCAACTTAGATTGTCCGTTAGTCTGTGGGTGCGTTGCCGTACTGAAACTCAGTGAGGTTCCCAATTCCTCATGTAAGTACTTCCAAAATCTTGAGACAAATCTCAGGTCCCTGTACGAAACTATGTCAACCGGTACTCCATGCAGTCGAATGATCTCTTTGATATAAGTATGCGCAAGCCTTTGCAAAATATCGGTCTTCTTAATGGGCAAGAAGTTCACGGATTTCGTGAGTCAGTCCACAACCACCTATGTAGCGTCATGACCTCCTATGGTTCTTGGTAGGTCCGTCACGAAATCCATAGTTATGTACTCCCATTTTCATTCGGAAATTCTCAATAGCTGTAGTAATCCAGCTGGTTGTTGGTGTTCTGCTTTCACTCGTTGGTAAGTCAAACATCTTGCAACGAATTCTGCTACCTGGTTCTTCATGTTTACCCACTAGTAATTTCACTTCAAGTCCTTATACATCTTATTTTCCCCAGGATGTATTGTATATCTCGAGCGATGTACTTCGGCCAAGATCTTGTTCCTTATCTTCCCATCATTCCGTATGCAGACTCGATTCTTGAATATTATGATTCTGTCTTTGGATATTGAGAATTCTGGCATCTCTCCTTTCAGTATATTTTCTTTAAACTTTTGGAGGTGCATGTCCTTTTCTTGCGCGACTTTGATCTCTCTAAGCAGATCGGGCTTAACTGAAATGTTAGCTCATGTAAGTTGGGTGTCAGTTCTCGTTGGATTCTAAATGCTCAGGTGTTCTAATGATTTCCACTCTCGGATCATTAGCCTAGCTAAACTCGTCTTTCTGCTCAAGGCGTCAGCTACCACGTTTGCCTTTACGGGATGATATTGTATATCAAAGTGATAATCCTCAATCAACTCTATGCATCTCTGTTTCCTTAGGTTGAGATCCTTCTGAGAGAATAGATACTTCAGGCTCTTATGATCGGGAAAAACTGTGAACATTGCCCCATATAGATAGTGTCTCCAATTCTTTAATGCGAATACTATTGCTGCCAATTCTAAGTTGTGTGTCGGGTAATTGGCCTCGTACGATTTGAGCTCCCGTGACACATAATCAATGACCTTTCTTTCCTGAATAAGTACTGCTCCCCACCCTTCTTTCGATGCATCACTGTAAATGACAAAGCCTTGTGTTACTTTTGGGAGGGCTAAGATATAAGTTGTCGTTAGCCATTTCTTCAGTTCTCGAAAACTGGTCTCACATTTGTCGTTCCACTCGAACTTGACTTGCTTCTGAGCCAATCGTGTGAGTGGTCCGGCTAACTTGGAGAAATCCTTAATAAATCTTCGATAATATCCTGTTAGTCCCAAGAAGCTTCTGATCTAGGTCATCAAGCTTCGTTGTTTCCATTCAACAAATACATGCCTTCGATGGGTCCTCCACGATCCCATTGTCGGATACTATATGCCCTAGAATCACGGCTTCTTTAAGCCAAAATGCGCACTTGCTAAACTTGGCATATAACTCGTGCTCTCTTAGTGTCTCCAAGACGATCCTCAAATGACACTCGTGATCTTCTCTAAACTTGGAGTATATGAGTATGTCGTCGATAAATATCAATACCAACTGATCTAAGTAAGGTCGAAAGACTCGGTGCATTAGGTTCATAAATGCTGTATGGGCGTTCATCAAGCCGAATGGCATCACTACAAACTCATAGTGTCCATATCTAGTCTGAAATACCATTTTGGAGATATTTTCTTCCTGGATTTTCAACTGATAGTACCCTTGTTGTAAGTCGAATTTCGAGTATACCGTCGCTCCCTGAAATTGATCGAAAAATTCATCTATCCTCGGAAGGGGATATTTTTTCTTGATGGCGCTGTTAAGACCGCGATAGTCTATGCATAATCTTAATGTTCCATCCATCTTCTTGACGAAGAGTACTGGAGCTCCCCATAAAGATGTGCTCGGTCGGATAAATCCTACTTCCACCAACTTCTGCAACTGAGCTTTCAACTCTTGTAACTCCTTCAACTCCACAAGAGCCATTCTGTACGGCGTTCTTGCGATTGGCGCTATTCCTGGTTGATACGTGTAAAATATACGTGCATTTAGGGGCTTAAAATGATATATAATTGATACATTTTCATGTATATTCAATGTGTTTTGGCTTGGTTTCCTTAGAAGGCATGATACTGCGTATTCTTGTAACTTTTTACAGGAAAGGGAGCTTAATCGAAGAAATATCAGTTGAAAGGCCCGAATAGGATTGACGAGTGCAAAGAGAAGATCAAAAAGACAAAGAAACTGGACAAAAACATGTCACACAGCCGTGACTTTCCCACGCGCGATGAAGACATGTCCGTGTGAAGTTAGGAAGAAACAGGGGATGAAAACAAGCCGCATGGCCGGACTTTGTGAGAGCCACACGACCGTGTGAAGTGGTCATGTGAGAGCCACACGGCCATGTGAAGCTACATGGCTAGGCCGTGTGATGCAATGTTTTAGATTTTTGTGTCCTTTTCCAACTCAAACTGTACAAGTGATCTCTCCATGCATCTATAAAAAGGACCCAAGGCTTGCACGAAATTTCATCTATTCATACACCATACAACACAACAAAATACACAGGAACACAAGATCAAAGGTCTTCTGAGCGAGGAGGGCTAGGTTGCGAAGAACACCACATGGCCTTTCGCATCTATGGAAGCACAAGAGCTTCGAAGGCTTGGAGAGAGAATCCATCATGACACGAAGGGATTTTCTTTCTTTGTCTAGATCTCTTGTCTCATTGCTTAAACGATGTCATAATGTTGATTTCAAGTTTGCATATGAATTTGTTATCAATGTGTGGCTAATTTTTTGGATCTTAGGGCATAATCAAAACTGTGGATTCATGTTAAATCTTGATTAATTGTTTCATAATTGATTCAGGTGTTCTATTTTATGAATTCAAGTGCTTATTTATAATTGTCGATTATTTGGCCAATAATTTGCATGTAAGACTCCGCTACGAGATAGCTGAGTATGGCTAAGAAGGGAAGTCAAGAACTCGACTGAAGATGTATCAGCATTGAACCAGCTGTATGAAGAGTCAGCCAAGTCAACTCAAGAAGCCAAGTCTCAAGTTGAAGTGAAAGATGAGTCATCCAAGGATTAGAAGCTAACTCAAGTCACCTGGGGAATAAAACACTGCAGTCAAGTCAAGACAACTGAATGAGATCCATTGATGAAAGTCAAGAATGTTACTCAGAATGGTAACATGTTAAAGTTGTTAGAGATAAAGTGTTAGTTCCAGATGTGTGCAAAAGGAACAAACCAATGGTGTAGGTCCCAAGGGGTGTGAGTAAGGTTTAGAAGGGGGGGTTGAATAAACCTTACCAACTTTTCGATTTTAGTCCTTTTAATACAATACATAGTTAAATACACAAAGTCCTCGAGGGACAACTAGGTTAGTTAACCAAAGAGTTAGCCACTCAACGCACTCGATTGAGCCATTGATAGAATAACTCACTTGTTTAGTCTAAACCTTAACTTGGCCGTGATGAAATTTTCAATGGAAGACTTAACACCCTCAAATTTGGTTTAAGTTTGTTTTAACAATTGGTTTTAGCAGTTTGTTAATTATCGCTTGATAGCAAATTATCGTGAGATATAAAGTAATGTGCGAAATAAAAATGCTTTGAAAAATGTAAATGACACAATACTTTTTGAAGAGGTTCGAAGATGGGGTAATTCTTCTACTCCTCTCTCCTCCAACTCCTGGAGGAATCCACTAAGTATTGATCGAGTACAAAGTGGTTATTAGTCCAGATACAAGTCTTGATCTCATAGCCGACTTGATCCTTTGGGACTCGACTCGAGATGCCTTGGTCACACAAATGGCTTCTCGTCCGAATCGCCTTCTTCACAGGGCAAACACCTTGCTACTTCAGCTCACTTGCTCAAGCTTCTTGGATTTGATCACGAAGCCCTCCAATAACTTGAGACTGGTTCGACCTTGAACCTTTCTACAATCCTCCTTGGAATGTAGACCCCTTTTGATTCTTCAAAATTTTCCTCTTCAACAGCCTTGAAGTTGTCTTTCCTTCACAGCTTGGTGTTGGATCGATTTCCTTCGAAATTTAGGCTTGAGGATTTGGTTGAATAACTTGAGAATATTTTGCAGGTTACAGTTGAATAATAGATTGAATGTTCGTGGTTCGTATTCAAGGTTACCTTTTCTCAAAGTGATTCCTCAGCCTTTTATAGTGAAGAGATAGGTTGATTTCAAAAGTCACTTGTGTTCGTTGGCTTATCTTGTTGCAGTCCTTGATATTGACATTTCCTCGTATTAAATGAGCATTCACTTTTTCGTAGTCGACACAACGGTGCAATGCTTCCCATTGGTTTATTCTTTTTGCACGCTTCGGGACTCGAAAGCGATTTAAGACATGGCAAAGATGGAAGTATTACTTGTTTAGGTAATATTCTTGACTTACGGCAAATGTATTCTTTTTCGATTAACTCCTCTTTGCGCTTGCCTTTTCCCCGTGGTGACTTGAGTCCGCTCTAATGATTGAAAGACTCATCTGTCACTTCAACTTGACTTGGCTTCTTGAGTTGACTTGACTGACACTTCACACCAACTGTATCTTAGCTGATACTCCTTCAGTCTAGTTCTTGACTTCTCCTCCTTGCCATACTCAGTTGTTCCACAGTGGAGTCTTCATTTTAGTCTTTCAGTTGACTTCTTGTATATCCAGGCATAACTGACTTGACTCAGCTCGTACAACCCTATCTATTACAATGCAAATTACAAGGAAAATAGGGTGCCAACTTTCTAGTCTAAGTTTTACATGGCATTCATCAAAATCTAAACAATAAATTTCCCAACAACTGGGAAGCACTGCACCAAGTGCCAGAAACACTGCAATGCTGCAAGACATTAAATACGAGGAAATATCAATATCAAGGACTGCAACAAGATAAGCCAACGAACACAAGTGACTTTTGAAATCAGCCTATCTCTTCAACGGGCAAAATTTCAATAGTTCACTATAAAAGGCTGAGGAAATTCATTGAGAAAAGGTGACCTTGCATACCTGAGAAATCAACCATTATTCAAGCTATTAAACTGCAAATACTCAATAATATTCAAGCTAATCCTCAAGCCTGAAACTCGAAGGAAATCGATCCAACACAAGCTGTGAAGGAAAGACAACTTCAAATCTGTTGAAGAGAAAACTTTTGAAGAATTAAAAGGCTCTACTTTCCAAGGAGGACTGTAGGAAGGTTCAAGGTCGAACAAGTATCAAGTTATTGGAGGGATTCGTGATCAAATCCAAGAGCTTGAGAAAGTGAGCTAAAGTAGCAAGGCAGCTGCCCTGTGAAGAAGTTGAGTCGGAAGATAAGCCAGCTGTGTGACCAAGGTTGTCTCTAGACTGTTGACCACTTTGTAAATAGATCTATTACATAGTGGATTCTTCCAGGAGTTGGAGAAGAGAGTATTAGAAGAATTACCCCATCTTCGAACCTCTATAAAAATCAACTTTGTCATTTATTTTTCAGCACATTTACATTTTTGCATACTTACATCATATCTGCTGATAAACTCATATTTGCTATCCAAATGATTAATAACCAAGTGCTAAAATCAAGTGTTAAAACAAGTTTAAAACAATTCAAGGGGTGTTAAGTCTTCTCGATGATAAAACCAACACAAACTGTTAAAGTTCAGTTAAACAACTGAAGTTATTCTATCAACGGCTCTATCGAAATCTGCCGAGTGGCTAACTCTCTTTGAATAACCAACTTAGTCATCCTCAAGGACACAAATCTGTTTGAGTTACTTCTCAGAATAATCTTAAAAGGACTAAAATCGAAAAGTCGGTAAGGTTTATTCAATCCCCCTTCTAAACCTTACTCACACCTCTTGGGACCTACAAGTGGTATCAGAGTGGTTGGTTCATTGAGCCTTCCGCACTGGTTACTGAACTAGATCTTTATCTTTTCAAAAGGTTTTAAACACTTGCATTTTCAAAATCTTTCATATTTAGCAAAGTATTATCATGGAAGCAAATTTGACATGCATTCCTATTTTCACTGTTGAAGAATTTGATGATTGGAAAATTTGTATGCAGGCTCATCTATCTGCTCTACATGATGAAATATGGTTCGTAATAGAGGATGGGCCACTGCAAATATTGAAAGTGAACACGGTACAAATAAGAGTCACGAATCAAGGAGAAGGAGAAGGAGATGCAGAGGAAAGACCAGCCATGGTTGAAAAACCAAGTACTGAATGGACTAATGAGGATATGAGGAGATACAACTTGGACAATGTGGCCAAGGACATACTTTACAAGACTTTGGACAAAGCAATGTACAATAAAGTCAAATCCTGCAAAACAACAAAAGAAATATGGAAATAAGCTAACTTTAATTTGGGAAGGATCAGAGCAAATTAAAGAAAATAAATTGTCTGTTGATGTTCAAAAATTTGAAAATTTCAAAATGTTTGCAGGTGAATCACAAAGGAGCTTTCAGCTGGATGCAAGATTCACCGAAATCACAAAGGAACTTTCAGCTCTTGGGAAGGAATATACACAAAAGGAAATGTGTATGAAGATACTAAGAAGCCTCCCAGCTGAATGGGAAATGAAGACTATGGCTCTGAGACATTCAATGGACCTCTCAAGAACATCCAACAATGAGCTATTCTCAAACCTCAAAGCCTATGAGTTTGAGCTGAGAAGAAATGATCAAGAGGAGACAGTTGCACTGATAGTCAAGGATGGAAAGAGAGCTGAACAAAAGGAAGCCATAGACCAGGAGGAAATTGCCCTAATGGTTAAAAGATTCAACAAGTTCTTTTATAAGAACTATAAAAGAAATAAGGGTGAAACCTCCAGGAGACATTCAGCTCCCTCTAAGTCAAGGGAGGGCAGGCCACCCAACAGAGCTGAGCATCAAAGGGTAGAATATTAGAGAGCTGATAACCCAAGGACAGAAAGAGCTGATCAAAGAGCTAAGAACCTGTGTTGGAACTGCAGACAACCAGGACATTTTGCAGTTGATTGTTCCTATCCACCAGTCAACAAATATAAGATTGAAGAAGAAAGACAAGTCTTCAGAGAAAGAAAACAGGAAAAGAAGAAAGCCATGTTGGCTGCTGAGACTACTGAGATAGCTAAATCTAAAGACGCAGCAGACTCAGAGAGTAGTGAATCTGACTATTCAAGTGAATGTGAAGAAGAATTATGATCTGTCTTATGGATAAAGAACAAGATCAACCAAACCAAGAAGATGAGGTACACTCTAACTCATCTCATTCAGATTCAAGTTATAGTGATTTTGATACACACACTTCATCATCCACTGATCTCTATGATTCATTAGGCAAAATGATGAAAGATTTTGAGCACATTAAATCCTCACACACATTTCTAAATGAGGAAATCAACCCGCTCAAAAGCCAAAACTCACGGTTGACTAAGGAGCTGAGTACTCTATGTAACATAGCTATTGAGAACACAGAGCTGAAGGCTGAGAATGCCAAAATGATAACAGAGATAGCTGCTATAGAAAAGAGGGGAAAAGATCTCAAAAATGTTATTGCCTCATTTACAAAGGCATCCAAAATATTGGATGATCTTATCATGAGTCAATAGGAATGTGGAGATAAGACAGGCATATGATTCAATCCCTTTGTGCACAGTCAAACTCCAAGAGTGATTTTGGAAAAAGGATCTTCAAGCAATGAAGCATCCCAAAAACCTAAAACACCAAATGTTGCACCCACATTCACTCCTAAGCACAATCACAAACAAACCGGCCTTGGATATAAAGGAAAGAAAAAAATGCACCCGATTGAGTATCTTTGAGAGGACAAATGAGAAGAAATCCAAATGAGTTCCTCAAAAACTCCAAATAGAAAGTACTCTGAAGAACAAACAGAGCTACCAAAAACCCCGTGTTTCATCGAAAAACACACATGTTGGGAATGGTGGAAACTATCCAAACCAAGTGATTGGTACAATGTAAAGTATCAAAGAAAGACCAATGGAATACATCAAAGACCAATGGAATACAAGCCTAAATGGCAAAGACCTAAACCTTAGCAAAGGTCATTCCAAAGGAAAAGAGATATGATCAAGACACATATGCACCCAGGCACTACACCCAGAAATATCACAACTATCCCAATAAAGCAATTGCTAAAACACACACATGCATACGACAAAAGAGACAGCTTGTATGAACCTAAAACCCCAAGCAATTTGCTAATGTGCACTATGATTATGGCAATCGATAGATGGCAACCTCTTAGAGTCAAGTCCTTTGGCTATAGGTTGGTTGGATCATCTTATAGCACTAACCCCTCGGACCCGGCAAGTATGGGTACCTAAAAACTAATTTACTTGATTGTAGGTTCAAGGAACAAATGAGTGCCAAGGAACCTGGTACATGGATAGTGGTCGTTTCCGGACATATGACAGAAACAAGAAAAACTCACAAGATTCAAGGAGATTATAGGTGCAAAAGTCATATTTGGAGGAAATGAAGCTCTAGGGGAAATCAAAGGCACATGATCTATCAAGAAGAATAGATTGGAAATCACAGATGTTGCTTATGTTGAAGGCCTCAACTTCAACTCATAAACATCACCAACTCGTGACAAGGGCTATAATGTTGGATTTAATATGGGAGTGTGTCAGATTGAAGATGCTGAATCAAATGAAATAGTCTTTGCAAGGATCAAGACAGAAGAATATGTATGTGGTAGATTGGTCTCGCCACACCAAGCACTTGTCTCATAGCAAAAAGAGCACAACCGAATCAAGTTGGTCGTGGCACAAGAAGTCGAGTCATCCGAACTTCAAGTCAATCAACAAGCTTGCAAGGAGTCATCTTGTGGAAGGATTGCCAGACTCAGTGTACAAGAAAGAGAGTGTATGTGATGCATGCCAGATGGGAAATCAAATAAAATCTTCATTTAAAGACAAGCCAAGTCCTTCTTCAACAAGGATATTACATCTGCATTGCATATGGATCTATTTGGTCCAATTGAACCAAATTAAAAGATAAGTGGAAAGAAATAAACCTTAGTGGTGGTAGATGATTATTCAAGATATACATGGAAAATCTTCATGTGCAAAAAAGAAGGAAACTTTGCGTAGTTACCTCGGTAATGAAAAGAGTTCAAAATGAAAAGAGCCAAACCATTATAAAGATAAGGTCTGACAGAGGAACTAAGTTTGTCAATGGAATAATTACTCAAGATTGTGTTGAAAATAGTATTGCTCATGAGTTATCTACTGACAAGAACTCCACAAATGAATGGAGTAGCCGAAAGAAGGAAAGAACTCTCAAAGGAAGCTGCCGCAAGGACCATGTTAGTCAAGTTTGGATTGCCTAAGAGATTTTGGGTTGAAGCCATTAACACATCATGCTATACTCAAAATAGATGCATGATTAACAGGCAATTAACCAAGACTCCCTATGAAATTTGGGCATGGAGAAAGCCAAATGTTTGGATGTAAATGCTTCATCCACAACAATGGCAAAGATAATTTAAAGGCTTTTGATGCTAAAGCTGATGAAGGTATCTTTTTGGGATACTCAGCTGAGAGCAAAGCCTATAGAGTGTTGAACAGGAGGACTATAGTCACAGAAGAGTCTATCAATGTGGTTTTTGATGAACCAAATGTGAATAGAGAAGACATTGAAGAGTTAGCTCACAAGTTGAATCAGCCAACTATGCAGAAGAGTCCTTATGTTGAAGTTGAAATAAGAGCTATCAACCAAGATGAAGATGAAATAGCTGAATCTCAAAAACAGCTGGAAAGTCTACAACTGAATGAAGATGAAAGAGTTGTTCAAGACAACTTAGCTGCAAGACGGCTGAATCCAGCTGACTTGCTCCAACCTGATGTGAGATGGCTGAGAGACCATCCACCAGAGTTAGTTATTGGAGATGTAAGCGATGGCATAAGAACCAAATCCAGAGCACAACATGAAGCATTGTTTACTTGTTTTATTTCCCAAATAGAGCCAAAAGATGTGTCTCAAGCATTGGATGACACATATTGGATTCAAGCCATGCAAGAAGAGTTGAATCAGTTCGAAAAAAACAATGTATGGGAATTGGTGCAGAAACCCACCCATCAAAATTTTATTAGCACAAAATGGGTTTTCAGAAACAAGGTGAATGAGGAAGGATTTGTGGTAAGAAACAAAGCAAGATTGGTAGCCAAAGGGTATTGCCAAGAAGAGGGAATAGGTTTTGATGAAACCTTAGCTCCTATTGCAAGATTGGAAGCAATAAGGATGTTTCTTGCCTATGCTGCACATAAGAACTTCACTGTGTATCAAATGGATGTGAAGAGTGCATTTCTAAATGGATCGCTAGAGGAAGAAGTCTATGTTGAACAACCTCCGGTTTTGAGCGTAAGACTATTGGGGATAAGGTGTACAAGCTCAAGAAAGCATTATATGGATTGAAACAGGCACCAAGAGCATGGTATGATACATTGTCTCAATTTCTAACTGACAATGGCTTCACCAAAGGCAAAGTAGACAGAACACTCTTCAGAGTTCAAGATGGAGAGAGTATACTGCTTGTTCAAATATATGTGGATGACATCATTTTTGGATACACAAATAAAGAGTTGTGTGATAAGTGCTCAAACCTCATGCAAGGTAAATTTGAGATGAGCATGATGGGAGAACTGACCTTCTTCCTAGGACTTCAAGTCAAGCAATTGAAGGATGGAACCTTCATAAGTCAAACAAAATACACCAGAGATTTAATGAAGAAGTTTGGTATGGAAGAGAAGTCTTCTGTGAAAATACCAATGAACACATTAGTCAAGATGGATATGGATGCAGATGGAAAGCAAAGATCAAACCGATATAGAGCTCTTATTGGATCATTGCTTTACTTAATGTACCAAAGAGCCGTACATCACATTTGCAAAGGTGTTTGTGCAAGATTCCAATCGCACCAAAGGAGAGCCACATGATCACAGCTAAGAGAATCCTAAGGTATTTGAAGGGATGCCGTGAAGTTGGCTTATGGTATCCAAAGGAAGGTGGATTCAAGCTTATTGATTACTCAGACTATGCTGGATGTAGAGTTGACAGGAAGAGTACTTCTGGTATATGTCAAATGCTTGGAAATAGATTGGTTTCCTAGTTTTAGCAAGAAACAAAACTCGATAGCCACATCCACAGCTGAAGCAGAGTACATAGATGCAGGCAGCTGTTGCGCCCAAGTCTTGTGGATGAGACAACAGCTGAGAGATTATGAGATTGAAGAAAAAGAAATTCCAATCATGTGTGATAACACTAGTGCTATTGCAATCACTCAAAATCCTGTATTGCATTTAAGAACAAAGCACATCGATGTCAGATATCATTTTATAAGAGATCATGTTGAAAAGAAAGACATCACTTTGGAATATATCTCAACTGATAAGCAGTTAGCTGACATATTCACTAAGCCCCTATGTGAATCAAGATTTGAAGAGCTTAAGAATGAGCTAAGGTTAATTGAGCTGAGTTAACGCTCAGAAGACTCAATCAGTAGAGATAATCGATGAGAAAATGAGAAAAGAGCAAATTTCACAAATCAGCCAAGTGAAACAGTCATATCGGAAAGTCATCTGCATCGAGTTAGCTGACAGCTGAGTCACTTAATGAAAAGAGAGAAGCAAAGTTAAGTCACATTGATATAAGCTGAGTCATTTATGAATTAAGTGACAAAAACACAATCGTTTTAAATGAGCGGGAATGTTTTTAAGGATGACGTCTGCATAATAATGGCATGTACAGTAAAAAGCTGCAGAATAAGCATATGATTGGATATAAATGCTGCCGCATTAAATGCAAGGAATTAAATGCGGTTTTGACGTTCTAATCTGATCCGTTGATCTCGATCAAAATTCAAAATCCATGGAACAGTCCTTTCATAACCCTTATATATACGTTTTTCAGCCTTCTCACTCACTTACAAAAACTGTTCATCTTCAAGCAATGCAAAAGCAATTTATAGTTTTTTCTCTCGGAAACCCTAAGTGCTCTCAAGCAAGTTTGTCAGTTTTAATCGGTAAAATTTTCTGAAAATGGCACCAAAGTTCGATTTCGTCAAACTCTCTAAGCAAATCCACTTAGGATCATCAATACACTTCGAAGGAATGGTGAAGCAGGGTTCTGATGACACCATTGTTCTAAAAATCGCTGAGATGCTAGAAAAGTCAGGTCTCAAGACTTTTCTAACCATGGAGTATTCCCACATCTACCTTGAGGAGGTAGCTCAGTTCTATGTTAACGCGAAAGTGCAGGACGAAGGGATCAAGTCTTCTGTCTACCACAAGGACATTATAATAAGTGCTAAGGACCTTGCTGAGCACTGCTTGTTGCCGTCGGAAGGCATAAAGAAAATTCATGAAGTCGATGTAGACTTGGCTCTTTGCGTGGGAAGAGATAGCCAAACCGGAGTGTCTTTGCCAAGGTAGTCTACACAACCGATAAGAAATCGGCAAGGACAACTATCATAAGTCGATGGATGTCGTCTCCAAGTGTATAGATATGAAGTTTGGCGCTTTCAACCACCATCAAAGACTAAGCCGATCATCATGGCCGCGATCATGCATGGCAAAAGGTTAATCAACCGAGTTCGTGTACAACAAACTCGGCCTGAATGTGATGAACAAGACCTTTAAGAGGATGGATCCTTTGGAGTATCACTTGGATATGGTCTTGTAATTGGCCACTTGATGGAGGTGAAAGGTGTTGCCCTTCGCCATGGCAAACCATTTCACGTGAATAAGAGGATGTTCCAGGAAAACCTCTCTAGCGCTCAGAAGAGAGCTCATGCGAAGTGAGTGGACACAAGTGAGGGGGAATCAGCTGACCACAAGGACACAAATCGCTACCCCCTCCTCCAAAGAAGAAAGTCCGCTCCCGCACTCCAAAGAAGAAGGCCCCCTGCAGCCTAAGAAAAAAGGATGCACTGCCCGCAGTGAGTCGCCCGACCATGTAGCCGAGTCACCTGCCCGTGCAGCCGAGTCACCTGCCCCTGCAGCAGAGGCTGAGAAGGAACCCCAAATCCCTTCTCCAGCCATACGGAAGAAGAGGACTGCCAAGTCAAGGAAGGCAACTCCTTCCAAGAAGGATACCCAAGTCCCCACCGTTGATGAAACCATCAATCAACCAGAAGTTCCTCTGGTTCATCCTGTAAAAGAAGACTGGTTAGGCAGTCTGAATTGGAGAAGACAGTTGAATCTGCAACTCAGCTGGTGAAAGCATCCGAGACTGCTGACACTCAGGAAGTGCAGTCTCCGAAGGTGATTGATGAATCGCGGAAGTCTGCCCGCGGAGACAATCGAACCTTCGATTGAAAAGGTTGTCTCTCCACCGCTATCGATCTTTGTTGAAGGCGAGGAGGAGCAGAGTCTCTTGCCTTCAATTCTTGAAAGAGGATGGCAAGAAGAAGAAGATGATGATGACGATGCATCATGTACTCTCCACTATATCCAGACATCCAAGGACGCCTACGAGAGTGGAGGGAATGGAAACTTGATCACTCAAGGTGCGGTTCGCTCACCCCGAGTATATTGAAGAAGAAGAGGAATTGCTGCGATTTCTGTGTTACCATCTTCTGAGGCCCTTGATGAAGAAAAGTGCATGGATATTCCTCACATCACCAGGGAGAAAGAAAAAGAAAGCGTGCCGAGGAAGCACAAACTCTTGAGAAGGCCAAGATGTGTGAGTTCACTGGCTCTCTAGTCATACTCATACACATCTTGATGTGATGTCCGACATTAATGAAGATATGGATCCCGTTGCTGCATCAGAGAAGTCAGACATGCAACAGTCTCTAAGGGAATCCAGGCTAATTCATGAGCAACAACTATTTGAAGGACCAGGAGAGTCGTCTCAATCTCTCCTACAGACAGATCCTCTGGGAGTGGCACAACACATTGCATAAATCGTTGTTGCAGCCACGTCCCCTGTACAATTGGAGGTTGGGGTCAAGGGCACTGGCAATGACACTGGGACTTTGGGCCCAAGTTGAGCCAACCCCTGAAGAAGGTGTTTTACCACCTGCCCCAGTGGCTGAGCACTCACTGGAAGAAGCCGCGAGTTTGGAGAAGGGTGACCCCACCATTAGTCACTCAGCTAGTGCGCCAGCTGAGGGGGAAACTCACTCCACCACAGTGGGGTGGGAGGTTGCTGTGGATGACTCAAATTTTGAGAAATGAGGCAAAGTGGAAACTGAAAAAGAACCACAACAGAGTGACATTGACTCGGGCGACAATGAGTCTCGTCCCACCAAAATGTTAGCTGCTTTGAAGGCTAATGACATTGTTCTTATAGCCGAGGCATAGGATGGAGATGCCCTGGGAGTTAACACTCTGGGCAGTGAAAGTGCAATCCAAGGGGTTATTGATGCCATGGTTGAAGACCCTAAGACAACTGCGACTGTCGAAGGGAATGTAGAAGACCCTAAGACAGTTGAGACTGTCGAAGAGAACGTTGAAGGCCTCACATCAGCTGAGTCTGCTGGAGGTATTGAAGGCCTAAGGGAGGTTGAGACTTCCCTAGGTAAGGGTAAAGAGACAGAATATTCCTCCAGTTCAATGCGCTGAATTTAAGAGGAGATAAGCGCACTTCATGTTTCCCTGGAGAATTTAGACACATCATTCTTGGGGTCTGAAGATAAAGCTGAGTCCACTCCAGTTGCCGATCCAAAGGACCCAACTGAGGATGTTCTCAAAACTACGAGCCAGCTAAGTGACAAAACTGCTAGTCAAAAATTAAATTTTGATGATGAGCCAAGCCCATAGGTCTCATCATCATCCGATGACGCTGATGATGCAGCAGATGAACCGATTATTCACTTGGAAAAATCCACTAAGACCGAAGACGCTGTTAAGACAACTGAGGCTCAGTTAGCTGGCAAAATCTTAATCGCCTACCGCGACATCGGCTCTCCACGCGCAGCTTCCATAGTTGCAAAGCAGCAATGACTACACAGCTCCGTCACACAGCTCCCACACTGCGTGACCACTGCCGATGAAGCTACCGTGGCTGAGGCAAATAGAGTTCCGTCATCATAGGCACAAACCTCACAAACCATCCCATATGTGAGTGATGATGCCTTTCCAAAGATATTTCCTTTCACGCCGATCCTACCAGATTTGGAAGAAGAGACCTCTACTGAACAACGAAGATTCACTGTAAGAGAAGATCCAATCGTCCCCACTTACACCATTGATCCAGCCAATTTCAACTTTCCTGAAGAGTGGCCTGCAGCTGAATCAAGTGAGACAGTTGAGTTTCGTGAGATCTTCAAGCAATTTTGTGAAGAGATTGAGAAGATTTAACGCCATCAGGCCTCCCTTGACTTAAGACTGTAAAACAGGGATGCTACCCTCATAGCAGACTTAAGAGGGATAGTGGTGCAGATCCGAGAATGGTCTCAACAGCATTCTGTCATGCGACTCGAACAAGTTCGTTATTTCAAAGCACTATATGGCAAAATGCTCATCTGGATGGCTGACAATGATGATCTTAAGTAAAGGATGCAGGCGTATATCGAAAGGTTAAATGAGTCTCACAAAACAGATATGGAGCTGCTGCAAGAATTCCAAAGAAAAGAAATTATGCGCCTTGAGAACGCAATGAATGACAAATTCAACCTACTCATGGCTGAAATGAAGTTGGTGGTTGCCGAGTCCAAGGAAACTCGCTCAGAGTTTCGGACAACTTATGCTGCAGCAGACTCCAAACAATCTTCCGCTCTGAGAAGACTCGATTTCATGCTTGAAGGCATGTTCCCTGGGGTCCCTCTCTCCTTTAATGATGCCAAAAAGGGGGAAGAAGAGTCCCTAAGGAAATTGAAAGAAGAAAAGTTGAAGGAATCTGCAGCTGAGAAGGTTTCAGTTGAGACGAAGTGAAAGCCAACAGGGTCAAATTACTGCCTCCATCTTGAGCAAACTCCCCATAACCCTACCCATTACGCATTCTGCTGTGCCAATGTCGGAGAAAAGATGAATTATCAAAGCAGGGATTGAGGAGTTTGACAAAAATATGGATGCTCCCATCGAAGAAGTGATGAAACAGTATGGTGGCATGCCGACAGGGAAAGATCAAGATGTTGCACCTGAAAATGGATCTGAGCCTAGATCAGTTGAAGATTTCAAAACGCTTGAATCCGAAGGCTATTTTCAGGGAATGTCACTAGCCCAAGCCTGTGATTTGTCTTTGGGAGAAGGGTCTTGCGTTGTGCGAAGAAGCAGAAAAACAACAGACTACCAGCAGCCACTCAGTTGGTAAGTAGAAGACTCCTGTACAATATACACCCAGAGGAGGAGGAAGAAGTGGTGGAATAGGTTTTCGACCTCGACCACAACCCAAAAATATTGAATATGTAGATCCCGGAAAGAAGGGGAGGATCTACTTCAATGATATGATGAAGTGGCAAACTTGGAAGTGGCAAGAAAAATGCCGAGGCGATAAGAAAGACAAAAAGAGGAGAACATGAGGTAAACAGAGAAATGGCTCGAGAGGAAGCGAAGGGATGAAGCTTCCAAATGAGCCTATGAAAAAAAGAAGAAAGCTGAAGAAGAAGAAAGAAAAAGGAAGAGAGCTGATGACTTCGATAGAGCTGAAGAAGAAAGAAGGAGGCAACGAAGGCGTTGAAGTGTTGCTGCGAACCCTTCATGTATATTACTTATGTAAATACATTTTTGTAACTCATCTGTAATACTCAGTGGTTTTCCCTGTAATTTTTCACTTTGTATTTACTCTTGTAAATTATTCATAAACTCAACACAATTAATACTCTTTCGGGTTCTTGACATCGCGACTCACAAGAAGATAGTGTATCACTCGACTCTCAGAAGTGTAGGGATAGTGTTTACGCTCAAATTCAATTTAGTGAAAGTAGAACTACCATAGGCTTGCAAATCGTCTAACATCTCTACCACTTTTGTGTGCACAATGTGTTTTGTTTTGACAAGAATGTTATGATACTATTTATAAACAACTATGTAAACGACAAGAATGCTATGATCAATAAAACGATCTATTTAAGCATACATTCTTTGTTACTGCATTGTCTGTATGTATCATTGCTGTTTACATTTAGTTGAATGTTTTTAAGTTTTGGCATCATCAAAAAGGGGGAAATTGTTGGAAAATTTATTTTATAGATTTTTATGGATGCCATGTAAAACTTAAACTAGAAAGTTGGCACCCCATTTTCCTTGTAATTTACAGTGTAATAGATAGATTTGAAAAAGCTAAGTCAAGTCGTCACGCCGCTGAAATACAAGAAGTCAATCAAGATCGAAGTGAAGACTCATTGCGAGACAATGGGTATGGCTAAGAAGGGAAGTCAAGAACTCCATCAAGATGTATCACCGTGAACCATCCGTATGAAGAGTCGACCAAGTAAACTCAAGAAGCCAAGTCTCAAGTTGAAGTGACAGATGAGTCATCCAAGGATTGGAAGCTAACTCAAATCACCTGTAGAATAAAAGACTGCGGTCAAGTCAAGACAACTTAATGAGATCCATTGATGAAAGTCAAGAATGTTACTCGAGAATGTAACATGTTAAAGTTGTTAGAGATAAAGTGTTAGTTCCGGATGTGTTCAAAAGAACAAACCAATGGGAAGCACTCGCAACAAGTGTCGAAACGCCGCAATCTTTGGAAGACATTAATTACGAGAAAATATCAACATCAAGGACTGCAACAAGACAAACCAACGAACACAAGTGACTTTTGAAATCAGCCTATCTCTACAACGGGCAAAATTTCAAAAGTTCACTATAAAAGGCTGAGGAAATTCATTGAGAAAGGTGACCTTGCATACCTGAGAAATCAAACATTATTCAAGCTATTAACCTGAAAATACTCTCAAGAATATTCAAGTTAATCCTCAAGCATGAAACTCGAAGGAAATCGATCCAACACAAGCTGTGAAGGAAAGACAACTTCAAATCTGTTGAAGAGGAAACTTTTGAAGAATCAAAGGGGTCTACTTTCCAAGGACGATTGTAGGAAGGTTCAAGGTCGAACCAGTATCAAGTTATTGGAGGGCTTCATGATCAAATCCAAGAGCTTGAGAAGTGAGCTAAAGTATCAAGGCAACTGCCTTGTGAAGAAGCTGAGTCGGAAGAGAAGTCAGCTGTGTGACCACGTCTGTCTCTAGACTGTTGACCACTTTGTAAACAGATCTATTACATAGTAGATTCTTCCAGGAGTTGGAGAAGAGAGGATTAGAAGAATTACCCCATCTTCGAACCTCTATAAAAATCAGTTGTGTCATTTATTTTTCAGCACATTTACATTTCTGCATACTTACATCATATCTGCTGATAAACTCATATTTGCTATCCAACTGATTAATAACCAAGTTCTAAAATCAAGTGTTAAATCAAGTTTAAAACAATTCAAAGGGTGTTAAGTCTTCCGCTGATAAAACCAACATAGCCAAGTTAAAGTTCAGGTTAAACCACTGAGTTATTCTATCAACAACTCTATCGAGTCTATTGAGTGGCTAACTCTGCTGAATAACCAACTTAGCTGTCCCTCAAGGACACAACTATTTGAGTTAACTCTGTAATAATCTTAAAAGGACTAAAATCGAAAAGTTGGTAAGGTTTATTCAACCCCCCTCCCTTCTAAACCTTACTCACACCCCTTGGGACCTACATGACAGATGGTACTGACTTTGAGGGCTTACAGATTTCAACTGACACGGTTCAACGAAAGTGATTAGTGAAATCAAAGTGTGGCTGAAGACGTAAAACTTAGCGCTTTATGGGAGGAAACCAAACTTATTTCTTATTTTTGTTTATTTTTAATCGCCTTCAATTTTAATTTCAATTTTATTTTTAATATTAACTTAATTTTTAGTTGTAGTTAGTTTTGTGAGTTGCTGTGTAGGAGGCGTCACGGCAAACTCCCGGTTAAAAAAAAAGGGGCAAAAATTACATCACAGGGCCGTGTGATACCACACGACCAGACCGTGCAAGGTGCCCAACGCCACACGACTAGGCCGTGTGGCAACCACACGCCCATGTGGGATATGACAGGAGCAGGTGCAGGGTGTGCAGCGCCGCACGGCCCGCCCTCGCCGCACCACACAGGTCGTGTGGCCTGCCAGTCAGTCGCAATTTTACACCTTTTTTACCCCCAAAACTCAATTTTTCTCCCACTTTCTCCTACCTAAACCCTACAACTCGTAAATCCTCTCCCAAACTCTCAAACTCCTATCCAAATCTCTTCAAATTTACTATAAATCTCACCCAAAAACACAAATTCTTCAACTTCTCAAGAAACCCATCACCTAAAGCCTTCAAATTTTCAACTTCTTCAAGTTCTACACCAAGTTGGGGGTTTTTAAAGTTTCAAATCTCTTATTTTTCTCACCTCATAAATTTGGTTTTCATGGCTTCTAGGGGTGAAAGAGGAACAAGAAGGAACACGAGAAGAAGCGAAGGGAACCAACTCCAGGATCCCAAACCCGAGCCACAACCTAAGCTTCAAATGTCATCCTACCAAATGAAACACATCAAGCGAGATGTGTGATACTCTATTATTGACCATGGATAAATACAAGGTATCCCGATGAACTTACTCTTGCTAATTTAGGTTTATTGGAAGATTTTCGGGCTATGTCTGGTCGGGTTGATTAACATGAATTGTTGAATGGACATTGGGATACTTATTCGATTTATACACTTAAGTTCTTGAGTAGTTTCGAATTAATAGTTCGAGAAAGAAATTTGATGGGGATTTGGTTCTGGTTGGCGAATGAGCCGAGGGAGTTAACTATTGATGATTTGAATGAAATGTATAGAACTTTGGCTTATGGAATTGAGGAGCATTAGGATTTTGATAAAGATACATTTTGAAGGGAAATAATCGGGAAATGAATCTACACGGGTACCTCGAAGGCATCTAGCATTCAAAACACCGCGTTCTCGCTATGTACAAAGAGCATTAGTGGAAACGATTTTTGCGAGGAGGAAAGTAAAGGGGCCTTGCGGGTAGACGAGTTATTTATTATTTGGTGTATGGCGTCGGGGATGGAGGTTGTGACAAACGCCGGGGGCTATGATAGCCCTAAATTTGATAGGGTGAGAAAATCGATAGGGGAGGAATTTGTATTGGGGGATGATTACTCCTACTTCTTGAATACTTTAATGTTAGCTTTGAAGGGTATCACCGAGGCACAGGCCTAAATCGATTGATTTATGACTTTTATCCGCTATGAAAATAATTCAATTCGATGGACATGATTCTTGGCTAAATCAAAGAGATAGAACAAAACTTAGGCTTCCTTACCCCGAAGCTACATCTATAAGAAATAGGGTAATTGGTTACTAAGAAGTGAACAGTACATTGCTCAAGAAGAGCAAGATGAGCATATGAGGATGCGCCTAATTCTCTAGACAAAGGGGTAACCGGCCATTTAGCATGAGTGATAGGCTTGAAAGGGTGGAAGCCGCGTGGGCAAGTTGATAGATGACACGTATCAGTTGACGACTATAGTTGATGAGTACCGCACAGAGTACTTACAACGGTTCGATGCTATCACCCGACAACATCAGTACATGTACGAGATGATGTCTCGTATGGATCGATGGCATATTTCACAAAGCCACTACCCTCCACCTCCACCAACACAGTGATCCATATAAGTACTTATTATGCATTCCTCTTTCTTTTGATAATTTCTTCATATGTTCCGGACGAAGCATATTTTATGTTTAGGGAGTTGTCAAGAATGCGCAATTTAGTACTTTCTTGCATTTTGCATTGAATTTAGAATTGCATGTAGAGCATAAAAAATTTCTTTAAAATTTTCATTTTTTTTATTTTTTGATTTTTTATTTTTAGCATGTTTATCGCTTTATAATGTTTAATTGCTTTTGTGTGTGATTTTTAATCAAGATTTTGAAAATAGTCCTGGCTTCTGTATGAATTTTACTATGAGCATTTAATTTTATGAGATGACATATTTTTATGAATAATGTGATGAATAGTTGAGGAGATGTCATTTATTTGTTTGGCAATAGTTTAGAAAATTGGGTATTTGAGTATGTTGCGAAAAATAACCTTGTGAGCTTTTGTGACTTAAACTGCTTTATCTTATGCAGCATATTTGTTTTCTTGAGTGTGCCATTCGTGATTGATAGAACTCTATAACTTGCTCTGGTATCTTCATTGAAGCCATGTGTGTGTGCAATTTTTGAAAATGATTTAAGGCCATCTTTGTTTAGCCTACTTAGCCTAAAAAACCTACCTATGAACTCATAATTCCGTAGTCAGCCAATTTTGAGCCAAAACTTTTTATTGTTAGCCACATTGATCTTTAAAATTGCAACATGATTTTGTCCCTGAAATTTCTTGGGCTTATAGAAAATGAACAAGTTTTGGGGAGATGTGGTAAAAATTTATGGAAAAAAAAGAGAGGAAGTTGGCAAAAGAAAGAGAAATGAGGAGTACCTAGGTGAATAAAGAATGTATGAAGCTCGAAAAAAAAATAAAATCTCTAAAAAAGAAAAGATAAAATTGAGCAAGAGAAAGGAAAAAAAAATTCTGAAAATTATGAACAATTGAGAGCTTGAGGCTAAAGGAAAAGAAAAGAAGGTAAAAAAGGTCTAAGAATGAAAAAGGAGAAATAAGGGTGGAGTTGAGTTGAAAAAGAATTTTTTTGAAAAATGAGTATTATATTGAAAAAGAAAAACCCTTTTTGATTCTTAGATTGTGCACACAAAAGTGGTGGAGATGTTAGACGATTTGCAAGCCTATGGTAGTTCTACTTTCACTGAATTAATTTTTAGCGCAAATACGTACCATGCACTTTGAGAGATGAGTGATACACTACTACTTACTTGTGAGTCGCGATGTCAAGTAAGAGTATTAATTTGCCGAACTTATGAAAGATGACTTCTTGATAATGAGTTGCATGGTTTATTTAAATATGAAGTCGAATGAGACTAATTGTTTATAGTGTTCTTGTGTGCTCTTTGTACCCCTTGATATTATTTTCCTTAATTTGCTCGAGGATGAGCAATGCTTTAGGTTTGGGGGATTTTGATTCGTGTAAAATATACATGCATTTAGGGGCTTAAAATGATATATAATTGATACATTTGCATGTATATTTAGTGTGTTTTTACTTGGTTTCCTTAGAAGGGCATGATACTGCGTATCCTTGTAACTTTTTACACAAAACGGAGCTTAATCGAAGAAATATCAGTTGAAAGACCCAGATAAGATTAACAAGTGCAAAGATAAGATCAAAAAGACGAAAAAAATGGAAAACAATACGTCACATGACCGGACCATATGGCCTCACACGACCGTGTGACTTGCCCGTGCAAAGTTGGGAAGAAACAGGGGACGAAAACAAGCCGGATGGTCGGACCATGTGAGAGAAACACGGCCGTGTGAAGTGGTCATGTGAGAGCCACACGGCCATTTGAAGCTACACGGCCAGGCCGTGTGACGCAGTATTTCAGATTTTTGTGTCCTTTTTCCACTCAAACTCTACAAGTGATCTCCCCATGCATCTATAAAAGGGACCCAATGCTTGCACGAAATTTCATCTATTCATACACCATACAACAAAACAAAATACACATGAACACAAGATCAAATGTCTTCTGAGAGAGGAGGGCTAGGTTGCAAAGAACACCACAAGGCCTTTCGCATCTACGGAAGCACAAGAGCTTCGAAGGCTTGGAGGGAGAATCCATCCTGACACGGAGGGGTTTTCTTTCTTAGTCTAGATCTCTTGTCTGTGCTTAAACGATGTCATAATGTTAAGTTTGTCTATGAATTTGTTATCAATGTTTGGCTAATCTTCCGATCTTAAGGCATAATCTAAACTGTGGATTGATGTTAAATCTTGATTAATTATTTTCATAATTGATTCATGTGTTCTATTTTATGAATTCGAGTGCTTATTTATAATTGTCGATAATTTGGCCAATAATTTGTATGTCATACTTGTTAGTCCATAATCCGGGAGGTGAGTTCTAGCAAGACGAAAATCGAATTTAGACATAAACATGATAATGTATCGGGAGACTACTTCTATTTGTGGGGAGTATTTCAATTCAAAGATCTTTTGGAAGTTAATAATAGTTATGATGGATTGGGAGACCTCAATTATTATTAGTCTACTGTTTATGCGTCACCCGGGAGGGAGAATAAACTATTTTAGGAATTGAACCCATAGAATTGCATGAATTGGTTCTTTAAACTTTAATTGGAATGTTTAGATTATGTGCCTAAGGTTGCTTCTGTGGTTTTTGAAAATACTTGTGGGGTTCACAAATTTATTTATTTTTCTTTGATTTTTGATTTTTATATAAACTTGAGATTCGGTCGCTTCAATAAAATTGGAATGCGATGTTATTATAGACTAAGTGTTTTCGTAGTCAATCCCTAAGGAATATGACCTTGCTTGCTATTATTCTATAAACTACACTGTACGCTTGCAGTTGTAAGATTCAAATATTTTTTGGCGAACACCGGTAACTTCAATAGTGAACTCGATTCCCTATCGGGAGGGACATCGGTGAGTTCATACAGAAATGCATCTGAGTATTCTGACACTATGGGCACTTGGTGAATTTGAGTCTCTACCTTGGGTTTGTTGATCACAAATGCCAAGTTACCTTGTGCCCCGCTGGAAATTGCTTTTCTAGCCTTAATGGCCAAGATGATTGGGGCAATCATGACTCGTGCCCTTCCTGAAAGTTCCACTATGTGTTTTCCTGGCTCGCATAGTTTAATGGACTCGTGATGGCAGTCCATTTGTGCATGGTGTGCAGACAACCAATTCATTCCCAAAATCACATCATACTCGGGTATAGGCAATAAAATCAAATCGGCAGGAAAGTTTATATCACCAATCTTTACTTCGCATGCATTATAGATAACATCAGTTAATTGGCTTGTGCCCATAGGAGTTGACACTTCTAAACATATAGGCATACGTACCATGCATGCATGCAACTTGTGTACATAATGCGGTGCGACGAATGAGTGCGATGATCCATGGTCAAATAACACTTTAACATAGTGGTTGGATACTAGAAGCGTACCTTCCACCACATTGGTTGCTTCCGGAGCCTCATGTTAGGCCAAAGCAAACACTCGAGCTGGCATCTGCGCCTGATTCCCTTGTCCGTTCCCCTATTTCTGCGGCTGAGTCAGTTTATTCCCACTGTTGTTCATTCCAGGGCAATCCTTGACCTGGTGTTGGTTACTGCTACACCTCAGACATTTTCCCTGATTCTGCCAACATTCATTTATAGTGTGACCCATCCTCTGACAATAAGCACATGGTTTTCCTTGCATCCCTTCCATCAGTCCCTTTCTTTTATCCGTTTTCCCGGCATTACCCTTTTGAAACTTAGTGGGATGTTTAGACGACTGACAGGTAGCTGGCCTCTAGAGGTTGTTGGTATCCCTATTCTGTTGCATCTGTCCAATACAATTTAGTCCCGCCTCAAGACGAAGAGCTGCCTTGACTGCAGCTGAGTTAGTTTCCAATTCTACTGCCAACAGTTGTTTATGCAACTCTAGTCTCAATCCTCCGATGCACTTGTACAACTTGTCTTCTTCCGCGCTAATGGTTCCCAATTCATAATTAGACAGCCGATGAAATTCAGATTCATATTGGGCTACCGCCATGGTTTCCTGCTTTAATCGATGAAATTCATACCTCCGGGCCTCTTTAACAACCTGCCGAATGTACTGTTCATTGAATTCTGCAAGGAAGTTTCGCCAAGTCCATGCTACCCCATCCTGTTCCCACTTTCTTTCTACGGCTCTCCACCAGTCATCAGCCACATATTTTAAGTGAAAGAAGGCAAGTGTAACCTTCTGCTCATCAGTATATTGCAAAGCGTTAAAAATATACTCCAACTTTTCCATCCAATCTTCTGCCTTGGCTTCGTTCGGCTCTCCCTGAAAAGCCGATGGATCAATGCGCAAGAACCGCTCCAATACTCTATCATTAGCCTCTTGTAATATCAATATCTGCTGTAAGGCTTGAGTAGTTAAGTTGTCTCCCGCAGCTGGGGAGGTGGTGGTGGTAGGTCTGGAGAAGGCGTACGGCTCCTTAGGGGGGTTAGCATCCCTTCTTTTCACGATATGGGGTCTTTCTCTTCCATGACGGACACCCATTCTGTATCACAAAACGTCAGTTGCTATTCATAACTTTAATAAATTCAATTAGTGATCAAAATATTTCACAAGTCATTATATGCCAATAATAATTATTATAACCAAGATATAAAATTAACATGAGACAAGAAGTAATATCCATCAATATATAAACACGATGTTTGGAATGAGTTGGAAAATCATACAACAGTACCATGCATCAAATGCTAAAAGAAATACAACATCCGAATATATACATCAAGGTACAACTAACTGTAAGAAATACAAGTCCTATCTAATCAGTAATCGTGCTATCAGCATCCCTGTCATTGTCGATGTTAATGATCTCCATGGGTTCGTGTTCCGGCTATTCCTCGGGCTCCCACAGGACGTCCATGGGAGACTCATCAGGTTCTTCTTCAAGTTCCTCATCTTCCTTTGGATCCTCTTTGGGTTCTTCTTCGGGATCCTCTTCAGGTTCTTCCTCGGGGTTTATTTCTGGTTCTGCTTCGGATTATGGTTGTGCCAGGGCATTTGCCGCAATACCAATTTCGAGGGCTTAGTCCCTTTGAAGTACTGCTTGAGTGAGGTCCTGGATGGGATCGAGTTGCTTGAGTAGGGCTTGTTCGTAGCGGTCGGCTGACTCATGCTTTCACTGTTTCCCACTAAAGTTTGTTGTCGCTGGTGTGTCGTATCCCCTGGTGCATGCTTTCGATGCATTCATATAGTACCTGGATCTGGTCCTCCTGGGTGCGAACGGTTCTCTCGTGGTCCCCGACTTCGTAGACTAAGGCGTTCTTTTCGTCCTGGCGATGTGCTAATAGGCTCTCTAGATCACGTGTGTGGTTATGTTCCAATTGAAGCTCGGAGTTAACCCTTACGAATTCTTTATGCTAATAGGCCACCATCTCCTTGAAATAGTCTCTCTCAGCATGCACCTCCCACACCATGGTCCATGTCGGGATTTCGGGATCCATTCCTGGTCAAAACACAACTATAGTTTGTCAAACAAGTATAAGTGGAAAGATAGTGAAGGATGAATATAACTAATTAGGAATCGACTAAGTAAAAATAACCATTAATTCAGTGTCTTCAATTATTATAAAATTCTTAACTTAGTATAAACATTAGTGATACAATTCTCATGATTCATCATCGAACATAATATCGATGGTCTATGGTCCTTTTCAAATTAGATTCTTAGCATAGATTAGTCAATAGCGGTACTACCCAACACATGCAGAGGGTCCTATCCTGGATCAGTTCGGTATAAGTTATCATCTTACTAACCGAGCTCTGATACCACTAAAACTGTCATGCCTCAAATGTGAGCATGACGTGATCAATAACTTAAGCCAGTTGATAAGCCAGATAAATCAAGTCAATAAAGGATTCATGCCACATTAATACCTAAATAGTGAGTCAATCATCAAAAGCAACCCGCAAAGTTTAATATCATAGCGGAATCTTAAGTTACAGTCTGGCAACAAAACGAAATAGTTCCAAAATTACAAGCCAAATAAAAAATTAACATTGTTCAAGGGTCACACGCCTTTAGGTTACAAACTTAAAATAAAAAAGTCCAACATAAAGCTAGAAGTAAAGAAAATCTTCATAAGTCGGGATGGGGCACGAATATGAATCACTCTATGGCATGATCTTCCTCATCCACGTCCTCAACGTGTGGACCATCACCATCTAGTCGTTTGAAAAAGCGGGGGTGAGATTAAAATTCTTAGTGGATGGGTGATCGTGTGTAAGTGTGGCTTATATAGATGCAGGAAAATAGTTATATGAAGAATGCGTGGTTCATGGCATGCTTCAACACGATTCACAAGCAGCGCGATATTCTAAATAATATAGTTTTATATAACTTGTTAAAAACAGTTCGTGAACATTCAGGCACCATGAATGGCATTTGAGCGAGTCAAGTGGTGGTTGCGTACGGAATTGTAATGCGAACCTAAACAAGTAATACGGTCCGACTAACTCCAGAATCATGTGGATCAGACAATGGTTCCTTCATTCTTCCTTGTAACTCCCCGAGCTAGATGCCACAAGGCCCATGCACCTTATCGCTTCTAGGCACGAGAAATTCACGATGGGGCGAATTAGGACCGGATTGTCATAATCATGATTATACCTCATGTCTACGACCCACTTTTTTTGTTGGACACTCTGTCCTCTAGTGGTAGGATTAGGACAATTGAGCCGGTAAATGGAATAGCAGCCAAGCTGCCCAGTTCCATTACCATACTGGTCCACTCCAACTGTGAGCTCGACACACCAAGTTGACTCAAGCAAGCAGGTTCACATAGTTATAATATGTCAACAAGGCAGTCGAGTACAATATGCAAATTATGCAAAATGCAATACAAGCGTAAGTACATGAAAATTATTTGCACGAGTATTTATTGGTATTGACGGTGTAAATATATTAAATGAAGCTAATTATCAGGAGGAAACTAAGCTTCGATTGATTTGATGGATTCAGTATATTATGCGGGAGATTTTAACTTCGTTGAAAGTTTAAATAGTTATAAGACGAGGAAGTCACCACGCATAATGCATAAAATTCGGTAAGGAGACCGTTAAGGTACGAGAATTTTTAAGAAAATTAAAACTTTATAATTAAATATATAATTCAGTAAATTCCATGGCTGTAACATGGTAAATAATTAATTTGAGGTCCTTGACAAAAAGAAATTTTTTTAAGTAGCCCCATTTTGCAAAAAACTAGTATTTATCGAGTTTGTAATCGAATAAGTTTTGGTCACTGTTAGATAAATGTTTTATCATAATTTTGATGATTTCATATAATTGAGTTTTATACCAAAACATTGTCCCCAAATGTTGTCCAAAAACTTCAAAACAATTCAAATGATTTTTACTAAATTTTTGAGTATTTCTTGAACTTTTTTTTTTGACAAAATTTGGACAACTTCTCTGTACTTAGGTCAACCGGTCGACCTAGAGGACAACCCGTACCTGAAAGTTGCACAAAATAGAGAACAAGCCGTGGGGTTACGGCAAGGAGGTCAACCAGTCGACCAAATGGTCGACTGGTGCCTGAGTGTAATTTCTTTCCTCTGATTCTCTCTGTTTCGAGGTAAACTAGTCGAACCCAAGGGAGACCGGTCCAACCCCGTGGTCGACCGGTCCACTCCCCACGACAACCTGTGTTTAAATATTTAAAATGTCTTGTTAGGAAATTTATTGTTTAGATTTTGATGAATGTCATGTAAAACTTAGAATAGAAAGTTGGCACCCCAATTTTTGGTGTAAAATGTATTGTAATAAATAGAGTGGCCAAGCCGAGTTAAGTCGCCTACGCCCTAACATGCAAGAAGACAATCAAGACTAAAGGAAGACTCTGTGTGAGACACAATGAGTATGGCAAAGAAGAGTAAATGGGAACTCTATCAAGAAGCAAATGAGATGCAAACAGTGAGTGGAGTATCGATCAAGTCAACTCAAGAAAAGCTAAGTCTCAAGTTGAAGTGACATGTGACTCTAAGTCACCTGGGAAAGCAAGGAAATGCAATCAAGTCGAGATAATCAGAAAAGATCCGTTGCCGTAAATCAAGATAATTACTTAAACAAGTAATATCTCCATACCACCTTTCTCGAGTGCTCGGTCGAAGCGTGCAAAAGGAATGAACCAATGGGAAGCACTACACCGTGTTAGAACTCGAAAAGGTGAAAGAACAATTCATACGAGGAAATGGCAATTCCAAGGATCGCAACAAGACAAGCCAACGATCGCAAGTGACTTTCAAAAAATAAGCCTATCTCTTCAACGGGCAAATTTTTGAAAGATCACTATAAAAGGATGAGGAATGACTCGAGAGAATGTGACCCCGAACTACGAACATTCAAGAAATCAATCAAATTGTAACCGAGAAATACTCTCAAATCATTCAAGATTAATCCTCAAGCTACATTACGAAGCACATCAATCCAACACTCACCGTGAAGGAAGAGAACTTCAATCATTGAAGAGGAAACTTTTGAAGAAAAGGGGTCTACATTCCACGAAGGATTGTAGGAAGGTTCAAGGTCGAACCAAGTCTTAAGCTTTTGGAGGGCTTCGTGATCAAATCCAAAGAGTTTGAGCAAGTGAGCTCGTAGTAGCAAGGCGCACGCCTGCCTGTGAAGAAGCCGAGTCGTAAGAGAAGCCACCGAGTGATCAAGGCGTCTCCCGCATCGAGTCCCAAAGGATCAAGTCACCAGTGTGATCAAGACTTGTATCCGGATCTACCACTTTGTAAACCGATCATTACCTAGTGGATTCCTCCAGAGTTGGAGAAGAGAGGAGTAGAAGAATTACCCCATCTTCGAACCTCTATAAAAATTTCACTGTGTCATTTACATTTCAAAGATTTTAATTCCTGCATTTTTAACTCGCTTATACATGCCGATAAATTTGCTATCCATTTGATAATACAAGTACTAAATCCAAAGACTAAACTCTTACTTAATCAAACTTAAGGGTGTTAAGTCTTCCAATAAAACAAAACCACAAATGAGTTAATTTAGAGTCAACAACAGTTATTCCATCAACAAAATCGATTGAGTCCATTGAGAGACTAACTCTACCGATTGACTAAATCGATCGTCCATCAAGGACACAACGTGTAGAATCAACTCGTATATTTAAAAGGACTAAATCGAAAATTTGGTAAGGTTTATTCAACCCCCCTTCTAAACCTTACACTTACACCCCTTGGGACCTACAAGTGGTATCGGAGCGGTTGGTTCATTGAACCCTCCGCACCGGTTATCGAACTAGATCTCCAAACTTTTCAAAGTCCGCTTTAGTACTTAAACTCTCGAAACTCTTTTTATCATTAAAAGTTATTATCATGGAAGCAAATTTGACACGCATCCCTATGTTCACTATTGAAGAATTTGATGATTGGAAAATTCGTATGCAGTGCTCATCTATCAAAGATTACATGATGAGATGTGGATAGTGATAGAAGATGGGCCTCTGCAAATCTTAAAGGTGAACACAAATTGCACGAAGAGTTGCAAATGAAGGAGAAGAAGATGTTGCTCCCGCATCGGGTCATGGTTGAAAAACCAAGAACTCGAGTGGACAAATGATGACAAAAAAGATACAACCTGGACAATGTAGCCAAGGACATCATTTACAAAACCTTGGACAAAGCCATGTTCAATAAAGTCAAATTATGCAAAACGGCTAAAGAAATCAGGACAAGTTTACATTGATTTGTGAAGGCTCGAGCAAATCAAAGAAAACAAATTATCGGTGGGTCAGACAAATTCGAGAACTTCAAAATGATCTCGGGAGAAAACCTGGATCAACTAGATGCTCAGTTCACGTAAATCACAAATGAGTCATCTCGCACTTGGAAAGGAATATACACAGAAGAAATGTGTATGAAGATCCTAAAAAGTCTTCCAAATGAATGGGAAATGAAGGTCATGGCACTGAGACATTCCATGGACCTATCAAAGACATCCAACCATGAATTATTCTCGGACCTCAAAGCCTACGAGTTTGAGCCGAGAAGAAAAGACCAGGAAGAGACAAAATTTGTACCCAAAACAATTTACTCTAATTGTTAAAGATGTGAAGAGAGTGAGGTCAAAGAAGTCATTGACCCGGAAGAAATAGCCCGATGGTTAAAAGATTCAACAAGTTCTTTAATAAGAACTACAAGAGAGGAAAGGGTGAATCTTCCAGAAGACACTCAACTCCCTCCAAATCAAGGAAGATAGGCCAACCAAGAGAACATATCATCAAAAAGTTGAGTATCAAAGGGTGACAATCCAAGAATGGAAAGAGTGATCAAAAGGTTGAATATCTATCTTTGAACTCAGTAGACAACCAGGTCACTATGCCATTGATCGTCCATATCCTCGTAGTCAACAAATACAGGGATGAAGAAGAAAGGAAGGTCTTCGAGAGAAAGAAGACAAGAAAGGAAAAAGGCAATGATGGTCTGCAGAGATCAAAAACAACCAAGTCAAGAGAGACAATGATTCAGAGCAAAGAAGCTGACTACTCAAGTGACTCAAGAAGAAGCCCCGATCCGCTTGATGGCCAAAGAACAAGATCAACTCGACCAAGAAGATGAGGTACAATCTAACTCAACAAACTCGTACACTAGTGATAGTGATCGTGACACACACACTTCATCACCCACTCGATCTTTATGATTCATTAGGCAAAATGATGAAAGATTTTGAACACATTAAATCCTCACACACACTATTGAATGAGGAAAACAGCCTACTCAAAAGTCAAAACTCAAAGTCGACTAAGGAGCCGAGTACTCTAAGTCAAATAGCCGATGAGAATGAAAGTTTAAAGGCCGAAAATGCTAAATTAATAGCGAAATTGTCGCTATAGAAAAGAGGGAGAATGACCTCAAGAATGTTATTGCCTCATTCACTAAGGCATCTAAATCATTGGATGATCTTATTATGAGTCAAAGAGAATGTGGAGATAAGACAGCTTAGGATTTAATTCCTCTATGCTATGTCAAACCTCAAAAGTAATTTTGGAAAAAGGATCTTCAAGCCATGAAGAATCAAAAATCCAAAACTCTAAATGTTGCACACACATTCAATCCAAAGCACCATAACAAGAAAAACTGGCCTTGGTTATAAAGGAAAAGGAAAACAACCAGTTGAGTGCGGCTGAAAGGGCAAACGAGAAGAGGTTCACCGAGTTCCTCAACAAACTCCAAACAAAAATTACTCAAAGAAGAAGCGAGCTACCAAAACCCCAAAAAATCTATAAGAGAAATACATATGATGGGAATGGTAGAAAATATCCAAGCCAAGTGATTGGAATAATGTAAGCTATCAAAGATAAACTTATGGAATATAAGCCCAAATGGCAAAGGCCTAGAACTCAAGAAAGGCCATTCCAAAAGTACAAGAGCTTTCATCAAAGACACATATGCACCTAGGCACTACACTCAAAGACACCACAATTACCCAAGGAAGGCAATTGCTAAAACACATATGCAGCATACGACAAAAGAGACAAACAGTATGAACCTAGAATCCCCAAGCAATTTGCCAGGATTAATTATGATTATGGCACGATAGATGGCAACCCCTTAGAGTCAAATCATTTGGCTATAGGTTGGTTGGATCATCTTACAATTCTAACCCCTCGGACCCGCATAAGTATGGGTACCTAAAACTTAATTTCCTTGATTGCGGTTCAAGGAACAAACCGAAGTGCCAAGGAACTGATACATGGATAGTGGTCGTTCCGCACACATGACAGAAACAAGAAAAATCTGTCAAAATTCAAGGAAGTAAAAGGAGCAAAAGTGATATTTGGAGGAAATGAAGCTCCTGGTGAAATAAGAGGCATTGATCCATCAAGAGGAATGGATTAGAAATCACGATGTTGCATATGTTGAAGGACTCAACTTCAACTTATCGAGCATCACCAACTTTGTGACAAGGGCTACAATGTTGGATTCAACATGGGTATATGCCAAATCAAAGATATTGAATCAAATGAAGTTGTGCTCCAAGGATGTAGACGAGAAAAATATGTATGTAGTGGATTGGTCAATCGCGACTCCAAAGACTGTCTCTACTAGCAAAGAGCGCAATGAATCAAGTTAGGCCGGGCACAAAAAGCCGAGTCACCAATTTCAAAACAATTAACAAGGCGGGCAAGAAGTCACCTTGTGGAAGGACTACCAAACTCGAAGATACAAAAAGGAGAGTATATGTGACGCATGTCGAAGGGAAAACAAATCAAGTCGTCATTCAAAGAAAAGACATGCCCATCCTCAACAAGAATATTGCATCCGCTTCATATGGATCTATTTGGCCCAAAGGGAACCAAATGAAAGATAAGTTGAAAGAAATACACCTTGGTGATAGTAGATGACTACTCAAGATATACATGGACAATATTCATGTGTAAGAAGAAAGAAACTCTACAAAACTACCACAAATGATGAAGAGGATTCAAAACGAGAAGAGTCAAACCATTATCAAAATAAGATCGACAGAGAACCGAATTTGTCAATGGAATAATAACTCGATTGTATTGAGAATGGTATTGGTCATGAACTATCGGCAGCAAGGACTCCACAAAGAATGGAGTTGCGAGAAAGAAGGAACAAAACCCTCAAAGAAGCAAAGAAAGACCATGTTAGTCAAGCAGAGTTACCAAAAAGATTTTGGGCTGAAGCAATCAACACAACTTGCTACACCCAAAACAGATGTATGATAAATAGACAACACAAAGACTCCCTATGAGATTTGGACTGGAAGAAAACCAAATGTTGCATATTTCGTAATATTTGGATGTAAATGCTTCATCCACAACAATGGCAAAGACAATCTAAAGGCTTTTGATGCTAAAGCTCGATGAAGGTATCTTCTTAGATACTCACCAAAGCAAAGCCTACTGAGTACTCAACAAAAGAACTATGGTTGCGAAGAATCCATTCATGTGGTATTCGATGAGCCAAATGTAAATGGAGAAGACATTGAAGAGTCACCGATAAAATCAATCATCCAACCATACGTAAGAGTCCCTATCTTTGAAGTCGGGATTATCAATTCGAAGAAGATGAGATTGTTGAATCTCAAAACAAATTGAAAAATTTGCAACTAAGTGATTACGAGAGAGCCGACCACAAAATGTATGACACACCGTAAGTTGATCAATCCACTAACTCACTCCAACTCGATGTAAGATGGCCGAGAGATCATCCACCGAAATTTGTCATTGGAGATATAAGAGAAGGTGTCAAAACAAGATCCGAACTCAACAAGAAGCCATGTTCACATGCTTCATCTCGCAAATAGAACCCAAAGACGTGTCACAAGCTTTGGACGACACACATTGGATTCAAGCTATGCAAGAAGAGTCAATCAGCTTTGAAAGAAATAAAGTATGGGAATTAGTGCAAAGACCCATACATCAAAATGTTATTGGCACCAAATGGGTGTTCGAAATAAGATGAACGAGGAAGGTTCTCGTAGTAAGAAACAAAGCAAGATTAGTAGCCAAAGGATATTGCCAAGAATAAGGGATAGATTTTGATGAAACATTTGCCCCTCGTAGCAAGATTGGAAGCTATAAGGATATTTCTTGCCTATGCACGGCTCATAAGGATTTCATTGTATATCGATGGATGTAAAAAGTGCATTCCTAAATGGTTTATTGGAAGAAGAAGTGTATGTTGAACAACCTCCGGATTTGAGCGTAAGACTCTTGGAGATAAGGTATACAAACTCAAGAAAGCTCTATATGGATTGAAACAGGCACCCGTGAGCATGGTATGATACTTTGTCAAAATTCCTAACCGAAAATGGATTCACAAAAGGAAAAGTAGATAGAACACTTTTTTTAATTCAAGACAAAAGGAGTATAACGCTTGTTCAAATATATGTGGATGACATCATTTTTGGATCCACAAACAAAGAGTCAGTGTGAAAAGTTTTCAAACCTCATGCAAAGTAAATTTGAAATGAGCATGATGGGAGAGCCGACATTCTTCCTTGGACTCGGGTGAAACAATCAAGGATGGAACCTTCATAAGTCAAACAAAATACACCGTAGATTTAATGAAGAAGTTTGGTATGGAGGAGAAGTCTTCAAAAATACCAATGAATACATCACCAAAATGGACATGGATGCGATGGCAAGCCTCAGATCAAACAAGATACTGAGCACTTATTGGATCATTGCTCTATCTCACAAAGAAGAAGCGGCCGTACATCACCTTTGTTGTAGGTGTATGTGCAAGATTTCAATCTGCTCCAAAAGAGAGCCATATGACAACAAATAAGAATTTTGAGATACTTGAAAGGAAGCCAAGAAGTAGGCCTATGGTATCCAAAGGAAGGTGGATTCAAGCTAATTGGCTATTCAGATTTTGACTATCTTTGGATGCAGAGTGGACAGGAAGAGCACTTCGTGGCACATGTCAAATGCTAGGAAACAAAGTGATTTCCTGGTTTAGCAAGAAGCAAAATTCAATAGCCACCTCTACAAACCGAGGCGAATACATAGTCAAGCTGGCAAACACAGCCCAAGTCCTTTGGATGAGACAACAAAAAGACTATGAAGTTGAGGAAAAAGAAATTCCAATCATGTGTGATAACACAAGTGCAATAGCAATCACTCAAAATCCTGTGTTGCACTCAAGAACAAAGCATATTGATGTCAGATATCATTTCATAAGAGATCACGTTGAAAAGAAGGACATCATCCTGGAATATATCTCAACTGATAAACAACTAGCTGACATCTTCACAAAACCATTATGTGAGTCAAGATTTGAAGAACTCAAACATGAGTTAGGGTTAATTGAGCTGAGTTAACTTTGAAAAGACTCAAAGAAAAGAAATGGAACACAAAAAGTGAAAAAGAGCCGAACACACAAATCAGCTCAGTAAATCAGCTGTATCGGAAAGACAGCTACACCAAGTCAGCTAATAGCTGAGTCACTAAGAGAACTGTGAGAAGTAGAGTTAAATCAACTAAGGGATAAGCTGAGTCACTTATGAGCAAAGTGACAAAAACGCAGTCGTTTTGACTAAGCGGGAATGTTTTAACGAATACGTCAACATAATGATGATGTGTACAGACATAAAGCTGCACACCAAGCTTATGATTGGATATAAATGCTGCCGCATTAAATACGAGACATTAAATGCTAAATAGGCGTGCAAAATCTAAGCCGTTGATTTTGATCTCATTTCAAAAACCACCCGCACGTCCTTTCATAAACCATATTTAAACCATTTTCGTTCATTTCTTTCTCTCAAAAGCAAAGGAAAAATTCTCTCGAAACCCTATCTATCTTCAAATCAATTTCTGAGTTTTTCTTCGATATAATCCTGAAAAATGGCACCAACTTATGACTTTACCAAGTTAGGAAAGCAAATCCACACCGGCTCTACGGTGGATTTCGACGGAATGGTGAAACAGGGGTCCGACGACAACCTAGTGAAGAAAATCGCTGAAAAGTTGGAAACGTCCGGGCTGAAACCGTTTCTGACGTTAGAATATCCGATGACCTATGTGGAGGAGGTCGCACAATTCTATGTGAATGCCGAGATTCACGATGAAGGAATAAAGTCATCTGCTCACGAAAGCAATGACTATCTCTCGCCAAGATTTGGCCGAACATTGCTCACTACCAAGAGGAAGCCGAGGCACGTGAGAAGGCAAGATCCGTCCCTATCTCCACACTACGTAACACACACATCCTCTCCTTGATGTCTTCTCCGATGCTGATGAGGATATGGAGAATGCTCGCCGCCACGTAAGAGTTGCAAATGCAAAGCAAGCATTGCACGAATCAAGAATCCTTCACGAGCAAAGACCGATGGAGGGACCAGAGAGTCCTCCGAACACACCGAAATTGATCCAATGGGAGTGGTTCAAAGAAATCGCCACCTTTGTTGTTCTTTCGCTACCACTTCCCTCACTCTTCTCGGGCAATAAGGACCTGGCGATGAAACGGGATAATGGGGACCCCAATCGAGCCAACCCCTATTGAAGGTGTTTTACCACCTACCCCAACGGCTGAACATTTAATCGAAACACCGGGAGTTTGGAGGCGAGTGACCCCATTCCAAGTCACTCACCGGTTCGCCACCGAGGGGGAAACTCCTCCACTGCAAAGAAGTTGGAGGATGCCGCAGATGACTCCACAATGAATCAAGGAGGCGAAGTAGAGAAAATACAAACACAAGAAGAACATCAAGTTTCCATCAACGAAGCTCGATGCAGTTGAGACTGCCTCACCGAGATGCCAACCGCTCACGAAGGCTAATGACGCCGCCGAGGCGATCGAGGCACTGAGATGGAACGCCCACGGGAGTTAACACTGGCGATGAAAGTGCAATCCATGGGGTTGAGACTCCAATGGATGCCACCGCAGAAGACCCTAAGACAAATGACACCGTCGAAAGGGAGGACCAAGGCCTCGCCGCAAAGAGAGACCGCTGGAGGTAATGAAGGCCCACGGAGGTTGAGACTTCCGGGGTAAAGAAGTCAAGTAGAGAACATCCCTCCCGCTATCATCGACCCATCCGAGAAGGAGATAAGCGCACTTCATGATTCCCAGGATAATCCCGATGTAACCTTTCCGGGATCGGAAGGCGAAGAAGAAGCCGAGTCATCCCCCGTGATGCATCCAAAAGACTCACCGCGGATGTTCCAAGCACGAGCAAGTCGATCCCAAGACTACTCACAAACCTTTAATTTTGATGATGAGCCACCAATGGAAATCTCATCATCGTCCGATGACGCTTACCGATAAGGCCGAGGACCGCCCCACGCAATGGAAAAATCACCGAGACCAACGAAGTTGTTGAGACAAATGAGGCTCAAAAACCGGGACCACTTCACAACAAAACCCACCAACCAGCGTCACTCGCGCAGCTCCTCAAGCCGCATCGATCGATTCCCAAAAGAACTTCACGCGCACCACTCATCATCGAACGCATCCCGTTGGCGGTGATGAATCCTTTGTAGAATCTTTTCCTTTTTCCCCGGAGATACCGGAACTCCATGAAGAGTCGAAAAGCGAACAAGCACGCTACCACGACCAACTCCTGTTTTTCAATCGTGCACCATTGTTCCAGTGATTATGATTTTGACGCATGGCCATCACCGCGACGGAAGAATCACCAAGTCCGCAGTTTTCAAGGCATTATTCGGCCGAGATTGAACGGATGGAGAGGCATCAGCCTCTATGGATATGCGATCGACAATAGAGATGCCAATCTCACTCGCCGATTTAAGAGGCATAACAGGATCCGGATCAGGAATGGTGGCAACAAAGAAGAACAATGCGTGTGGAACAAGTGAGATACTTCAGACATTGTTCAATAAGTCAGGTGTGGAGAGCCGAAAATGCTTGATGCAAAAACGAAGTTTAGAGAACATATTGAGCACATGCATGAAGCTCACATTGCCGAGGTTAAGTCGCTGCGTGAGCAAAACAAGAGTGATCTACAAATATGGAAGAGACCATGAATACAAAATTCAGCCTTCTCATGGCCGAGATGAAGCCGATTTCAAAGAGTCCAACGCTACTCGATCCGACTTCGTCGCATACTCTGCAGCAGACTCGAGACAAAACCCAACTATCGCCAGAGCTCGACTTTCTGCTTGCAAGTCTGTTTCCGTGCGTTCCTCTCTCCTTTGATGATGCCAAAAAGGGGAAGAGGAATACCTAAAGGCGCAAGGGGATCCTCGGTCGAGAAGGAAGGAGCAAGCTGCGAAGATAAAATCACCGAGGAAGTGTTAAAACAGAAGAAAGGAAAATCACGAGGGGGAAGGATCAAAAGATATGACCTTGATGATTGCACAAACCCCTCAACAACAGGTCCTCACACAAATGACATTATCGCGGCAAAAACTCCTCGTGACTCTGCCACTCCAACACTCTGTATCTATGGCCGAAAAGAGAAAAACAATTGAAGCAGGGGATGAAGGAAGTGGAAGGAAGAATGGATGCCCGAGTTATGAACATCTTGAAAGAACATGGAGGCATTCCAAAGAGACAGAGACACTTATGCCATTTCGGATGTCGGGACAGAGCCACGGTCATTGATGAATTTAAAACGCTCGAACTGAGGGATACTTTGCAAATATGTCTATGGCTCAAGCTTGGGACTTATACTTTGGAAAAAGGTCTCACGTTATGTGAAGAAGTTTGACAGCAGAGACCACTCGGCAATCACTCTGCTGGTCACTCCGCCGGTCACTCACCGGAAAGAAGAAGACCCCAAAGAAAGATACGCCCGAGGTAGAGGAAGAAGTAGTAGTGGAGGAAGAAGCTTGGACCTAGGCCTCCGCCAAAAACATTGAATATGTGGATCCGGAAAGAAAGAAGGGATCTTGGGCTGGCTTGACCAAGTAGCAAATTTGCAAGTGGCTAAAACTAACGCCGAGTATGCAAAATGAATAGAAGAAGAAAACAAAAGACAAACTCAGCTATGGGAGGAGAGACAGAAAGAATAAGAAGAGATGAAGCCGCGGGAAGGCATATGAAAAGAAAAAGAAGGCAAAGCGGTGATTTACGAGAAAAAGAGAAGAAGAGAAGAAGATGATCTTGAACAAGATGAAAGAAGGAGACAAATAAGGAGATGAAGTGTTGTTTGTCCAACCCTTCGTGTACTTTATTATGTAAATACATACAATGTAAGTCTTCTCGTAATAAAGCTACAAATTCTTTATTCTTTTGTAGAAAAATATGTGCTCGATACACCTTGTAAACAACATGTGTAAAAGTACAAGAATGATATGACCAATAAAAAGATTGATTCTCACGATACATTCTATGTCAATACACTATCTCGTATGTATCTTTGTTATTTGCATTTTTGAATGGTTTAAGTTTTGGCATCATCAAAAAGGGGGAAATTGTTAGAAAATTTATTGTTTAGATTTTGATGAATGCCATGTAAAACTTAGAATAGAAAGTTGGCACCCCAATTTTTGTCAGAAATGTATTGTAATAAATAGAGTGGGCAAGCCGAGTTAAGTCGCCTACGCCCTAACATGCAAGAAGACAACTCAAGACTAAAAGGAAGACTCACGTGAGACAAATGAGTATAGCAAAGAAGAGTAAATGGGAACTCTATCAAGAAGCAAAAAGAGATGCATGCACAGAGTGGAGTATCGACCAAGTCAACTCAAGAAAAGCTAAGTCTCAAGTTGAAGTGACAAGAGTCATCCATGATTGGAAGTCGACTCTAAGTCACCTGGGAAAGCAAGGAAATGCAAAATCAAGTCGAGATAATCAGAAAGATCCGTTGCGTACGAGAAATCAAGAGAATTACTTAAACAAGTAATATCTCCATACCACCTTTCTCGAGTGCTCATCCCGTAAGCGTGCAAAAGGAATGAACCAATGGGAAGCACTACACCGTGTCGAACTCGAAAAGGTGAAAGAACAATTCATATGAGGAAATGGCAATTCCAAGGATCGCAACAAGACAAGCCAACGACGCAAGTGACTTTCAAAAATAAGCCTATCTCTTCAACGGGCAAATTTTTGAAAGATCACTATAAAAGGCCGAGGAATGACTACGAGAGAAGGTGACCCTGAACTACGAACATTCAAGAAATCAATCAAATTGTAACCGAAATACTCTCAAATCATTCAAGATTAATCCTCAAGCTTCTACATTACGAAGCACATCAATCCAACACTCACCGTGAAGGAAAGAGAACTTCAATCAATTGAAGAGGAAACTTTTGAAGAAAAAGGGGTCTACATTCCACGAAGGATTGTAGGAAGATTCAAGGTCGAACCAAGTCTTAAGCTTTTGGAGGGCTTCGTGATCAAATCCAAAGAGCTTGAGCAAGTGAGTCAGAGTAGCAAAGGCAAAATGCCTGTGAAGAAGCCGAGTCGTAAGAGAAGCCAACCGAGTGATCAAGGCGTCTCAGATCGAGTCCCAAAGGATCAAGTCACTGTGTGATCAAGACTTGTATCCGGATCATTACCACTTTGTAAACCGATCATTACCTAGTGGATTCCTCCCAGAGTTGGAGAAGAGAGGAGTAGAAGAATTACCCCATCTTCGAACCTCTATAAAAATTTCACTATGTCATTTACATTTCAAAGATTTTAATTCCCGCATTTTTAACTCGCTTATACATGCCGATAAATTTGCTATCCATTTGATAATACAAGTACTAAATCCAAAGACTAAACTCTTACTTAATCAAACTTAAGGGTGTTAAGTCTTCCACGATAACAAAACCACAACAGTTAATTTAGAGTCAACAAATGAGTTATTCCATCAACACTCGACTTGAGTCTTGAGAGACTAACTCTCACGATTGACTAAATCGATCGGCCCATCAAGGACACACTGCAGTAGAATCAACTCGTATATTTAAAAGGACTAAATCGAAAATTTGGTAAGGTTTATTCAACCCCCCCTTCTAAACCTTACACTTGCACCCCTTGGGACCTACATGTCTTTTTCTTATTAGAGGTCAACCGGTGGACCTAAGTTTTATCAGCAGAAACTACCCGTTGTAGGAGACAACTTTTCATGAAATTGTGGGATTAATTTCGAACAGCTATTTTCTTCAATTGATTGGCATTCTTTTTATAGATTTCACTCTCCTATGAGGATCCTATGCTGGTATTCAAATCAAGGAGCTCTTCTATAAATACTTGGAGGCTTGAAGGATCAACACAACAATACAAGCATACAAACAACAAGTAAAAATCATAAAACTTCTTGTTCTTCACTTTCAACATACTTGTTGTATTTAGCCTAAGTCTTACACTTGCACATCTTGAGTATTGGGCTTCATTCTTGATCACACTTGCATTTGAAAGTTGTATACTTCATTTGGGTTGTAATCCTTAATTGGTTTAAATCATCCAAAACAAGACATCCTTATTAGTGTTCTTGTGGTAATAACACACTTGGTTGATTCTAGGTGTTGAAGAGTGTGGTGCTCTTCATTGTTGTAAGAAGATTGTGGTAATCTTCATAGGTGGTGTTGTAAGAAGAGTGTGGTACTCTTCAAGGTAAAGGGTGTAATAGCTTGGTATCTATTAATAAACTTTTTCCTTTTCAAATCCATTCGGACATATCGAGTGGTAGAGCATGTAGGCCCTAGGTAGGTTGAAGCTCAGAAATCATTGTGTGTTGTTTATATTTCTGCACTTCTATTTGTTCTTCATCTTCATATTAGAAAAAGAGGGCGCAAATCAGAAAATTGGGAAAATCTATTCAACACCCCTCTAGATTTTCGTAGCCACTTGAACTAACAAGTGGTATCAGAGCCAAACTCATTGGAAAGCTCGTTTAATATTTGCGAGTAAAGAGGAGATCCATGGCTACGAGCGAATGCTACCTCACCACGGCGCCTCCACCAACAAGCCACCACTATTCGTCGCCAACAACTATGCTTTTTGGAAAGACCGAATGGAGTGCTTTCTACAATGTTGCGGTTTCGATATTTGGAATGCGGTTATTGAAGAGATTGCTCAACCAACAATGAAGTTGGAGGATGGAAATACGACCCTCAAGAGTTTCAAACAATTCTATGAAAACGACAAGAAGTCATTCTCTCTAAACGGTAAGGCTTTGAATATTTTGCATTGTTCTCTCACCACCACCGAGTACAACCGTATTACAGGAATAAGGTCGGCACATGAAGTGTGGGACAAATTAGAAACTATTTATGAAGGTACAAAGAAAGTAAAACAAGTTAGAAAAATAATGCTTGTTAAAGATTTTGAAAACTTCATAATGCTTGAAGGTGAAGGTATTTCAAAAATGATGGAAAGGCTAGACAACATAGTCAGTCCCCTTTTGGCGCTTGGAAAGGTCATATCGGAGAAAGATAAGGTAACCAAAGTATTAAATGCTCTTCTCGGCTCATGGTCTGAAAAGGTGACGGCTATAACGGAAGCACAAAACCTTGAGACTCTCAAGTTTGATGAACACATTGGAAATCTTCTCATCTATGAAGTCTATCTCAAGGAAAGAAAGAACTCCAACCATCCACCTCACAATCGGGTATGTAATCTACTCCTAAGGGTCTTACTTCAAATAATTCTTATTATGCGAGTGATGAGGATGATGAGGAAACAGCCGCAACCGCCCTTGTTTGAAAATTTGCCAAGTTTGTTAATAAAAATAAGGCAATGAAGTCTAGAGACAACTCGTGTTTTAAATGCGGGAAACTTGGGCACTTTAAAAAAATTGGCCGAAGAGGAACAAAGGAAGGGAAACCTTTTCTGAAAAAGAAGGCTCTAAATGCGGATGTCAAAACAAGGGATGAACTTCTTGCAATATCTGACGAGGAAGAGGAAACCGAATATGGTCTCATGGCCATAGAAAACAATGAGGTACTAGGGGCTATAACAATCTCAAAATATTCTAAATGGCTCGTGGACAGCAGGTATTTGTGCCATATGATCAGAAAGAGAGAACTTTTTGCCAACATCAAGCTCCAAGAAGATGGAATGGTCATGTTCGGGAATGGCAAAGGAAAACTTCTTGGCAATAGAGACATTGGTAATTCTTCTTTCACTCTTAGTAATGGTTTATTAGAATGTCTAAAGTTCAATTTGATAAGTGTAAGCCAACTTTGTGATTCGAATTATGATATTGTTTTTAATAAAGAAAAATGCCTTATTCTTAAAAATGGTAAAATTATTTGTGAAGCTAGTAGAAAAGACAATCTTTATAAAATTTGTACAAGTGATTTGACTAGTCAAAATGTTTCTCGTCTTGTCACTAATAATGATTTAAGTAGTTTATGGCATAGGCGACTTGGACATGTTGGATATAAGAATTTACAAAAGATTTACAAAACCCAACATGTCAAAGGACTACCCAAATTAAATTTTGAAAATCTTGGCTTATGTGACACTTGGCAAACGAACAAATTAGTAAAAAGTAGTTTTAAGCCCAAAAATGCAATTTCCACAACTAAGCCTCTACAACTGCTTCATCTTGATTTGTATGGGGATATTGGCACCAAAAGTCTAAGTGGAAAACATTACACCTTTGTTATAGTTTATGACTTCTCTAGATATACTTGGGCTATTTTTCTTGCAAAACAATTGACGTCGCTAATGACTTTGCTAGGTTGTGTAGACTTATAGAGAATAGAAATGAAGATACGATTAAATCTATACGGAGTGACCGATGAGGTGAATTTGATGGTGATTTTAGAATATTGCGTGAAACCAAGGGGTATGCACATAAATTTTCGGCTCCAAGAACTCCACAACAAAATGGTGTTGCCGAGAGGAAAAATCGAACTCTTCAAGAAATGTGTCGGTCCATGCTCAATGAATTTCACGTCCAAAATATTTTTGGGCCAAAGCCGTCAACACCGCTTGTTATGTCAGAAATTGGGTATATTTTTGTCCCAAGTTGAATAAAACACCTTATGAGCTTTGGAAAGGAAGAACTCCAAATATTAGCTATTTCAAAATATTTTGTTGTAAGTGTTTTATTTTGAATACCAAGGATCAATTAGACAAATTTGATCCTAAGGCCGATGAAGGAATATTTATGGGGTACTCGACTAAGAGTAAGGCATATCGGGTTTATAACAAAACTAGCATGGTGGTCGAGGAGTCTATTCACGCCAAATTCAATGAAGCCTCCGATATTGAAAGAATACCCGATGATGAAAGTGATGAAGAAGATCAAATTGGACCAATTGTTCCAAATGATGCTCAAAATGATCAACCTTCCACATCAAATGATCAACCTTCAAATTATAATGTTCAACAAGAGGATAAGGGTGATAATTCGGATCTTCGCGTGGCATTTAAATTCAAAGGAGATCATCCAAAAGTTCTTATAATTGGGGATCCTCTAGACAAAGTAATGACTAGAAGGAAAATTGCCGAAAAAGCTCTTATTTCCTGAAAAGAGCCCAAAAATGCTAAGAAAACAATTGAAGATGGAGATTGTTTTCTTGAAATGCAAGAAGAGTTGAATGAATTTGAAATGAATGATGTTTGAGAATTTGTATCTTGTCCTCCATCACAAACGATTATGGGCACAAAATGGGTATTTCGAAGCAAACTCGATGATCAAGGCAACATAGTTTGAAATAAAGTAAGGTTAGTAGCTCAAGGTTACTGTCAAGAAAAAGGTATTGACTATGATGAAACTTTTGCACCCGTAGCATGTTTAGAAGCTATTCGTATTTTACATGCCTACTCTTACTTTAAAAATTTCAAACTTAACCAAATGGATGTCAAACCCACTTTTTGAAACAGTTTTATTCAAGAAGAAGTGTATGTAAAACAACCTCCGGGGTTTGAAAATGTTTCTAGGTCAAATGATGTTTATAAACTTAAAAGGCCTTATACGGTTTAAAACAAGCACCCGTGAGCTTGGTATGATAGACTTAGCTCTTTTCTCTTGGAAAATGGTTTTTCAAGAGGTAAATTTGATAATACTATTTTTAGTTTTGAAAAAGGGCAAGATTTCTTATTAGTGCAAATTTATGTTGATGATATAATTTTTTGTGCTACTAATGAGTCTCTATTTAAGAAATTTTCTAAGCTTATGCAAGGTGAATTTGAGATGAGTATGATGGGAGAACTTAATTTCTTCCTTAGCCTTCAAATAAAACAATGCCAAGAAAGTATTTATATATCTCAATCCAAGTACACCAAAGAGCTTCTGAAGAAATTCAGAATTGAAGAAAGAAAGATCGTTGCTACTCCTATGGCAACAAATATCAAGTTTGACAAAGATGAAAAAGGCAAGTCAGTTGATGAATCAAAATATCGAGGTATGATTGCGAGTTTACTTTACTTAACCACAAGTAGACCCGATACTCTTCATGTCGTATATCTATGCGCTTGATTTCAAAGAAATCCCAAAGAAATTCATTTAAGTGTCGTTAAAAGAATTTTTCGATATTTGGAAGGCTATATTTCATATGGCTTGTTTTATCCAAAGAATAAAAAATTTTCTTTAAAAGCATATAGTGATTCTGACTATGCGGGAAATATTGATAATCGCAAAAGTACTTCCGGATCATGTCAATGTTGTTTCGAAAATATTCCTATTTTGTTGTACTCAACTTCTTAGGATGAAACAAACTTTAGCGGATTGTAAATGTTCTTTCGAAAATATTCCTATTTTTTGTGATAATACGCCCGCTATAAAACATTGCTCAAAATTTGTTTCCTTATAACCGAACAACACATATTGAGGTTCGACACCATTTTCTAATGGACTGTGTTTCTAAACGGAAAATATAGATGGGCTTTGTTCCATTTCAAGATCAACTCGCGGATATTTTTACTTCAATTCGAGCTCGTTTAGGCATAATGTATATCGAATAAGGTCTATGATTGCAGTTTCTGCATTTTTAAAACTTAGGTGTGAAAAATCGCATTTTTAATTTAAATTTCGGACACTGGACTACAAAACAGCTACCAGTCAGGTAACGGGGTAGACCAGACGACCAGCCCAGGGACCGATTGCCCCCCTGGTCGACCGGTCGACCTAGGCTATATCAGACCATAATTTGGTTCTGTCCTCAGTTCCATCTTATTTTCAAAACTTACCACCTCTTCGCCCATTTCACACATCAATCACACAAAATGATTTTCTCTTGCAATTTCTACTATATTGGGTGTTGGGAAAATTTATGTATAGATTTTGATGATACCATATAAAAATTAGATTAGGAAGTTGGCACCCCATTTTCTATGTAATTTAACTTGTAATAGATAGGGTTGTATAAGTTGAGTCAAGTCAACTAAGTTGAAGATTACAAGACTGATCAAGATCGAAGTGAAGACCCACCGTGTGTCGGTATGTGAAGTGAAGAGAAACTAAGTCAAGTGATGAAAATCTGTCTCGGTCACCGGATCGACAAAGCCCTTCCAAAATGATTGAATCGAATGTCAAAGGGGTATACATCAAACATGACTTGAAGAAAGTCAAAGAGATCCGTTGTTAAGACAAGTCAAGGTTTTGCTGAAACAGGCATGTGTCGGGCACAACAATAAAACTATTTTCTTTGAAAGAGTGCAAAAGCAAGGAACCAATAAGATGTACCGAAAACCTCCGAGATTAAGGAAAGGCTACAGAGCAATTAAATCATGGTACGATCTACATCAGTGCTGCAAGACAAGACAAGCCAACAACCTACAAGTGTGATTTAAAATTTATGTCTATCTCTTCAACGGACATAATGTCAAATGTGCACTATAAAAGTCTGAGGAAGCAAGTGAGAGAAGGTTACCGAGTTCATTAAAAGCATACAAGCAATCCAACATTAACCTGCAAATATCTTTCATGCTTTTCAAAGAAATCATTAGGCCTAAGTTCGAAGGAGTTCAATCCAACACACTCAGTGAAGAAAAGATTACTTCATCAGTTGAAAAGGAAAAATTGTTTTCAAGAACAAATGGATCTACTCTCCAAGGTTGAAGGAGAAGTAGTGAGGTTCCAGTTTGAACATGTGCTTTGAACCTGTTTGAGGGCTAAGTGATCAAGTCCAAGGGTTTGAAGAATGGTGAATTAACAAGACAGTTGTCTTGTGAATAAGCTGAGTCCTAGGAGCAGCAGGCTGTGTGATCAAAGCCGACTCGGGATCGATAACTACTTTGTAACCAAGCTTAAGTTACTTAGTGGATTCCTCCAGAGTTGGAGAAGAGTGGACTAGAGAAATTACCCCATCCTCGAACCACTATAAATTTGCTTGTGTTTTATTTACTTTTAAACACACTTTAATTCTTGAATTTATTTTATAACTACTGATATAGTTAAACTTGCTAAACTCTACTGATAATAACTATTGCTAAAACAAGAGTTGAAAAACGTGCTTAAAAATCATTAGGGTGAAAAGTCTTCCGCTGACAAAATCAAAACAACTGAAAATAGCTAAGTTATACTATCAACAAAGTTAGTCGAGTCCTGCTCAAATGGGTAACTTTCTTTGTGTAAGCCAACCTAGATGTCCCTCAAGAAATTGGCTGATTTGAGTTAACTCTGAATATATTTTAAAAGTACTAAAACAAACAATTGGTATGGTTTATTCAACCCCCATTCTAAAACTTACACATCACCCCTTGGGACCTACAAGTTCTATCAGAGTGGTTGGTTCACTGAGCCTTCCGCACTGGTTACTGAACTAGATCTCATTCTGTTTCAAAGAATCAACACTTGAGTTTTTAAAGCTTTTATTTCCAAAGCAAAGGTATTATCATGGAAGCAAATCTAATTCGCATTCCAATGTTCACCGTTGAATAATTTGATGATTGGGAAATTCGTATGCAGGCTCATCTATCAGCTCTACATGATAAATGTGGTTAATGATTGAGGATGGGCCACCGCAAATCTTAAAGGTCAACACTGCTTTAAGAAGGGCAGCTCCTGCTGAAGGAGAGGATGCTGCACCAGCAGTCCCTTTGCTAAGTGGGTGATTGACATCGTGGGACCATTTTCTCCAGCATCAGGGTAGCAAAAATTCCTTGTGGTAGCAATAGACTACTTTAGTAAATGGGTCGGCTAAAGCTCGTGCAAAAATAATCGAGGATACGATGATGAAGTTTATTTGCGAGCATTGTATGCCGATTTGGTGTGCTAAGGGTTCTTTCTTGTTCCAGATAATGGAACGCAGTTCAGTGGGGCTAGCACCAAGGCTTGGTGCGAGGAGATGAAGATTAATCAGCATTTCACATTGGTAGTTCATCCTGGTGCAAGGGCTCAAGACTAGGCTGGAAAGAGCTGGGGGAGCTTTGGTGCAAGAGTTGAGTTCGGTGTTGTGGGCTTACCGAACAAACCCAAAGGAAGCCACATGAGAGAGTTCGTTTAGTTTTATGTACGGAATGGATGCACTAATACCAGCAGAGATCGGGATGAAGACTCATAGGGTCTAGACGTTCAAAGAAAAAGAGAATGAGATACTCACCAGGGAGGCTAGATTTGATCAATGGAAAGTGAGAGATGGCCTTTTTACATATGGAAAAGACAAGGGAGCGAATCAGGGCAGCCTACAATATCAAGGTAATGAATAGGAACTTCCATGTAAGAGATCTGGTTCTGAGGAGGGCTGATGGAAGTAAGAACAAAGGAAAATTGGTCCCAAATTGGGAAGGTCCACTTCGAGTGATCAAGGTTTTAGCTGGAGGGGCTTATGAGTTAGAAGAGCTGAGTGGGAAGAAACTACCTCGGGCATGGAATGTTAGCAACTTGAAGAAATATTATCCGTAGAAAGTTAGATGATAATGTATGCAATGATGCCATTTTTTTTTATTTTTTTTTGAAAGTTAATGAAACATGAATCGCGTCTAAACATCTTGTTGATAACTATTGTTATGGATTCGGCTCGGGCACGATAGCCTAGAGGACAAGTCAAGCTTGAGCTTGGTCCACTTGTCCTCATAATGAAGAAAAATGATCAAATGTTTGGAGCTTGGCTCGAGCCAACACTCCAAACACCTCAGGCACGGTAGCCTAGAGGACAAGTCAAGCTCGAGCTTGGTCAACTTGTCCTAAGAATGAAGAAAAATGATCAAGTGTTTGGAGCTCGGCTCGAGCCAACACTATGAACATCTCGGGCACGATAGCCCCGAGGACAAGTCAAGCTCGAACTTGGTTAACTTGTCCTCAAAATGAAGAAAAATAATCAAGTGTTTGGAGCTCACCGAGCCAACACTCCAAACACCTCGGCACGATGGCCTGAGAGGAAAAGTCAAGCTCAAACTTGGTCAACTTGTCCTCGTAATGAAGAAAAATGATCAAGTGTTTGAGCTCAACTCGAGCTAACACTCCAAACACCTCGGCACGATAGCCTAGAGGACAAGTCAAGCACGAGCTTGGTCAACTTGTCCTCGTAAATGAAGAAAATGATCGTGTTTTAGAGCTCGGCTTGAGCCAACACTCCAGACACCTCGGGCACGATAGCCCATAGGACAGGTCAAGCTCGAGCTTGGTCAACTCGTCCTCGATTGAAGAAAAAGATAGCGGAAACTACAATTTGCATTAATATTTAGTGCGAGGAAAATAAATTTGCATTGATAAAGGACAAAAATACAAAAGATTCCCAGATCGGATAATTACAAAAGCTATTACAAAATAAGATCTTCTCAAGCATAATCCTCGAACAAAGAGATCGGGCTCATTGCCGGAAGGCGCTGATTTCTCGCGGCAGAGGGATCGGCCTCCTGAGTAGAAGGTAGCTCAGGATTAGGAGTGAGAAAAAGATCTCCTTCCGAAGCTTTGTAAGTAGCAGATTGATCCGTAGTGGCTTGGAGGTCTGCTATCCGGGTTGTATCATCCAGAGCATTGATGAAAACCTCATCGGAAGAAAGGTTGACTTCATTAGAAACCTTAGAAAAGATGAAGCCCTCGGGATATTTCATTAGAGCTCGGGGCCCGTCCCGATCTAGAGGTTCGTAGATCTCTTTCCCCTCGGTCGAGATCGGCCCGATCAAAAGCGAACTCATATTGCTAAATAACCCCCGCAAATAGGATATAGATGAATTCTTTGGAATTGAGGAAGCACCTCTTAACTTTCTCTCGTACGCTGCCAACTGTGAGCTCGACCTTCATCAAATTTTAATAAATCACATCGGCCAACTTCAATCCCCTCCGCCCGAGCTTCCACTAAACCATCTTTGAGCTTGGCCTTAAGGTTGGCATTTTCCTTGTCCAATTCCTTAATTTTCGATTCGGAATTGGTGACGGATCTTTCAAGTCCAAGGATCTTATCCTTGTGCTCACGAATGGTGTCCAGTAGTTTGGCCTCCCGAGCCTTGAGCCTCTTATTCTCCTTCTTAAGGGCCTCTAATTTCCTCACTAAGGCTGGGCGGCAAAAAGCCCATCCGAGCTCGAGCAATCAAAGCGGATAGCTTAATGTGAGCTCGGGCTTGATCCATGCAAAAGGAATTCACCACTCGGCACTGCAGAGAGCTTATCTAGAGTAGCTCGGTCGGGGTAGGGACAAGTGCCCTTGGTTGTATTGGGCCGCCATTAAAGGTTCCTTATTTTTAAGGACATAATTCCCGGTGAAAGCTCTCTTGGAGGGTGGAAGCTCGATATCAGAAGATCCTTGTCGAGGAGCAACGGGAGCAGGGCGATTGCTGGGATCCAATAGCTCGACTAGGATGTCTTTCGCAGATGAGGGTCGAGTGATGCACGAAGATCAGGATCCGGCTGCAGGAAGCCCCATCACAGCCTCCCCAGTCTGATAAGAAGAAGATGCCCGAGCTAAAGAGCTCACTTTCTTACGAGCCTCGGCCTTCTGGGAGACAGCTCTGGCTAACATAATGTCTGCACAAGAAGAGCAATATTAGCAACATAAACATTAAAAACTATACAAAAAATAAGGAAAGAATCGTACCGATGTGTCTCTCTACATGAACGACCTCCTAACTCACTCCCGAGTAGTGAAGCGAGGAAGGAGTGATGATTTGAGAAAGATCATATTTCACAACAGTGAGTTTATGAATAAGGTCTTGCAGATCGAAGGGCATTTCTTGGGGTTATGTTTTTGTTGTGGTGGTAAGGACCATACCCATTCATGAGGAAAAGGTCAAGTCTCGGCCGAAGTTAAAAAAAATACCGATCCTTCCGAATTTATTGAGGTCGGGTATTTCCCTAAAAAGTTGGTTTCATTACGGCAAGAATGTAAAACAAGCCCTTAGGAGTAGAAGATTTAATTTGAAAAAGAGCAAAGAATAGATCGGTCAAGGGAGTTATAGAGAAAAAATTGGTGATTCTTAAAAAACCAGCAATAATCCTAAAAGAATTCGGGGTCAATTGATTGAGGGGAATTTTATACATAATAGATACATCGGCAAAAAAAGAGTGGATGGGAAATCTAAGCCCCCCATCCAGCTGACCTACAAAAAAGGCAAGACCTTGAGAGGGAGGTCGGTAAGGTCTATCTGTGTAGCTCGGGAGTATCAATTTAAAAAGAGGAGGAATCTTAACATTCCTACGAATATTATAAAAAGATTGTGTTGTCACTGCTGAATTCAAAAACCCACGATCCACCTCTGGAGGGGCTCATGGGTTAGGGTTTCTGACCTCTATGGGGGAGAGGTGGCTATCGGAAGAAGAATCGGATTCCGTGGCCTCAGGGTCAGACAGTTCGGGATGAGTTTCCATAGGGCGTGTAACATCTAATTCTCCTGACCATCTAACTATATCAGACAAGTGTGGATCAGAATAGGTCGAGGAAGAAGCCATTATTTAAGGAAAATCAAATATAAAGAAAAAGGAAAAAAAAGAAAAGAAGAGAAGAGGAAAAAGATAAAAGGGTGCACCTAAGGGGGAAGAAATGGAAGAGGAGGAGATGGACGGAATGCTGCCGAAAGCTCGCCGGAAATCGCCTTGAGGACGTCAAAAATCGACTTGAGGGGAAAAGAGAGTATTTGCAAAAGTGAAATGGTCCCCCTTTTGTGGTTCACCTTTTATAAGGAAGGATGAAATGAGGAGCTGATCAAAGCCATTGATTTAAATCTCATCCAATGAAGTAGAAGCGACCAGGGAAGATGAAGGGATGTCCTGTCAGTTGAAAGGACATCCTTGTGACTGAAATGAGCGGGAAAATGAGATGATCGAAAAACCCTAATTTAGATCAGGATCGATAAATCTCGAAAGATGTGAAACCCTAATTTGGATCGGGATTGGCAAAATTTCGAAAGATGTGAAACCCTGATTTAGGTCGGGATCGGTAAAATTTCAAAAGATGTGAAACCTTAATTTGGATTGGGATGGGCACATTTCAAAGGCTTTAAGGCTCTAGTTTTAGGTCCGGAACATGAATGATCGTGAGAGAATTCGTCGAGATGAAAAGTTCAAAGGTCAATGGAAATTATAACAAGACAATTATGTCTGAAGTACGCACATTACTTTGAGACATAATTGGGGGGACTGATTGATAGGGACCTATTTGGACCGACCTGGTTAGGTGGACTTAATGAAAGACCTTTGCTAATAATGGAAGCCCATGTTGATGAGGCCCAAGTCTTCAGCCCCGAGCTCTTGGAAGAGATGAGGCCGACCTGTTAGTGTTGGGCCGATCTCCAAAGATAAGGGTTTGGACTTAGGCTTGTGATTGGGCTGAAGTTGATGATTTGGCCAGAGCCCGAGCTTTGGGCCTAGTAGGCCGACGTACATGTGCTGGGCCGGACTCTTAGATAGGACCAACTCAAGGGCCTACCGACCTGTTGGGCCGGACTCCTTGATGGATCAATTTAAGGGTCTACCGATCTGTTGGGCCTAAGAGGCCCAATACGGAGGATTAACCTAGGCCTGTGTGTTAATTAGGGTTTTAGTGTAGCTTGATACTTACGCAATCCTAATTGACAAACCTGTACATAGAGCATGGAAAAGGTACACCTCCGTTTAGATTCAATATACACTTTTCATACCGCTCTATTCCATATATTTCTCTCTCTAGAAATGATCCTGACTTGAGCGTCGGAGTGGGTACACCGGAAAACCGTTCCGACCCCCCTTCTAACGGTGGTTTTGCATGTCGCAGGTCATTCACATATTGGAGCTGGGTTTTATTGGGCGGTGAGCATTCTCGGACTGACAAATAATAACATAACAAAATAAGTAGATATTTTCACTGATCAAGCAAATATTTTAATAAATTAGTAATTGCATAAGGCTTTAGAAGTAATAAAAAGTTGATATCCTTACTAGTATAAAAAAATTAATTTTATTTTACATTGGCGTGAAAGAGCTATTAATTTGTTAGAAAAATATTAAAATATTGCAAAATGGTGTTTTTATATTATTTATTGTAGAATCCCTAGCTAATTAGTTACACATCACCTGTATCACATTTTGTCATTATAAATATAAAAAGCTATGTTATGATTTCTAATATTTTGACTGACACGTGGTGTTTAAAGAAATGGGCAATTGACATAAATGTCCCACTTTTTGGAGACAATGTCGCCTTTTTACGATTACGCTTTACGCTCCCGCCCTTTTTTACACAACTTTACGCCAAATCTGGACTCGTGATTCATAGGGCACTAGGCGAGATTCTAAAAATGGGCCCTGTTGTTCGCCAATTCCAAAGAAATTGGGACTTTTATTTGGATTTGGTGATAAGGCAAAAAAATTGAAAATGGACCAATTAAAAGTAAAAGAAAATTGGGCCCCAAACTCATGAAATAGTGTTGCAAGGATCAAGACAGAAGAATATGTATGTGGTAGATTGGTCTGCTGCAACACCAAGCACTTGTCTGTTAGCAAAGAGCACAGCCGGGTATATGGAAGAGTCATCTTATGGAAGGATTGCCAGACTCAATGTCCAAGACGGAAAGTGTATGTGATGCATGCCAGATGGGAAAGAAGATCAAATCTTCATTCAAGGAGAAGCCTAGTCCTTCTTCAACAAGGATATTGCACCTGTTGCATATGGATTTATTTGGTCCAGTTGAACCAGCTAGCATAAGTGGAAAGAAGTACACCTTAGTGGTGGTGGATGATTATTCAAGATATACATGGACAATCTTCATGTGCAAAAAGAAGGAAACTTTGCAGAAGTTACTTCAGCTGATGAAAAAAGTTCAAAATGAAAAGAGCCAAACCATTATAAAGATAAGGTCTGATAAAGGAACAGAGTTTGTCAATGGAATAATAATTCAGTACTGTGTTGAAAATGGCATTGCTCATGAGCTATCTGCAACAAGAACTCCACAGCAGAATGGAGTAGCTGAATGGAGGAACAAAAGTCTCAAAGAAGCTGCAAGAACCATGTTAGCTGAAACTGGACTGCCTAAGAGATTTTGGGCTGAAGCCATCAATACTGCATGCTATACTCAGAATAGATGCATGATTAATAGACAACTGACAAAGACTCTCTATAAAATATGGACTGGGAGAAAGCCTAATGTTGCATATTTTAGAATATTTGGATGTAAATGCTTCATCCACAACAATGGCAAGGATAATCTAAAGGTTTTTGATGCTAAAGTCGATGAAGGTATCTTTTTGGGATACTCACCAGAGCAAATCCTATATAGTCTTTGACAAGAGGACTATGGTCACATAAGAATCTATTCATGTGGTTTTTGATGAACCTAATGTGAATGGAGAAGACATTGAAGAGTTAGGCGATAAAGCCAATCACCAACTATACTGAAGAGTCCTTATGTTGAAGTGAAGTAAGAGTAATCACTCAAGATAAAGATGAGATAGCTGAGTCTCAAAGACAGCTGGAAAGTCTGCAGTTGAATGATGATGAAAGAGCTGCTCAAGGCAACGCAGCTGCGAGACAGCTGAACCCAGCTGACTTACTCTAACCTGATGTGAGATGGCTGAGAGACCATCCACAAGAGCTAGTCATTGGAGATGTTAGAGATGGTGTGAGAACCAAATCCAGAGCTCAACAAGAAGCAATGTTCACTTGTTTTATTACCCAAATAGAACCAAAAGATGTGTCTCAAGAATTGGATGACACACATTGGATTCAAGCTATGCAACAAGAGCTGAATCAGTTTGAAAGAAACAAAGTATGGGAATTGGTGCAGAGACCAACCCATCAGAATATTATTGGCACAAAATGGGTTTTCAGAAACAAGATGAGTGATGACGGATCTGTGGTAAGAAACAAAACAAAATTGGTAGCCAAAGGCTATTGCCAAGAAGAGGGAATTGATTTTGATGAAACCTTTGATCCTGTTGCTAGATTAGAAGCAATAAGGATGTTTCTTGCCTATGCTGCTCACAAGAACTTCATTGTATATCAAATGGATGTAAAAAGTGCATTTTTGAATGGATTGTTAGAGGAAGAAGTCTATGTTGAACAACCTCCAGGTTTTGAGCGTAAGACCATTGGAGATTGAAACATTATATAGATTATATAGAAAATAGGCACCAAGAGCATGATATGATACATTATCTTAATTTCTAACTGATAATGGATTTACCAAAGGCAAAGTGGACAGAACACTCTTCAGAATTCAAGATGGAGAGAGTATATTGCTTGTTCAAGTATATGTGGATGATATCATTTTTGGATCCACAAATAAAGAGTCGTGTGTGATAAGTTCTCAAACCTCATGAAAGGCAAATTTGAAATGAGCATGATGGGAGAGCCGACTTTCTTCCTAGACTTCAAGTTAAGCAATTGAAGGATGGAACTTTCATAAGTCAAACAAAGTACACCAGAGATTTAATGAAGAAATTTGGTATGGAAGAGAAGTCTTATGTGAAAATACCAATAAACACATCAGTCAAGATGGACATGGATGCAGATGGTAAGGCTATAGATCAAACAAGATACAGAGCCCTTATTGGATCACTACACTATTTAACAGCCAGCAGGCCAGACATCACCTTTGCAGTAGGTGTATGTGCAAGATTTCAATCTCCACCAAAGGAGAGTCACATAACTGCAGCTAAGAGAATCCTAAGATATTTGAAGGGATGCTAGGAAGTTGGGTTATGGTATCCAAAGGAAGGTGGATTCAAGCTTATTGGTTACTCAGACTCTGACTATGCTGGATGTAGAGTTGACAGGAAGAGTACTTCAGGTACGTGTCAAATGCTTGGAAACAGATTGGTTTCCTGGTTTAGTAAGAAGAAAAACTCAATACCCACATCCACAGCTGAAGCAGAGTACATAGTTGCGGGCAACTATTGTGCTTAAGTCTTATGGATGAGGCAACAACTGAAAGATTATGAAATTGAAGAAAATGAAATTCCATTTATGTGTGATAACACAAGTGCTATTGCAATCAATTAAAATCCTATGTTGCATTCAAGAACAAAGCACATTGATGTCAGATATCATTTTATAAGAGATCATGTTAAAAAGAAAGACATCACTTTGGAATATATCTCAACTGATAAGCCGTTAGCTGACATATTCACCAAGCCCTTATGTGAATCAAGATTTGAAGAGCTCAAGCATGACCTAGGGTTAATTGAGTCATGCTAATGACTATAAGACTCAATGAGAAGAGATGGAATAGAGAAAGTGAGAAATGAACAAGTTTTTCACATCACCAAGTGAAATAACCATATCGTAAGTCACCGTGACGAGTCACCGAGTCGCTTAACGAAAAAGAGAGAAGAATAGTTAAGTCATTTGTGAGATAAGTGAGTCATTTATGAGCTAAGTGATAAAAACGCATTGTTTTAAATGAGCGAATGTTTTTAAGGATGACGTCAAAGATAATAATGACGCTGCTCAAAAAAAGTCGCACAAGAAGAAGCATATGATTGATAGAAATGCTACCGCATTAAATGCAAGGAATTAAATGCGGTTTGACGTAAAACTGAGAAATGTGATCTTGATCAAATTTCAAAATCAAAAACCCGTCATTTCATAACCCTTATATACGATTTTCAGCCTTTCTCTCTCACACTTTACTGAAATTGTTCATCTTTGAAGAAAAAGAAAGCAAGTTTTCTTTTCTCTCTTGCAAACCCTACGAGATCTCAAGCCGCTTTATCAAGTTTTAATCGGTAAAACTCTCTACAAATGGCTCCAAAGTGTAATTTCATTCAAGTTATCGGCAAATCCACTAAGGATCGTCTCAGGATTTTGAGGCATGGTAAAGCAGGTTCGGATGAAACCCTAGTGAAGAAGATCGCAAAATGTTGGAAAAGTCCGGTCTTAAGGCTTTTCTCGATTTTGGGAGTACACGCACACCTATCTTGAAGAGGTGGCGCAGCTTCTACGTGAATGCGAGGTGCAGACGAAGTCTGAGGGCATGACTGAGATAAATGAAGCTGATGTTGACTTGGCTACAGCATGGAAAGAAGTAGCCAAACCGGAGTGTGCTACGAAGGTAGTCTACACAGCTGAGAAGAAGTTGCTGAAGGATGACTATCACAAGCTGATGGATGTCGTCTCAAAGTGTGTAGACATTAAGTTTGGCAGCTTTCAACCAAATTGCTAAAACTAAGCCGATCATCATGGTTGCGATCATGCAGGAAAGAAAAGTCAACTAGCCGAGTTTGTGTACAACTGACTCGCCAACGTTGGGAACAAATCATAAAATGAGGATGTATCCTTTGGAGGATCACTCGTATATGGCCTAGTAAATGGCCATCTGATGGAAGTGAAGGCATTCCCCTTCAACATGGAAAGCCTTTCTATGTAAACAAGAAGATGTTCAGTACTAATCTTTCAGAGCCCAGAAGAGAGCTCATGCAAAGAGGACGGATACCAAAGGACGAGAATCACCGACCTCGAGGACACAATTGTAACCTCCTCCCAAGAAGAAAGTCAGAAGAAGATGGTTGCCCCCAAAGAAAGAAATAGGATGCACTTGCCCAAAGAAATGAGTCACCCGCCCGAGCAAATTGTCTCCCGACCCGCGCAGCTGAGGCCGAGAAGGACGCACAAATACCTTCTCTAGCTATATGGAAGAAAAGTACGCTTGCCAAGAAGGGCACTGCCTTTAAGGAAACTCGTATGGCTTTACTTTCAAGAACCGAGGAAACAGAATCGGACATTCCTCCTGGTAAAAACCAAAAGAAGAAGGATAGTTAAGCTTTCGTGAGCGTCAAAGGACAGTACCTGAAAGTGCGCCACTCGCTTGAGAAAGCTTCTTGAGATCGCGACACTCGTGAAGTGCGCTCTCTCAAGTAGTTAATGAAACCGCCAAGTCTCGCCGAGGTGATCAACAGAGGCCCACAGAAGACTCAACTGTGGAAATGACATCTGAGGATAAAGAAGCAGTTGAGACAACAGAACCTCAAGGTGAAAAAGTTGTCTCTCCGCCTGCTACAGACGCTGCTAAAGGTGAAGAGCAAAGAGAGTATCCCGCTTCCATCCCGAAAAGAAAGGACATGAAGAGGAGGATGAGTATGATGATGTTATCGTACTTTCTACTATATATCCAGGCATCCAAAGACCGCCTACGAGAATGGAGGGCGTGAATCTAAGCCACTCAAGGGTGCGCTTTGAACGCCCCAGTTTATCGAAGAAGAAGAGGAGTTTTTGCAATTTCTCGAAGTGAACACTATTCTTCAAGCTTTTGATGAGGATAATTGCCTGAATATCCTTCACATCTACAAGGAGAAAGAAAAAGCCAGAGCACACCGAGGAAGCGTAAGCACTCGAGAAAGCCGATATGTCCTCTTACAAGAACTCGAACACACTCACCCTCATAGAGATGTGTTATCGAGAGTGATGAAGACATGGATCCCATTGCCGCAATCGAAAAGTCGACATGCAAAGAAGCTCTAAGGAATCCGTAATGATGCATGAGCAACAAATGTTTGAAGGACCAGGAGAGTCCTCACAATCCCTCCCCGACCGATCCTTTGGGAGTAGCACATCATATTGCCTCGCCGTTGCATCAACTACGCCCCCGTCCAATCGAGGATGGTTCCAAGGGAATTGGTGATGAGACCGGGAATTCGGGCACCCAAGTTGAGCCAACCCCATCAAGGTGTTTCACAACCCGCCCTAACGACCGAGCACTCAACGGAAGCAACCGAGAGTCCGGAGAAGAGTGAGGCCAACATCGCCACTCATCCGTGTGCCACCGAGGGGGAACTCACTCCATTGCAAAGTCGTCGAGGGTTGTTGCGATGACTTCATATCGAAGAAAGGAGGCGAATTGGAAATCGGAAAAGAATCACAAAGAGTTGACATTGACGGCTTCGGAAAGTTGAGTCTGCCCCAATCAAGTTTCACCGCTTAGGGGCAGAGGGACACCGCTTTGTTGCAAATGAGGCACATGATGGAAATGACCCAGGAGTTTAACACTTTGGGCACTGAAACCGCAATCCAAGGGGTTTAGACTCCTATGGATGCCACTGTTGAAGACCCTAAGACAACTCGCGATCGTCGAAGGGAATGCAGAAGGCCTCTCTCTGCAGTTGAGACTCTATTGGAGGTATTGAAGGCCCAAGGGAAGTTGAGACCTCTCCGGGTAAAGCTCAAGAAGTTCGTAACATCCCTCCCGTTAACATTGTTGAATCTAAGAAGGAGATTAGTGCACTTCAAGACTCCCAGAAAATCCCGACATATCATTTCCGGGTCCAAGATGAAGCTCACCCACACCGTTGAACATCAAAAGGACCCAATCAAGATGTTCTCCCGCAGATGAGTCATCAAGTTTCAAAGTCCGCCAAAACATTCAACTTCGATGATAAACCAATCCCCAAAGTTTCATCATCATCCGATGACGCCGATGATGCAAAATGAGACTAGGTACTTCACTTAGCAAAATCCATCGAGGCGTAAGAAGTCATTAACACAACCGAGGCTCGCCGATGGCCAACCCACTCAAAAAGGCCCAAACAGATCTCGAGTCATCTCATAAGAGCTCCCACAAAAGTAGCAAGATCGACTTAACCAGGATCATCACAGGCACAAACTAAAATTTCAATCCCTTGTGTGCGAGATGATACTTTTGAGCAATTATTTCCCTTTTCACTTGAGCTGCCAGAGCTAGAGGAAGAGACAGCTAAAGAGCAGCAACGATACACTATTCGAGAAGATCTAGTAATCCCTACAGACTCCATTGTGCCAAAGAGACTTTGATTTTGATGTTGAATGGCCGACAGCTGAATCATGAGTGACAATTGAGATCCGTGAAGTCTTCAATAAAATATGTGGAGAGATTGAGAAGATCGAACGGCACCAGGCCTCATTAGATCTACGTCTGGACAACACAGATGCCAACCTCACAACAGACTTGAGAGGGATAGTGGTACGGATCTGGGAGTGATGTCAGCAGCAAAGTGAAATGCGATACGAACAAGTTCGATATTTCAAGGCATTGTACAATAAGATGCTTGTTTGGAGTGCTGACAATGCTGATATAAAGCAGAGGATGCAGGCGTATATGGAAAGATTGCATGCCTCCCATACAACTGAAATGGAGTTACTGCATGAATTTCATCGAAAAGAAATTATGTGTCTTGAGGAGAACATGAATACAAAGTTTAGCCTTCTCATGGCTGAAATAAAACTGGTGGCAGCTGAATCAAAGGCCACTGCTCGAATTTCGAACAAAGACATGCCGCACAGAGTCCAAGCCAAACTCGACTCCGTGATCGGACTTCATGCTCGCAGAATGTTCCCGGGGTCCCTCTCCTTTGATGATGCCAAAAAGGGGGAAGAGGAGTACCTAAGGAAGTTGAAAGAAGAAGCAGCTGGTGAGAAAGCAGCTGATGAGAAGAAAAAGGGAAAAGCAGTTGAGGGGGAAAAGTCAAAGGATTTGACACTAATGATTGTTGAAACCCCTCAACAAGGTCATGTGACAACCTCAATAATCAAGAAACTTCCAAGAATCCTCGCCGATCGAACACTGATGTGCCCATGTCGAGAAAAGAAAGATTGCAAGAGTGCAGATCGGGCCAGAGTTCAATAAAAAGACGGATGCCCGTATTAAAGCAGCCATTGATGAAACAATTCGGTGGAATTCTTGCAGGGAAGGATCAAGATGCAATTCCAGATGATGGATCCGAGCCAATATCTATTGAAGAATTTAAGATGCTTGAATCCGAGGGCTATTTCAAGAAGATGTCTATAGCCCAAGCCTGGATCTATACTCGGGAAAGTCCTGGTCCGGTTATGCGAAGAAGGCCGATAGGGCAGAGATCACAAAGAACCATTCAGCCGGTAAGGTAAGACTCTGTGACAAAGATACACCCGTAGAGGAGGAGGAAGAAGTGGTGGAGGAAGAGGTTTTCGACCTAGACCTCTACCCAAAATATCGAATATGTAGATCCCGACAAGAAGGAAAGATCTATTGGGTGGTATGATGAAGTAGCGAATCTAGAAGTGGCTAGGAAGAATGCTAACTACGTGAAAATAATAGAAGAGAAAAATAGAAGACAAGACCAGCTATGGCAAGAGAGACAAGAGAGGAAGCGAAAAGACGATCTCACGAAGAGAGCTTATGAAAAGAAAAAGCAAACAAGATGAAAGAAAAGAAAAAGAGCCGATGATGACAGAGAGCTGAAAAAAGAAAAGAAGGAGGCAAAGCAAGGTTATGAAGTGTTGCCGCTAACCCTTCTTGTATTTTACTCTTGTAAATACATTTTCGTAAGTCATCTCAGTATATTTAATAAAGTGTTTTGTAATTTCTCACTTTATATTTGTATCTTAGATAGATGCTTATAATTTGCTTAGATTTTAATATGCTCTCGATACACTTTGTAAACAAATGTAAAGGACAAGAATGATATGATCAATTAAATGATTGATTCTACGCATGCATTCTTTGTTACCGCATTGTCTGTATGTATCTTTGTTGTTTTTGCATGTTGATTAATGTTTTTAAGTTTTGGCATCATCAAAAAGGGGAAATTGTCGGAAATTTATTTTGTAGATTTTGATGAATGCCATGTAAAACTTAAACTAGAAAGTTGGCACCCCATTTTCCTTGTAATTTTCATTATAATAGATAGGGTTGGAAAAGCAGAGTCGAGTCGCCTAAGCCTCGAAATAAAAGAAGTCAATCAAGATCGGAGTGAAGACTCCGCTGTGGAACAACGGAGTATTGCCAAGAAAGAAGATCAAGAACTGACTAAAGATGTATTAGCCGAGGAACAACCGTGAAGTATCACCTAAGTCATATCAAGAAGCCAAGTCACAAGTTGAAAGTGACAAATGAGTCTTCAAATGATTGAAGCAGACCAAGTCACCAGGGAATTAGGCAAAGAAGCAAGAGAAGTCAATCGAAAGGAATCCGAACTGTACGTAAGTCAAGAACATTACTTAAATAAGTAATACTTCCATGCTGCCAGTATTAAAGTGCTCATCCTAAGCGTGCAAAAGGAATAAACCAATGGGAAGGATCGTACTTGGTCGAACCTGAAAAGTCAAGATTCATTTAATACGAGGAAAGCTCTACATCTCAAGATTGAAGACCAAGAAAAGACAAGCCAACGAACACAAAGTGTCTTTTGAAAATCAAAGATATCTCTTCAACGGGCAGATTTTTGAAAGTTCACTATAAAAGGCAGAGGAAACTCATTGAGAAAAGATAACCCGAACTACGAACGACTAACCAATATTCAAACTCAGAACCTCGCAAATATTCTAAAAATATTCAAGCAAATTCTCAGGTTCAAACTCGAAGGAAATCAATCCAACACAAAGTCACAAGGAGAGACTACCTCAAACTGTTGAAGAGGAAACTTTTGAAGAATCAAAAGGGGTCTACATTCCAAGGAGGATTGTAGGAAGGTTCAAGGTCGAACTGGCCTCAAGTTATTGGAAGGCTTCGTGCTCAAATCCAAGAAGCTTGAGAAAGTGAGTCAAGTAGCAAGGCACTGCCCGTGAAGAACCCGAGTCAAGAGAAGCCACCGTGTGGCCAAGACATCTCTAGATCGAGTCCAAGGAGCAAGTCACCGTGGTGATCAAGACTTGTCTCTCGACCGATAACCACTTTGTGAACCGATCATTACTTAGTGGATTCCTCCAGAGTTGGAGAAGAGAGGATTAGAAGAATTACCCCATCTTCAACCTCTATAAAAATTATTCGTGTCCATTTACATTTCATCATTTTTATTTCTACATACTTACTTATATCTCACGATAATTCGCTATCCAACTGATAATTAACTAAGTGCTAAAATCAAGTGTTAAAATAAGTCTAAATCAAATTCATGGGTGTTAAGTCTTCCGCTGAAAAACTCAACACAACCAAGTTAAGGTTTACGCTAAACAAATTGAGTTATTCTATCAACTCGCTTATCGAGTCCTGCTGAGTGGCTAACTCACGATTAACTAACTTAGTCATCCCATTAAGAACTTAGTTGTGTGTTAGCTCAGTAATATTTCAAAAGTACTAAAATTGAAAAGTTGGTAAGGTTTATTCAACCCCCTCTTCTCAACCTTACTCACACCCTTGGGACCTACAAAGAGCGTAATATAATAACAAAAAAATACAATCACAATTAGAGATTATTCCATTAAAAGAATTAATTTGACAAGAGAATCGATAGTCTATTTCAAACATATCAAAATTATTAATAGTAGACTTCTTGAAGCAAAAATATCAACAAAAGAGATCATAAGAGCACAAGAAAACTTAGTTAAAAAACTAATAATATATATAAAGATAATTACATAATTTATACACCTCAATCATTTTCATCTATATTGTTAATATTATTTGGTCTTTCATTTGCACTCTCAATCGTATGGTTTATCCCATCATCCACCTCTTTGTTAAAACCAAATTTTCAATGTCATTTGAAAATATAAAGTTTTGGTTGTCTTCTAAGACCGGAGCATATCATATATGCTATTGTCTTCGCTTTTCACCCATGTCAATAAAGTCTCTTTGTTTGAAAGGTAATGCAACACTCCAATCTTTTTCCAACTCATTAGTGACATAGAACACCATCCGAGATTGTACAACTAATACATATAGTTCATCATCTATACTCTCTCGACATGTATTCCTCTAGTGAAGTTAACCACTCGTGAAACCCAAATGATCTTTTCATATCCCTCTTGAAGTAGTTGTGTCCGCCATAAAACTTGAATAGTGTAACAACGAATCTACCATAATAATTGAGTTCAATGATGTCTACCAATTTTCCATAATACCGACATCCCCAAACACCCCATGGACATCACGACTACTTGCAACAATTGAGTTCCAAAGAATAAAAATACTCCACTATTCTCGCGACTTTAACCCTTCTTTTCGCTTTATCGCTCAAGATTTTAAACCGCTGATATTGTATGTGGAAAATCTTCTAGCATGATTAAGTGGGCCTCTTTGCTAAAAAATTAATGTCATCCGACACATCTTCTCGGCAACAATGTTCATAATCCGAGATGCAAGGAATTATATTAATAAGGTGGAAGATTTATAATAAAAGTTTGATTTGAGATGAAATACTTACTCTCCTTGCAAACCAACAAAATCTCTATTAACGATTTTTCAATCTTTGCAAAAGATCTTGAACGATTCCTTAGTCTGTTGTTCTCGTCATATTTTAAAACTCCCTATATTTGATAGCATACATTTGTAACATTTGTAATTAAGTATACATCATTAGTGTATAATTTTTAATCATTAAAAACATTACTCACTTAACATATGTGTCGACACATCCACAATTCATTAGCACATATCGACGTGCTTGTTGATTCTCCAAATTAGTCTTGAAAATTGAACCACTACCTATCGGCCGACCAACTGTTGGAAGACATTGCTTCTTTGAATACTTTCAAGATGAATTGGTTCATCATCAACACGACAAGGTCAATTAAATCTTGTTTCAACCCCTTCTAAATACCTTGAACAAAAGGTCGACATTCTTCAAAGAATATACCCTTTGGCTATGGAACCCTCCTAAGTGCTTCGACACGTTACATAAGACTTTAAATGCCCCAAATATCTACATAAAAATATATATACGTTGATGCCTATACCAATAATATAATAAATAGAATGGCAAATCTCCCGAGCATACTAACCTTTATATGTTATATATCCACCGGTATGGGATCGACCTCCAAACTTAACCTCATCGATAGGTGAACAATTAAATGCACCATGATCGAAAATGATGGTGGGAACACCATTTCCATTTGACATAATGTCAAGACAAGACGACGCCAAGATCATCAAGCTCTTGAATATTCAAAACTCTAGCACATTTTGTGGATCAACAACAAATTATGCATGTATTTCATTTAATTGTTACCATGCTTCGAATCCCTAGGGGTGTCGCATCAACCCATCTCTACTACTATCCAACCATGCAATCTCGTATGCTCGGCTATTTTAGAATACATTTACAACCATTGCAACATAAAGCTTAAGAGGAAAGTAACGTAACACTTTAGCCGGTCTTTTTTACACTTGTTGCTAATCGCACACCCCAACACTCTTTTTATTGTTGTTGTTTCTATCTTGAAGTATTGTATACTTTGCAAGTTTCTCGACGTTTATTATTTCCCAACACAACATGCAATCATTGGACATGCATGAATAATATTGTAATTAAGATCGAGTTTGTTTATGATTCTTTTGGCCTCATAAAATTAACTGAAGCTTTTGCTCAAACACATCTTTCAACAATTCAAAATCATCGATATTGCTTTCATTACTTAATCCATACAAGCACTTGATGTGATACACCTTCAACAAAAACAACAATTTTGAGTACTTACTACACTCTTCATACAAGTCTTGATTTCCATCCTCGAGCAAGTCATAAAATATCTTACTCGGGGAAAATTTATGCATAGATTTTGATGATACCATGTAAAAGTTAGATTAGGAAGTTGGCACCCCATTTTCTATGTAATTCAACTTGTAATAGATAAGGATGTATGAGCCGAGTTGAAGTCAACTAAGTTGAAGAAGACTCGATTGTAGATTGAAGTGAAGACCCAACTCAGTGTGGTAGTTGAGTGAAGTGAAGTGAAAACTCGGTCAAGTAACAAAAAGTTGTCTCGGCGGTGATCGGATAGCTGTCATTCCAAAATGAAAAATCCAAATACATCCAACATAATAACCTCGAATAAGTTTATAGCCAAAACTACAACAAAATGTAAAGTACAACATCCAAATCTTAAACGTCAAAGGGTCCTACGCCTTAAATTACAATCAAAGAGAGAGAAGAGTAGTAGGATAAACGGAGTCCAACATCAATAGAAGTACATGAAATAAGAACGATCATCGGTAAAAAGGTGCAAGATCGACAGGCGGGACGAGGGTCATCAATGTGGCCGGTTCGAAATCTTCAATATAGTCCCCATCTAAAGGTTAGAAAATAGTGTGGGGATGAGACAAAAATCTCGCCGATGGGGTGATCGTGTGCAAGTGTGGCGCAATATAGTTAATGTGAGAAAATAGTTATATGCAAACGCGTGAGTATGATGCATGGATTCACACACGGTTTGCAAGCGCCATGATAAAATATTTAAATAATATACTTATACGATTCAGAAAAAGTTCATGGTCACACATGCACTATGTGATTCAATCAAGACAGTAGGATTGCGTGCGGAAGTGTAACGCCAATCCTATGCAAGGCAAATAATGGTTGCGTCGGATTTGTAGCGCCAACCAATGCAAAATGGTAGTGGTTGCGTGCGGAAATGTAACGCCAACCAAAACGGGCGATAACTCCGAATCGTGTGGATCGACAACGATTCCTTCGTTCTTCCTTGTAACTCCCGGTCGGTATGATGGTCCAAGACCGCACCTTATCGCTCCGTAGGCAAAGACAAAATCCACAATGGAGCTTGCAAGGCTCGGATCCGTCATAATCATGATTATACCTCGATCATTACGACCCGCTTCCTTGGACAAACTCCGTCCCTCGCCATTGGGGGATTAGGGCGATGGGGCCAAGAGTGGAATAGCAGCCGAGCTGCCTTCCCATCCCCCGACGTATCCATTCCGAGTCGTGAGCTCGACACACCAAGTTGACTCAGCAGAAAGTAATTACAATTACAGCAAATCAACCAGCAATGAGTATTATTGATTCGGGAAGCGGTTTTAGGAAAATTTTTGAAAAACGCGAGTGGTAATTATGGCGTTGGTGGAGTATTTGGATGAAGATGATCATCGGAAGGATAAGCAATCTTCGATATCTTGAAAGATTAGGTGGAACATAAGTCCCGTTATAGATTCAAAATCGCAAGGCGAGGAAGTCGCTCCGCGATCGGGTATTAATCGGTCAAATTGATCCGATAAGTCAAGGGTTTTAAAAAAATAAAATACTTTAATTAAATCTCCAAGTCAGAGGGTCCAGGGCTATTTTAGTAAAAGAGAAAGTAATTTGAGTTAGGTCCTTTATAAAAGAGAAATTGTAATCTAGCCCCGTTTTATAAAAACCAACAATTTTGGGGTTAAAAATTGAATAAATAAATAACTCGACCTTGAAAAATTAAGAGGTCAGTTCCTAAATTCTCCAAATTGTCCAGAGATTCAGGTTTTTAAAATTTTGAAGTCGAGATTTTGTAAAATTCTCACATTGGCCCCAAATTTGTAAAAATTGCCAATTCGGACCTTAAGTTTTAAAAATTCGGAACTCACAAACCGGAAGAGGTTTTAATGTGATTTCAGTTGGAAAATGTCCCTAAGGTTAGTAGGATATTGGGACAAAAGCAAGTTTTAAAAGAAATATGTGTAGGTCCTTTAACTTTTGAAAATATCATTTTTGTCCCATTTCAAAATAATTGCCTTTAAGGCTTTTAGGGGTCCAATTGTTATGTAATTTGAACCTTGGGTCCAAAATATAATTAAGTTATAGTTAAGTTAGTATTTCCAGGTGCATGGGCTGCATAAGTCCTGGAAATTCCATTTGGTCCTCCAGTTTAATATTTTACACATTAGTCCCTCAATTTTTGTAAAATTACTTTCCAAACCCTAAACACTTGGATTTTTGGAATACATTTAAAATATGTAATTCCCAGTACCTTAAGAGTAAAAATTTCAAATTTTAAAGTTAAGGTCTGGTACAGTTTTAAATTTTGCAAAGTAGCCCTTAAACTTTCAAAATTTTACAATCTAGTCCTTGGGCTTTTAAAGGTTGATTTTATTTATCTAAAAACTCTTAAAACTTTATTAAAATGTCCAAAAGTCATTTTTGAAACTGAGTACAGTCCCGATTTTCAAAATTTGCAGAGGGTCCTTTAACTTTCATTTTCTTGCAATTTAGTCCACCAACTTTCCATTTTTGCATTTTTAAGTCCAAAATTGAAATTTAATCAATTATGCTAGACTTGTCCAGGTTATAAGTCATCCAAAATATAGATTTTAAAGATCATACACATGCATGTCCAATACATACAAGAATTCATCAATTAAAACATTAAATTGCACATGCATGCACCTAAAATTCAATAAATGGCAATTTTGAGCAACTCTTGAGAATTTTCATGATTTGATACATAAAATTGACATGCAATACATAGATTATATATCTCAAGGGCTCATGATCAAAATTCTACATGCATTTTAATAAAAACACCTAGAAGTTGGAATGTATTTTTCCACCCACCTTAAAATTGGAAATTGTGAAATAAAAGGATAATTTCACAATTTTTTTGGATGAGGTCACTTAGGTCAGCCCCTAAGTCAAGAAATATCAAAAATTTGGAGTTAGAAAAATGAGAGAAAAATTAAAGAGAAAATAAGGAGATAAGGAAATTGGAAAGACTACACTTTACCTTGTGTAGTAGGTGATTTGAAACTAGTTGGAGCTTCAAATTTGGAGATTTTGGTTCAACTCCAAAATCACTTAAGGTCAGCCCCTATTTCTCAAAAATGAAAAAGGGGTGTTAAAATTTGAAAAAAAATAGAAGGAAGAAAAAAGAAGGGTTCTAGTGTCCAATTCTTACCTTGTAGTCCAATTTTCTCTACTAGTTCTTCTTCAAGTCTTCAAGTTTCACCACCATGCATGCATGTCTCCAAGTGGTCTTCTAAGTACCTCAAAATCCAAAATTCAAGCTTATATTAAAAAGAGAAGGTGAGGAGTAGTAAGAATTTAAGTTGAATTGAGGAGTGAAATTTCTTACCTTGAGATAGGGGTGTTCGAATTTTTAGTGTTTAAGTGGTAAGATTGTTTGTTTTGGTTTAGATGTTTGAAGAAAGGAAGTATGTTTGATGTTAGGAAGAAGATGTTCTTGGATTTATGAAGATGGGTTTGAAGATGTGAAGGACTTGTGTTTGAATATTTGAAGATATGAAGAACTTATGTTGAAGATTTGAAGATGTGAAGAGTTGGTGTTTGAAGGTTTGAAGATATGAATGAATTTTGTTTGAAGATTTGAAGATGTGAATGAGGTTAGAGAGAAGTTAGAGAGAAGGAGGAGAATTTGCTTGAGAATTAAAATGTGTTGGATAAAATTTTTGATAAATCTTTTGTGCAAAATGGCCTCTTGGCCGTCCAAATGGGGGGAGAGAGGGAGAGATTTTTTGTTAAATTTGTGTCTTGTAATTTGTCTCTTGCATGGAGACAAAAGGCAAGTAAAGTATGGGATGAGAAGGAATGTTGGAAGACTTCCAACATGTTGGCAAAATTAATAATAAAGAATTGATGTATGAGATGATGTGTATAATATTTGAATTAATGGTATAATTATACACAAGATGACTAATATAAGGTGTAAGTGTACAAGAGTTGGATGATATTTCTACTCCAAATCATCACCATGGCCGTCACTATGAGGGCAATATGGTAATTCCATATATTTTTTTTTTGTCCCAAATTTGATGATAATAGATGAAATATATCAATCTCCAAAATATTTAGTGATTGCCTTGATCACTTGTAAGTCTCATGATCACTTAATCTAAATCAAAATCTTAATTCTATAAGGTAAAAGTCTCTAAAATAAATACTCTCTTAAAATTCTAAGGTGACTAATAAATACAAAAATAGTAATAGTGATCAATCAAGTGATCATAAATGAGGAATGGAATTAATGATGATCATGATCACAAGTAATTAAATAAAATGAAATAAAATACAAAATGAATATATTATTAATAATTACCCGTCAAAATGACGCGGTAAAATAGTCGATCAAAAGTATAGACGACAATAAGGATCAATTAATAGCTCGGAAAAATCGGGCTTCACATCCTCCCCTTCCTTAAAAGAATTTGGTACCCAAATTCTCTTCAGTAATAGTTCGGATATTGATTCTTCATGTCTTCTTCCTTCTCCCACGTTGCATCTTCGTCTCGGTTGTGGTTCTGCCACACTACTTTAACCATCGGAATTTCTCTCTTACGCAACTGTCGTACTTGCTGATCAATGATCCGGATCGGCCTCTCGGTGTAGGATAGATTTTCCATTAGAGGAGGAGTATCTCGAGTGATGATATGCTCGGGATCTAGTTGATACTTCTTCAATCTCGATCGTGGAATACATCGTGCATTCCCGCATATGGTGCTTTGGTAACTCGAGTCAGTAGGCTAACTTCCCGATCCTCTCGTAAAATCTTGTAAGGTCCAACATATCTCGGACTCAACTTGCCTCCTTTCTTGAATGATCAATCCTTTCCGTGGTGAGAGTCTCGAGAAATACTTCATCACCGACTTCAAATTCCAAATCCTTTCTTCTCTTGTCCGCATAACTCTTTTGGCGGCTCCGAGCCGTGCGAATCCGCTCCTTGATCGCCTGACCTTCTCCATGGCCTCCCGAACTAAGTCGACCTTTGGAATCGAGGCGACTTTCGTTTCTCTTTCGAGTCCATTGGTCGTCAATCTCCCAAAGTGTAGTGGGGATCTACATTTTCGCCCATATAATGCCTCGTAGGGTGCCATCCCAATCGTGGCCGATAATCATTATTGTAGGCGAACTCGGCTAATGGTAAGTGCGAATCCCAACTTCCTTGGAAATCCAACGTGCAGGCTCGCAACATATCTTCCAAGGTTTGAATCGTTCACTCGATTGTCCATCAGTTTGTGGATGTGCTGCTGTACTGAAACTTAGCGAGGTACCCAATTCCTCAATTTCAAAACTTAGGTGGCCTAGAGGCGCTTATATTCGATCGAAATTCCCATCAGCCAATTTCCAATAATCATTCTGCAAAAATATCTCTAACAACCTTAGTGGTACGCAAAATTTCTTGTCATCACCTCGTAATAGACACTATTCATAGTACCCTATTCATGTGATCCGTACATTTGCACCACTATTCGATTATCACTTAACCAATCATTTCTACTCAACATATCATTCTAATGTACTATTCCCATAATTATTAGTTCAAAACATACCTCTTATAATTCAAATCCCGAATATATCCTTGCTTGTCACAGCTAGTCAATACTTCATTTACCTAAGAGAGTGATACTCATAATAATAAAGTCGATTTAACTAAATAGTCGACACCTATTCATATTGTGGTATATTTTCTCGAACAATTAGTAGTAGATTCCATTGCTAAAAGTGCAAGATCAACCCATAATCTCCATCCATCAACATATAATAGTCAAGACCTCAATAATCATTTAATAAGTTATTTCCAAAGTTGTAATCATATGAGTCGCTCCTTCTAAAATCTTGATAGCAATCTCAATTTCCCATATCCATAAGGTCCTTGATTATTCCGGATAAATGTGCACATCTCATATACTTTATATAGAAGTACTATTATCCGTCTCCTTCGAAATTAATCAATACTTAGTACTCAATAACTAAGTCAAAATCAATCAAATTCCTATATCATGTGAGTGCCTAGATCACCATAATATTCCGAATACTCACAGATAATCATTATCCCAAATTTAATTCACAAATGAGATATCATAACTTAAAAAATATTTAGTGACAATTTGAGACCCTATAATCGTCATATCCTTGACGTATCTTATCCACGATACCAAACAACAAGTCAAAAATTTGCTTATTTAAGCTCGTAGAAGTATTTAGAAAGAATAACACAATGGCACATCATCGGTAAATCATACTTAGTAATTCCCACACAATCATTCTCCAAAGTAATATCATTAGGCATCTAACTTCTATAATATATCATCTGACCCAATTATATACTGTCAAGTGATAACCTTATATCCTCCATGTCTCATCATAATGGGGCATTATAGCCTTCAAATCAAGAAATTTCTAAATCACCTACATCCAAAATTAGGCATATTCATTAATGTAAAACTTGAATACACCCATGAAGTACAACACTAGTAATACCGAGTCAAAGATACTTCTGAACCAAAATACAACTGAATCTAATACAACAGAAAGTAAGGTACATCATGGAATAAGCGTCTACAATAACGAAAGTACAACTGACAATCAAGCTAAATAATCAGTGAGATCGCCATCATCATCACTCGCAGCTATGTCCATAATCGGGGCCTGGTCAGGCTGAGGTGGCGCCTCAACCTCGGGCCAATTGACGAAATCTAACCACTTTGCCGAATCCTGTGCATCATCAAGCGGAGCAGCCTCAGTGCCTCATGCTCTCCGACCTCGACTGGATCCTTCTCAGGATCATCCTCAGGGTCCTCCTCAGCGTCGGGTACGGGCCCCACCTTGGGTGGTGGCAATGGTTGTGCATTAGCTGCCAGAGCGCCTCTAAAGCAACGTCTCTACGAGCTAGGGCCTGTAAGGTCCTCTATCACCGCACATCCGCTTGATCGGGGTCTCTCCAAGCGCTCAACGTGTCGCGAGATATGCGGGCGTCAATCTCCCACTTCGCGGCCGTCACTTGCTCTCTTCATTTTCTCTCGCACATTATCCAGCGCTCTGGATAATCAGATTTGATCCTCCCGCGCCCGTATGGTGTTGTCGCGTCCTTAATAATAATGGTCAACTTGCTCTTTTCATCTTGCTCCTTGCCAAGCGCCGTGTCAAGTCCTGTTATGCCGGCGCTCCTGGATAGCTCGAGGTCACTCGAATACTCTCCCGGTGCCAGGTGAATCGTGAGTGCCCTAGTACTCCCGCTCGGCACGGTCGAATAAACGTCCCACCAAGTAGGTGGCGCTGCTCCATCCCCGACCAAACAAAACTAAGGCGGATCACAAAGGTAAAGGAAAGATAAGGAGGAATAAGGAAAGATCGAACAAAGAAAGTCGGGTCAAGAATCAACTAAGTCAAGACAAATATGACTATGGAACCTCAAAATATGTGTTCTAACTTAGTTCAAACATCAATAAGACGGTTCTATGCCAATTTGAAATCGATTTCACACTTAATTGGTCAAGTCGCGGATTACCCAAAACACGCATCGGGTCTCCTATCCTGGTCACTCGGTGTAAGTTTCCATCTTACTAGCCGAGCTCGATACCCACTCTAATCGTCACGCCCCAAACGGGACGAGACGAACGATCCACAACTTAAATACAATAACTAAACAAACCGCACAAATATCAACGAGAACCCAATGAGGCAGAGTCTAAATAGGAGCGGAAATAAATAAACATAAGTATGAATTACTACTTAAGTTCCAAAGAAAATCCAAATACATCCAACATAATAACCTCGAATAAGTTTACGTGCCAAAACTACAACAAAATGTAAAGTACAACATCCAAATCTTAAACGTCAAAGGGTCCTACGCCCTTAAATTACAAAAAAGAGAGAGAAGAGTAGCAAGATAAACGGAGTCCAACATCAATAGAAGTACATGAAATAAAAACGATCATCGGAAAAAGGTGCAAGATCGACAGGCGGACGAGGTCATCAATCTGTGGGGTTCGAAATCTTCAATATAGTCCCCATCTAAAGGTTAGAAAACAAAGGGGATGAGACAAAAATCTCAGTGGATGGGGTGATCGTGTGCAAGTGTGGCGCAATATAGTTAATGTGAGAAAATAGTTATATGAAAACGCGTGAGTATGATGCATGGATTCACACACCTGCGGTTCATAGCGTCGTGTGATAAAATATTTAAATAATATACTTATACATTCAGAAAATGATTCATGGTCACACAGCACTATGTGATTCAAATCAAGACAGTAGATTGCGTGCGGAAGTGTAACGCCAATCCTATGCAAGGCAAATAATGGTTGCGTACGGATTTGTAGCGCCAACCAATGCAAAACAGTAGCGGTTGCGTGCGCGGAATGTAACGCCAACCAAAACGGGCGATAACTCCTAATCGTGTGGATCAAAGCGATTCCTTTGTTCTTCCTTGTAACTCCCAAACAAGATGGTCCAAGACCGCACCTTATCGCTCCGTAGGCAAAGACAAAATCCACAATGGAGCTTGCAAGGCTCGGATCCGTCATAATCATGATTATACCTCGATTACGACCCGCTTCCTTGGACAAACTCCGTCCCTCGCCATTGCGGGATTAGGACGATGGGGCCTAAGAGTGGAATAGCGGCCGAGCTGCCTTCCATCCCGACGTATCCATTCCGAGACGTGAGCTCGACACACCAAGTTGACTCAGCAGAAAGTAATTACAATTACAGCAATAACCAGCAATGAGTATTATTGATTCTGGGAAGCGCTTTTAGGAAAATTTTTGAAAAACGCGAGTGGCAATTATGGCGTTGGTGGAGTATTTGGATGAAGATGATCATCGGAAGGATAAGCAATCTTCGATATCTTGAAAGATTAGGTGGAACATAAGTCCCGTTATAGATTCAAAATCGCAAGGCGAGGAAGTCGCTCCGCCATCGGGTATTAATCGGTCAAATTGATCCGATAAGTCAAGGGTTTTAAAAAAATAAAATACTTTAATTAAATCTCCAAGTCAGAGGATCCAGGGCTATTTTAGTAAAAGAGAAAGTAATTTGAGTTAGGTCCTTTATAAAAGAGAAATTGTAATCTAGCCCCGTTTTGTAAAAACCAACAATTTTGGGGTTAAAAATTGAATAAATAAATAACCCGACCTTGAAAAATTAAGAGGTCAGTTCCTAAATTCTCCAAATTGTCCAGAGATTCAGGTTTTTAAAATTTTGAAGTCGAGATTTTGTAAAATTCTCACATTGGCCCCAAATTTGTAAAAATTGCCAATTCGGACCTTAAGTTTTAAAAATTCGGAACTTACAAACCGGAAGGGCTTTTAATGTGATTCCAGTTGGAAAATGTCACTAAGGTTAGTAGAATATTGGGACAAAAGCAGTTTTTAAAACAAATATGTGTAGGTCCTTTAACTTTTGAAAATATCATTTTTGTCCCATTTTGAAATAATTGCCTTTAAGGCTTTTAGGGGTCCAATTGTTATGTAATTTGAACCTTGGGTCCAAAATATAATTAAGTTATAGTTAAGTTAGTATTTCCAGGTGCATGGGCTGCATAAGTCCTGGAAATTCCATTTGGTCCTCGAGTTTAATATTTTACACATTAGTCCCTCAATTTTTGTAAAATTACTTTCCAAGCCCTAAACACTTGGATTTTTGGAATACTTTTAAAATATGTAATTCCAAGTACCTTAAGAGTAAAAATTTAAAATTTTAAAGTTAAGGTCTGGTACAGTTTTAAATTTTGCAAAGTAGCCCTTAAACTTTCAAAATTTTACAATCTAGTCCTTGGGCTTTTAAAGGTTGATTTTATTTATCTAAAAACTCTTAAAACTTTATTAAAATGTTCAAAAGTCATTTTTGAACCTGAGTACAGTCCCAATTTTCGAAATTTGCAGAGGGTCCTTTAACTTTCATTTTCTTGCAATTTAGTCCACCAACTTTCCATTTTTGCATTTTTAAGTCCAAAATTGAAATTTAATCAATTATGCTCGACTTGTCCAGGTTATAAGTCATCCAAAATATAGATTTTAAATATCATACACATGCATGTCCAATACATACAAGAATTCATCAATTAAAACATTAAATTGCACATGCATGCACCTAAAATTCAATAAATGGCAATTTTGAGCAACTCTTGAGAATTTTCATGATTTGATACATAAAATTGACATGCAATACATAGATTATATATCTCAAGGGCTCATGATCAAAATTCTACATGCATTTTAATAAAAACACCTAGAAGTTGGAATGTATTTTTCCACCCACCTTAAAATTGGAAATTGTGAAATAAAAGGATAATTTCACAATTTTTTTGATGAGGTCACTTAGGTCAGCCCCTAAGTCAAGAAATATCAAAAATTTGGAGTTAGAAAAATGAGAGAAAAATTAAAGAGAAAATAAGGAGATAAGGAAATTGGAAAGACTACACTTTACCTTGTGTAGTAGGTGATTTGAAACTAGTTGGAGCTTCAAATTTGGAGATTTTGGTTCAACTCCAAAATCACTTAAGGTCAGCCCCTATTTCTCAAAAATGAAAAAGGGGTGTTAAAATTTGAAAAAAAATAGAAGAAAGAGGAAAGAAGGGTTCTAGTGTCCAATTCTTACCTTGTAGTCCAATTTTCTCTACTAGTTCTTCTTCAAGTCTTCAAGTTTCACCACCATGCATGCATGTCTCCAAGTGGTCTTCTAAGTACCTCAAAATCCAAAATTCAAGCTTATATTAAAAAGAGAAGGTGAGGAGTAGTAAGAATTTAAGTTGAATTGAGGAGTGAAATTTCTTACCTTGAGATAGGGGTGTTCGAATTTTTAGTGTTTAAGTGGTAAGATTGTTTGTTTTGGTTTAGATGTTTGAAGAAAGGAAGTATGTTTGATGTTAGGAAGAAGATGTTCTTGGATTTATGAAGATGGGTTTGAAGATGTGAAGGACTTGTGTTTGAATATTTGAAGATATGAAGAACTTATGTTGAAGATTTGAAGATGTGAAGAGTTGGTGTTTGAAGGTTTGAAGATATGAATGAATTTTGTTTGAAGATTTGAAGATGTGAATGAGGTTAGAGAGAAGTTAGAGAGAAGGAGGAGAATTTGCTTGAGAATTAAAATGTGTTGGATAAAATTGTTGATAAATTTTTTGTGCAAAATGGCATCTTGGCCGTCCAAATGGGGGGAGAGAGGGAGAGAATTTTTGTTAAATTTGTGTCTTGTAATTTGTCTCTTTCATGGAGACAAAAGGCAAGTCAAAGTATGGGATGAGAAGGAATGTTGGAAGACTTCCAACATGTTGGCAAAATTAATAATAAAGAATTGATGTATGAGATGATGTGTATAATATTTGAATTAATGGTATAATTATACACAAGATGACTAATATAAGGTGTAAGTGTACAAGAGTTGGATGATATTTCTACTCCAAATCATCACCATGGCCGTCCACTATGAGGGCAATATGGTAATTCCATATATATTTTTTTGTCCCAAATTTGATGATAATAGATGAAATATATCAATCTCCAAAATATTTAGTGATTGCCTTGATCACTTGTAAGTCTCATGATCACTTAATCTAAATCAAAATCTTAATTCTATAAGGTAAAAGTCTCTAAAATAAATAGTCTCTTAAAATTCTAAGATGACTAATAAATACAAAAATAGTAATAGTGATCAATCTAGTGATCATAAATGAGGAATGGAATTAATGATGATCATGATCACAAGTAATTAAATAAAATGAAATAAAATACAAAATGAATATATTATTAATAATTACCCGTCAAATGACGCGGTAAAATAGTCGATCAAAAGTATAGGCGACAATAATGATCAATTAATAACTCGGAAAAATCGGGGCTTCACATGGTCACAAAGGGATCAATGCTTTTCTACATCAAATTGGATAAGAATGATAATGGTAAATTGTTCGTAAAAAAAATCAAGGTATGTCCACCATCTTATCTTACTACTCATAGATTTGATATTCTTCATGCCGTATGCCTATGTGCTCGATTTCAAACCAATCCCAAAGAATCTCATTTAAGCGTCATTAAAAGAATTTTTCGATATTTAAAAGCCACTATTTCTTATAGCTTGTTTTATCCAAAGAATGAAAATTTTTCTTTAAAAGGATATAGTGATCTGGATTATGCGGGAAATATTGATGATCATAATAGTACATCTGGATCATGTCAATTTTTAGGTGATTACCTAGTATCTTGGTTTTCAAAGAAACAAATTATGTATCTTTGTCAATGGCCGAAGCCGAGTATATTTCTGCGGCATTTTGTTGTACTCAACTTCTTTGGATGAAACAAACTTTAGCAGATTACAAATGTTCTTTCGAAAATGTTCATATTTTTTGTAATAATACAACCGCTATAAATATTTCTCAAAATTCGATTCATCATAACCGAACCAACCATTTTGAGGTTCGACATTTTCTAAGGGATTGTGTTTCTAAATAAAAAATTGAGATGTATTTTGTTTCGTCTCAAGATCAACTCGCGGATATCTTTACAAAACCTTTGGTCTCAGAGTCTTTTACTTCAATTCGAGCTCGTTTAGGCATAATGCATATCGAATAAGGTCTATGATTGCATTTTGTGCGTTTTTAAAACTTAGGGGTGAAAAATCACTTTTTTAACTTGAAAATCGGATAGAAACTGGACTGCAAAGCAGGTACCAGTCCACCAAGAGGTCGACCGGTCACCCTCTTGGTCGACCGGTCGCCCTACTCTATGGCAACCATATATTGCTTTCTGTCTTCTCATTCGGTTAATTTTCAAAACTTGACACCTCTTCGCCCATTTCACACACAAATCACTCAAAATGATTTTCTCTTGCAATTTCTACTATATTGAGCTTTAATGTATATATTTTTCATATTATTCATCTTCTCCAATCATTGGTAAGTTTAATTCACTCTTTAATCTCAATTGGGTTGAACCATTGAGAATGTGTTGATACTTGGTGTATTTGTATGATTCTTGTATTCTTGTGATGGGAATTATGTATGTTGATGACATATGATTGTAGAATTAGGATTGGTGTTAAATTTTTGGGCATGATTATATTTACCAATGATATATACAACTTTGATTTTATCCTATGCATGCCAAGTGTTTGATAAAATGCCTCAATAAAAATTTCATCTTTTGCATGACTCTCTTGACTTTCATTGTCGTATATCCTTATGGAGATCATGGTTTATCCATCAATTGAGCTTCTATATACTTTCTCCTATCGATTGCCCTTACATTTTGGAATTCTAAACTTTCCATTCAAAAGTATGATAATTTGATTCAATGCACACTTTGATATAAATATTTATGATGTTTTTATCGTGCTAATAGTCTTTTTGATGATTCCAAAGGGGTAGAAAAATGGAATGAGCTCATAATATTATGTTTAGATCAATTGAGCTAGAAAAGCTCGCAGAAAAAGCTATAAGTTGTGGATGAAAAAGCTATAAGCTGCGGATAAAAAAGTTTTAAGCTGCGGATGGATTTTGGACTAATAACTGCATAATGGTCTATTACTTATGACTACCGACTTATATTTAACAGGAGGAGCTTGTTAGCTTTTAGTTGATTACCTCTATGCTTTATTTTGTTTAGCATGTTGATAGGGGGAGCTTATTTAAAATATTTTTGAAAAATCTTTGTTCCTATCCTTTTGATTTTAATCGTGAAAAGTGCTGCTTAAAATGGATAGTTGATTTTGACCGGAAATATATATTTCGTTGTAAAATTCGATCTCCCAAAATTGTTTTTCCTTGTAATCATCAAAAAAGAGGAGTTTGTTATATAAATATTTTTATCGAAATTTTGATGATTTCATATAGTTGGTTTTATACCAAAATAATGTCCCCAAATACTGTAACGAATAGTTCCAACCTGTTTACTGATATTGGGGGGGTCGACCGTTGTGGTCGACCGGTGTCTAAGTTGAAGCCCTTTTTCAGTATTTGTCTCTGTTTTGAGGTGGAACGGTCGATCATGAGGGGGATCGGTCCAACCCCGGGGTACCGGTCCAACCCCCTGGTCGATCGGTCCGACCCCAGGGCAACCTGTGTTTTTATATTTCAAACGTCTTTTTCTTGTTAGTGGTCGACCGGTCGCCCTAAGATTTTATCAGCAGAAACTATCCGTTGCAGTAGACAACTTTTCGTGAAATTGTAGGGATTAATTCGAACAACTATTTTCTTGGATTAATTGGCATTTCTTTTACAGGTTTCACTCTTCTAGGGAGTCTATGTTTCAAGAAGCTCTCCTATAAATACTTGAAGGCTTGAAGAATCAAGACAAGACAAGACAACACAAATAACAAGCAAAAATCAGAAAACTTCTTGCTCTTCACTTTCAACATACTTATTGTATTTAGCCTAAGACTTACACTTGCACATCTTGAGTATTAAGCTTTCCTTCTTGATTACACTTGCACTTTTGAGTTGTAATATTTTCATTTAAAGTGTAATCTTGATTGTAATTGTAACATCATCCAAAACAAGAAATCCTTGTTAGTGTTCTTTTGGCAAGAGCACGCTGTGTTGATGAGAGGTGATTGATTGAAGAGTTTGGTGCTCTTCGAGGTGAAGAAGAGTTTGTGTTCTTCGAGTTGGAAGATTATGGTGATCTTCATAGGTGGTGTTATAAGAAGAGTGTCGTACTCTTCAAGATAAAGGTTGTAATAGTTTGGTATCTATTAATAAACTTTTTCCTTTTCGAAATCAATTCGGACATATCGGGTGATAGAGCATGTAATGCCTAGGTGGGGTGAAGCTCTATAAATCATCGTGTGTGTTTATATTTCTGCACTTTTATTTGTTCGTCATCTTCATATTCGAAAAAGATGGCGCAAATCGGAAAATTTATTCATCCCCCTCTAGATTTTCGTAGCCACTTGGATTAAAAGAAATACCATCCTAAAATAGAAGATCTCATTCAAGTGCAGAGTGTTGTAGATTGTCTTACTCTTGGTGATTGAAAGTTAATGATGTCACTGGGTTGATTTAAATGAGATGATAAACTTTAAGGGGGTTCTATTTAAGAAATGAAGCACCCTATTTTTAGAAATTTTGCAAACAAAAAAAAAAAAAAAGAAAGAATTACGAAACAGATAAAAAAGAAAAAGAAATAACTTATTTTACTTGTTTACAACCTACACGAGTGCTATTGTTTTAGAAGTGACAGATAATTTTATAAGCACATTTTGTTAATCAATAATTCATAATTGATATGCCAATATAAAGACAAATTTAGTCAACATATATAAGAGTAGCAACATTTCTCGATTGCTTTAGTTGCGTGTTGGAATATAATTCATTTTTAGAAATCGAACTTTATACATCATAAATTCTTCATTAATTAGGTGTGTTTGGACTTTAATTACTAAAAAATTTGACGGACACCAACAAATTTTCAGATTCCAATCTGTTGCTAATTAAACATAATCAATATTCTAGATTCAAGCATGCATATTATTATATGAATAAAAGCACATTAGTGAAAAAATATTAAGTGGTGATATTGAAAATATTGCGAATAATATGTAAAAGTGACAGTTGTGGGACATCACAATAATAATCTTAAAAAATTTATTGGTGATAAATGATTTCTAAAAATTGTCGTCCTGTGAATTAATGTGCACTGTGTATACAGAGACAACAAAAACATAATTATATAACCATCGTGCTAATTTTCGTTTGTTGAGTTGTTATAATATTACGTATATCACTATATTTGTTTTTGAGGGGACATATATCACTAATTCTGATTCATGAATTTTGATTGTAATAACTTATCCTAATTCCTTGATAATGTCAAAATATTAAATAGTAATATAAAATTATATTACTAAATATTAAATAATGGTATGTATATATAAAGAGTCAATGATAGTTATGCAATAATATAACTTTTACAAACTCTATATATATATAACAATTAATGGCAGCAAAAATCCTAACGACAACACAAAAAATTTACATATATAGAACTCGTGGTGACAATCTTTGTTAAATTAAATTATCACTCTATATGTGTAATTAATTTCTTAATGTTAAGACATAATTTTTTAACTAATAAATGGGTGAAAATCACTATTATTATATAAAAAATTATTAATAGCTATATCTAATTAATTAAGAATTTCAAAATATTATTAGGCATCTTGCTTGTAGCTAACATCTTTTTTCTTGTGTTGACAGTTCTGAGTGGAAATAAAAAATTTCTCACAGCTCTAGCCTAGCACGTAGTTGAAACGCAATGGAAATTTTCGCAAACTGACTTAGAAACTTTTAATGAGCTCTAATAATTATATTTGTTAATGTGAATAATACAATTAGATTATTGATTATTTATTTGAGAATTAGGTAAATGCTTTTTTTTTCCCGCATCAAAATGAATTTAATCCATCAGAAAAATCTTATAACTAATAACAATATCGAATAATCAATAGTTGCAAAACCTACATGATGTTAAACTTATTCTGGGTATATAGATCTAAAACAAAATAATTTAAACATCGACATATCCAATTGATTTGTAGGATTCGAAAATCGCAACGAGCCGCTGGAAAAAACACGTACTAATGAAATTGGTCTTGCTTCTGTTACTAATCATTAGGTAATGATTCATTTGAATAAAAGCTCACCTATAGGAACAAACCCATTTCTTTCACTGAACAAAAGCCCATATATGGAGACAAATTTATTTGAGTCGGAAACTAAAAAACTTTCATAGTAGGAGACAGAAAAACTCCTACTAAAAGAGACTAAAAACATTGAAAATTACTTCCCATCCTCTATGGAGGATGACATTAAACATGTGTCACTAATAAACTTTGTAGTGTAGTGAAATTGAATAAATGGGCTGAAAGAGACGCTTTCGAAAGATATGAGTATGACTGTATGAGAGACGTACGTGAATCGTGATTTCTTTTGAAAGGGTTGGGAACGGATGGGATCTTCTATTCCAAAACCATGTTTCATTTCCTATTCCAACCGTGTGGATGATTGAAATGTGTATTACACTTACCATATTAAACCCTACAATTTATGCTTGATTTATGCTTGGGTAATCTGCTTTAAAAAAAAAAACACTTTGAATTCTTAAGAAATATTGAAAAGAAATAGTAATATATAGTCGAAGTACTATAATTAAAATACTAGTGTAGAAAATACTAAAAAAGAGTACAATGAGTGAGATATAATTAAAAGAAGAAAAATCTCACACCGGACATGTTCGAAAAATAACGAAAAATTTGATATAAAAAACATACCGTAACCTGCATACAATTAAATTATGAAATAAATATTCTCAAAAAAAAAAAGACTATGATATAAATATAAACGAAACAAGCAGGCAGATAACCAAGATAAAAATATCAACACATCGTTATAAATCACAGTTATGTCAATAAAATCACCTCCACTCCCTATATTGTGCAAAAGGATGCAACTTTCTTATTTTTAGGATCCAAATGCCCAATTAATTAACAAATCTTTTTGATTTTATATGAATTTGGATAATTTTTCCAATTTATGGGTACCCTTTTCAACATCCATCTAAGCTTAGACAGCAACATAAATGTCATATCTACCAAATTAATTCATTGAAAGGAAAACAAAATGGATATTCAATAATTACTTATCCAGACTACAAAGTCATTAATTAAATAGTTAATGTGTATCATAAGTCCAACATCATCAATAACTAATTAATTTTGTCAAAAAAAAAAAACTAATTAAATATTTTTCTACCAAACACGGTCCACCAATTAAAATTGCATGGTCTTTGGTCGTTACACGTTTCCTAGTTCCCTTCTAGCAAGCAAAGCAGGGTATTAATAAAATATCATTAACATTTTAATGATATTAAAATTTCAATTTTGATTTACGAAAATATATAAAGTAATGCAATAACAGTTGAAAATTTTGGATGAAACTTTGAATATTTATTTATAGTTAATTCAGCGCGTGTTTTAAATTAGGTTTATTGTTTTGTTTTGTTTTTTTGAAAGAGAAAAATAGTAATATAGATCATTGCTAGAAAACGTCCAGCGACGATTAAGATAAGAAATCTGGACAGACATCCCATGAACTTGTTATAATGGTAGAGAGTTTTGCATAATGTGCAAGATCATGGGCTACACCATTTTTGCATCTACAAATCCAAAAGCAATTGTTACAGTTCAGAGAAGCAATAAGACTCAAAATGTCAGTAAGAATAGGGGCACGATTTCGGCCAGTCTAATGCTCCTTTCGCTGCTAAGATGATGGTGGTTGAATCTACGAGGATGGACACACATGGGATGGCTCTCTCTTGCATGATGTAAAGGGCTTCGTGGAGCGCCAAAGTTTTGTTGGAATTTGGTCTTTGATAAATGGGGTGTTGACCCGATTTTGACTAAATAATTAAGTGGTTTCCATTAGTGAAAAATGGAATTAAATTATTTGTAAAAATTCTACTAAGAGAGTAGATGAGAATAGCATTTGGAATTTTTCAAAACATTCGGAATGATAAATTAATGCTAGATAAGTTAGCCACTTAATACAAATAAATGGTATGAAAAATAGAAAATGTGGGGAGGATAGATGCTCCATCCCACATAGGAAAATAAGGATAAGTTTGGTTCTTAATATATCCCAAGTTGGACATATGGGTTTGGGCCATGCTTGGGGAGTTTTTAAAGGGTGAGGATGACTACATGCTTGGGGTTTGGTTCAAAGACCCTTATTCTTTTTGGACCAAAAACCTTTAAAATTAAATGTTTGATTAATTTTTGTAATTAATTAAATGGATTTAATTAATTTTTTGTAAATTAATTAAATGAATTCAACCTTGGGAACGTTCGGACCCAAGCACGGGCGGACGCACGGCCCGTTCGGTCGGGTCGTGTGTCCTGCCGAAGTTTTGCGCATGCACGGGTAGGTGCACGGCCGTGCGTCTGGGTCGTGCTAGGTGCCGAACTTTTCCGCACTTAATAAGACGCGCGCGCGCCGCGGCCGTGCGTCCTGGTCGTGCTCTCTCTGTCAAAAAGGTGCGTGCTTCGGTCAAATGTGTCTTTTCGAGCCAAAAGACGCGATCTTTCCATACGAGGCACCTCATGCCTATATTATTCGACCCCTGCTATTTGAATAGATATACGAAATAATCAGAATACTAAAATCGAGCATTGCATTTTGCATATTGTCCCATTTCCTCCTTGAAAAGCTTGAAAGTTGTCAAACACTTTGTAGTTCGCTATTGTTCCGGTTTCACTAGTGCTCCTAACCGGAACTGTAAAAAGTCGTTGTATCTTAGAGGCGAGCGCCAAAACCATAAGTACTCGGTATACGGGGCGTTTTCGTCTTACGGAGACTGAATACAATTCAGGCCTCGACATAGCCTATACACTTATCTTAACCATTTTCTTCCTAAACAGAAACCTTCACCACATATTTTACCCAACAAGTTTCGACAACGTCATGATCTAAGATACCCCAGAAATGTTTTTGCTCTAGCTGTAAGGAAGTTACCGTCTGAGTTGCGAACAAAAACTCCCATACCTGCACAATATTTTTGACGTGCATATTGAATCATCAAAAAGATTTGAATGCCCCGGGGGCGTGGAAAAAATAGAGTGACTTTCCGGTGGAAGTTCATCTCTTTCTGGCCAACGGTTTGCATCATTAAATTCCTTAACGAGAGAAAATGTTCCTACAACCATGAAATGTGGGTGGCAAGTGAAATCTTTAAAAATTCTTAAATTTCTTGAGGTCCAGATAGCATTACAGATGGCTAAAAAAAGTTCTACAACATGGATGGGTAAGTTGTTGATAATGTCGCGAGCCCAAAGATCCCTGAGTGGCTGGTGGAAGAAGAATATTAGTTCTTGAATTCCAGCGATGTACCACACCTGTGATGAAAAAGGGCAAGAGAAAAAAAGATGCGACGTTGTAGGATTGTGAAACCGCAAAAGGGACATATATGGTCTTGATAAATGCCTCTTTTCACCAGATTGAGGGCTGTTGGAAGGGAGTCCATTACAAGTCTCCATCCAAAGTGAATAATACGGCCAGGGACATGTAGTTTCCACAACATTTTCCAAACTGGGTCCATTTCACCACTTGAGGAGCTGATGGGGTGGAGCTTGGGAAAGTAGTGGGCGTTGGCAATCATTGAGTGGTATGCCGATTTAACCGAATATTTCCCATTTTTAGATCAATGCCAAACCCATCTGTCGTTTTGAAGATTAGTGCTGCTAGGCGTGGATAGGATAAGTATGGCTTCTTCATGAGGAAAAATTTCGCTGATAAGTTGTACATTCCACCAAGATGTGTCTCGATCGATGAGCAGTGAAACTTAACCATCTCGTAGTAGTCGATTTTAGGATGATGTAGTGAGAAAAGTGGGAGGCTTTGGAATCCAACGATCACCCCAGATGCGAGTAGTTGGTCCGAAATTTATTTGTTTTTGGCATCCAATAAAGAGAACACAACGATTAGCCAAGATTAGCTTCCATGAAGGTATTGTTTCTATAATATTTGGTTTGGAGGACTTGAGAAAATAAGAATTCTAGTTTGGTGAGAAGACGCCATGCCTGTTTTCCTAGCATTGCCAAATTGAAAGCTTTAAGATCCTTGAAACTGACTCCACCATGATACTTGGGAACAATGAGCTTGTTCCATGGAACCTAATGTATCTTTTTTTTTACGGTTCACTTTCCCACCAATTGGATCAGATGAGTGCGTGAAAATCATGATAATTGCTTCGGATTTTGAAACAAGACATCGCAAAAATCGGGCTAGATTGAATTACAAATTTAATGAGGATTTCTTTACCTGCTTTAGATAAACTTCGTTCTTTCCAATTCTGAAGTCGTTTCCACATGCAGTCCTTTATCGAGGCAAATATTTCCTTCTTGTTGCGGCCAACAATTGATGGGAGACCCAGGTACTTATTGCGACTGTCCACTACTCTCATTCCTATGATGTCCCAGAATGTATTCCGGTGATGTAATGTCGCACTTTTGCAGAAAAGAATACCAGTCTTATCGAGATTTATTTTTTGTCCAGAGACTCGTTCATATAGATTAAGAGCATAACGGAGATGACGTGCCGATTAATTATGGCTTGCCCGAGGAGGAGATTGTTGTCGGTAAAAAAGAGGTGGGATAGGCTCGAGGCTGATCTCAATATAACAATGCCATTGATGTTTCCAACTCGATGAAGGTCCTGTAATATACAAGACAATACTTTCGAGCAAATAATAAATAAATAGGGGGAAGGGGATCACCTTGTCTTATGCTCCGTTGGGGTATTAAGTTTCCAACTTCATATCCATTAAGTAAGAAAGAAAATGAGACGGAGCTAATGCAAGTGAAAATAAGGACAACGAAAGATAGTGCGAACCCAAGGGCGAGTAGGGCATGTTTGAGAAAAAATTATTCCACCCTATCAAAAGCTTTACTCATATCTAATTATAGACATTAGTCTAGTTTTACTAGGGGATTTGGTGCGCATGTGATGGTGAATCTCATAGGCTAACAAGATATTGTAAGTGATAAGTCGGCCTGGGATAAAAGCCGATTGGGACTCATATATGACGTGGGGGAGGGTTTGTCAAACCCTGGTGGAAATGGCTTTGGTGGCCAGTTTATAGGTGGTGTTGCAAAAGCTTGTGGGGCAAAATTGTGTGATTAGTTCTGGGTTTTTAATTTTTGGAATGAGGACGATGCAAGTGAAATTTAAATTGATATCAAAGTCTCTGTTGTTTAAAAATCCAGAACAGAAGAAACTACTTCCGCTCCTACGATGTTCCAATTTTTTCCAAAGAAAATTGGGCTCATATCGTTGGGTCCCGGAGATTTGAAAGGATGCATATGTTTGAGGGTCGCGATGATTTCGTTCTTTAAATATGGTATTACTAGAGCTTCATTCATCTCCTGGGTCACTTTCAGCGAAAGTCTGCTAAGAGCCAAATGAACATCCTCGTCCATCGAGTTGGCAGACATAAAAAGGGATCCAGAATAATCTATCACAATTTGTTTCAAAGAATCCGAGGAACTTCGAGGTTGGTCGGAATGGTCTTATGAGATGTGATTTGTAGCCCATTTTTTGCTAGCATATGAACGGAAGAAGTTCGTGTTTTTATCCCCTTCTACATACCAATGTTGCTTTGCTCTTTGCTTCCAGTTGATATTTTCTTGGTCCAATAGAAAGTCAAGGTAGATCTTGCTATCCTGAATCTGTTGTTTGGTTTGGTCAGTGATAGTGTCCGCTTGTAGTTGAAATAGTTTCTTCTTGAGCTGATCGATTCTCTGTGGAATATTATCATGATTTTTCTTTCCCCAATTTAGAAGCCCGATAGCACATGTTTCAACTTAGTTGGCAAATTTTCATGATTGTCTGCCCAATTTTCCCAAATAATTTTTTCACAGTCGGCTGATTTAATCCAATGAAATTCGAAGCGAAAAATCTTCCTCCGCCAGGTAGATAGCGAGTTGGGGTCTCTGTCCTTGATCTGGATATGTATCAATGAGTATCCGAGTGAATAGTAGGGAGATTTGTGATCGTACTCCATGGGAAGGAGGTATACCAGAGTTGATTGCAAAGGGCATGGTCAAGTCGAGCACGTTGGGTATTCAGATATGAGATTAGTCGATTCCATCTGAATTTATTGCCTTGATAACCCAAGTAAAAAATTTCCAGCTTATTGAGTGTAAGTCGGAATTCATTTATTTGCCAATTTGGTCGGGCCTGTCGTCTTTGAAATCCACTTTTGAGCCAGAACTTTGTTGAAGTCTCCAAATAACAACCATTGCAGAGAGGAAGAACCAAATTTTCTTAGCATATTCCAAAAGTGGTGTCTCTGAGAGGTGTCGGGTTTGCCATAAAATCCTAGTAACTCGGAAAGTAATGCCTAAGAGCTCAACTATCGCATCAATAAAACGGTCTGAGAATTTTGTGAGCAAAAGAGAAATATCGTTTCTCTAGAGAAGGCCTAGGCCACCAAAACGTTCGTTAGCGGGGAAAGTGAAATCGAAGTAGTTTAATTGATTTTTTTTTCAAAAGGAACAGAGCCACATTTTGTCTCGGATAAGAAGATAATATGGGGGGATTATTGCCTATAAAGACACCGAGTTCTTGAATTGTCTGAGGGTTCCCCAAACCTCAGCAATTCCAACTGAGGATACTCATGGTGATCGGTGGAGCTGGTCCACACTGCCAACAATCTGCCATTGGAGTTTGCTCAACTTGAGAGAGAGGAGACATGTTAGTTTCCATAGGGATATGATCAACATAAAGGGAGTCAGAGGTGCGAGGTTTCTTGCCAATGATTTTAACGGGGATGTCAACGACAGGACCCATATTTAGGAAAAGAGGTGAAAGTTTTTGTTTTTTTAGTGGGCTTTGGTCACTGAAGTGGATTGGTGGGAATAAGTTCCCTTTTTAATGGAGATGAATTCTTTTGCCAACTTTTTTGTGGGGGTATCGAGTTCCATGTGAACATTGGAAAGAAAAGGGCTAGTCATTGGTGAAATTATCGTCCGTGTCGGGTTTGGATTATTGTGGATGGGGGATGAAAGATTTTGAATATTTTGAGTCGTGGGTGATGAAGGGTCATTTGTAGGTGGCGAAAGAGCAGAAAGAGATAGGGGTAGATGTTTTTGCGGATAGTCATCAGTATGAATAATAGGGGGTGGTTGCTTGTGAGTTGGGGGTAGAGGGAGTTCTGGAGGTGTAGGGGCAACATTAAGAGCTGAGGAGTTATCAATTGAAATTATAGATTGTCTTGGGATAGTGTGAGTGTGGGTGTGTTTATGAGAATTAGAAAATTTTGGGTTTGGGTATGAAGAAGTGTGTGGAACAGTAGGGTTGGAGATGTGAGGTGATCGTTTATGTGGAGAAAGAGGGTTGTATGGGACAAGAGCATTAACAAAAGATGATGAAGAGATGATGGGATTCGATGGTGAGGGAGGGGGTACATGATTGTTGGCTTCATGGTTAGTGCGAGGTTGGTGAAAAGATTGATGATTATTTGTTTTGGATTAGAGAAGGGGTTAGAGTTTGTGGGTGCCCGTAACAAAGGGCCATCAAAATTGTTGTGGGAATGAGTTTGAGGATTTAACTAGCGATCTTCACAATCTTTGTCAATGTGCCCGATTGCGCTGCAATGATTAGATCGGGGAGTCTTTCGTAGCGGAGAGGTATCAAGCAATCCAAGCCTTTGAAAGAAGTTTCTATCACATGGCGAAGAGGCTTGGAAATGTTTAATTCCACTTTCATGTGCAAGAATTTTCCGATAGAAGATCCCTCAGAATCGGTGTCAATTCGAGGAATTTACCAATGATATTACCGCCGAATTCGCAAATTTCTGGTTTATAAGGCAAATCGGTAGATCATAGATATGTATCCAAAAGGGGCATTTGTTGAACTGTAGTTTCGAAGAGATTGAGATGTCCGTAACCTCCTTAAGAATAAGAAGAAATTTGTCAAAGAGCCAAGGGGCACTCGATAGAACTTTTCCTCGATTAATTGGATTATTGAAACTGAATAATACCAGATTATCACCTAAGGGTTTGCAGTTGATAGAGTTACGAGGATTCCATATCTTCTTGAAGAGGGACGAGATGGCCTCAAAGCTGATTGTGCGGGGGAGAAGTTTGCCAACCAAGAGTAAGGAACCATTGAGTTCTTCAAGACTAATCTGTGTTGCATCTAACTCCATCAATTCTTCTGCATTGAGTGAAATATAGATCTTCGTCCATAGATGCGTCTGCGTTGAACCCTTAAAGGAGGATATTCAACACACCCTAGTAGAACTATAGCTAGATTGTGATTTATGGAGAAGAAATCTGCACATAAACTGCACCTGTAAAAGAGAAGAAAAAAAACCAGATTAAGGAAAGAGAAAGAGAAGGGAAAAAACAATAAGAGAAGGGGATGAAACGTATTAGGAGAGGAAGGGAATCAAGATCGTCCCTGATCAATGCTTAAGAAAGCCATGACAGATACTGTGAGGGAGGCGCTAAGGGAGATTCTCAAAGGTTCTAGGACTCTTTTTGTCTAGATCAATGAAAACCCTAATTTTTGTTATCATTCAAATACTAGGTTTATTGATTATTTTAGTGCCTGAAGTATATAGGCACTTTGTCGGTTTTGGTACCCCACATTTGTGATTGAATAATTAATACCTAGACTTCAGGAATTCTATATATTTGTACCTATTTCAACTTAAAATGACGAAACAACCCCCAAGAAATTATTTTCTAAACTAGCTATTTGGGTTTTTCTTGGGGGCTTTTTCGTCCTTTCAAGTTGAAATAAGCACTAATTTATGAAATCTGTGAAGTCTTGGCACTAAATTGGTCAATCACAAATGCGAAATATTGTTAGGAAATTTATTTGTTAGATTTTGATGATACCATGTAAAACTTAGACTAGAAAGTTGGCACCCCATTTTCCTTGTAATTCTATACTGTAATAGATATGACTGGAAGAGATGGGTGAAGTCAGCTAAGTCAAGAATACAAGAAGTCAACTGCAGACTAGAAAGAAGACTCTGCTTTGTGTCAGCTGAGTATGGCCTAGAAGGAAGTCAAGGACTTGACTGAAGGAGAATCAGATGTGGAACAGTTGTGTGAAGTGTCAGTCAAGTCAACTCAAAGAGCCAGGTCTAACAGTTGAAGTGATAGTTGAGTCAATCTTATGATTGGAGCAGACTCAAGTCACCTGGGGTAAAGGCAAGTCAAGTCAAGACGACTGAAATTGATACGTTGGAAGGAAGTCAAGGGTATTACTTGATATAGTTATACGTCCAAGCTGCTAGGTCTTAAAGAGTTGGCCCAGAATTATGCAAAAGGAATAAGCCAATGGGAAGCACTGCAACTTGTGTCAGAATTTGCAAGGCTGCAATGCCATTTAATACGAGGAAGGGTCAACATCACAAGTGATGCAGTCCAAGAAAAGACAAGCCAACGAACACAAAGTGACATTTGAAACTAGCTTATCTCTTCAACGAGCAAATTTCAGATGTGCACTATAAAAGGCTGAGGAAGCATTTGAGAAAAGGTGACCTTGATAACCTGTACCTAGCAAGAGCAAGCATTATTCAAGAAATTAACCTACAATATTCTCAAAGCATTTAAAGATATACCTCAAGCCTAAAACTCGAAGAAACTCGATCCAACACAAGCTGTGAAGAGAGACAACTTCAACCGGTTGAAGAGAAAACAATTTGAAGATCAAAAAGGGTCTACTTTCCAAGTTGAAGGATTGTATAAAGGTTCAAGGTCGAACCAAGTTTCAAGTTTGTTGGAGGGCTTCGTGATCAAATCCAAGGACTTGAAAGTGAGCTGAAGTAGCAAGTCAGCTGCCTCGTTAAGAAGCTGAGTCGCAAGAGAAGCCAGCTGTGTGATCAAGGCTATCTCTAGACTTTTCACTGCTTTGTAACTTGATATGTTACTTAGTGGATTCCTCTAGGAGTTGGAGAAGAGTGGATTAGAAGAATTACCCCATCTTCGAACCACTATAAAAATTACTTGTGTCAATTTACTTTCAGCACTTACATTCCTGAATTTACTTTATATCTGATGTTAGTTAATTCTGCTATCTAACTGATAATTAACAAAGTGATAAAACAAGTGTTAAAAACAAGCTTTAAATCAATCAAAGGGTGTTAAGTCTTCCGCTGTGAAAAATTAAATCAACTAAGTTAAGTATTGGACGTAAGCATCAGAGTTATACTATCAACAACTCTATCGAGTCTGTTGAGTGGGTAACTTAGTTGAATATAGCCAACTTAGTTGTCCCTCAAAGACGCAACTGATTTGAGTCAACTCTGTTGAACAATCTTAAAAAAGACTAAAATCGAAAATTTGGTAAGGTTTATTCAATCCCCCTTCTAAACCTTACACCACACCCATTGGGACCTACAAGTGGTATCAGATCGGTTGGTTCATTGAGCCTTCGGCATTGGTTACTGAACACTTGTGTTTTTCAAAGTCTTTCATCTTTTAAGCAAAGTTATTATCATCGAAGCAAATCTAACTCGTATTCCAATGTTTACTGTGGAAGAGTTTGATGATTGAAAAATTCGTATGCAGGCTCATCTATCTGCTTTACATGATGAAAGGTGGCTTGTGATAGAGGATGGGGCATTGCAAATATACGAGGTCAACATCACAAAGCAAAGAGCAAAGACTCGCACACTGGTGAGGAGAAGTCATTGAGGCTAGAGACCAGACCATGGTTGAAAAACCACGCACTGAATGGACAAATGAAGACTGAAAGAGATATAACCTGGACAATGTGGAAAGAAATACACATTAGTGGTGGTGGATGATTATTCAAGATATACATGGACAATTTTCATGTGTAAAAAGAAGGAAACACTGCATAAGTTACCTCAGCTGATGAGAAAGAGTTCAAAATGAGAAGAGTCAAACCATTATAAAAATAAGATCTGACAGTGGAACTGAGTTTGTCAATGGTATAATAACTCAATATTGTATTGAAAATGATATTGCTCATGAGTTATCAGTAGCAAGGACTCCACAGCAGAATGGAGTAGCTGAAAGAAGGAACCGAATTCTCAAGGAAGCTGCAAAGACAATGTTAGCTGAAGTTGGATTGCCTAAGAGATTGTGGGCTGAAGCTATTAATACATCATGCTACACTGAGAATAGATGCATGATTAATAGGCAATTGACCAAGACTCCCTATGAGATTTGGACATGGAGGAAGCCAAATGTTGGATACTTCAAGATATTTGGATGTAAATGTTTCATCCATAACAATGGCAAAGACAATTTGAAGGCTTTTGATGCTAAAGCTGATGAAGGTATCTTTTTGGGATACTCAGCTGAGAGTAAAGCCTATAGAGTGCTGAACAAGAGAACTATGGTCACAGAAGAGTCTATCCATGTGGTTTTTGATGAACCTAATGTGAATGGAGAAGACATTGATGAGTTAGGTGATAAGCTGAATCAGTCAACTATGCAAAAGAGTCCTTATGTTGAAGCTGATGTGAGAGCACTCAGCCCTAATGATGATGAGATAGTTGAATCTCAAAGACAGCTGGAAGGTCTACAGTTGAATGAAGATAAAATAGCTTTTCAAGACAACTTAGCTGCAAGACGGCTGAATCCAGCGGACTTACTGACTTACTCCAACCTAAGTGAGATGGCTGAGAGATCATCCACCTGAGTTAGTCATTGGAGATGTTAGAGATGGCATAAGAACCAGATCCAGAGCACAACATGAAGCTATGTTCAATTGTTTTATTTCCCAAATAGATCCTAAAGATATGTCTCAAGCATTGGAAGACACACATTGGATTCAGGCCATGCAAGAAGAGCTGAATCAATTTGAAAGAAACAAAGTATAGGAATTAGTTCAAAGGCCAACCCACCAAAATGTTATTGGTCCTAAGTGGGTATTCAGAAACAATATGAATGAGAAAGGATCTATTATTAGAAATAAAGCAAGTTTGGTAGCCAAAGGGTATTGCCAAGAAGAAAGTATAGATTTTGATGAAACCTTTGCTCCTCTTGCCAGATTGGAAGCAATAAGAATATTTCTTGCTTATGTGCACACAAGAACTTCACTGTATATCAAATGGATGTGAAGAGTGCATTTCTAAATGGACTGTTAGAAGAAGAAGTCTATGTTGAACAACCTCCAGGTTTTGAGCAGAAAACTATTGGAGATAAAGTCTACAAGCTCAAGAAAATATTATATGGATTGAAACAAGCACCAAGAGCATGGTATGATACATTGTCTCAGTTTCTAATTGACAATGGATTCCCCAAAGGCAAGGTTGATAGAACACTTTTCAGGATTCAAGATGGAGAGAGTATACAACTTGTTCAAATATATGTGGATGACATCATTTTTGGTTCCACAAACAAAGAGCTGTGTGACAAGTTCTCAAACCTCATGCAAGGCAAATTTGAGATGGGCATGATGGGAGAGCTGACTTTCTTTTTAGTACTTCAAGTCAAGCAATCGAAGGATGGAACCTTCATAAGCCAACCTAAGTATACCAGAGATTTGATGAAGAAATTTGGTATGGAAGAGAAGTCTTCTGTGAAGATTCCTATGAATACATCAGTTAAGATGGACATAGATGCAGATGGAAAAGTTGTTGATCAAACCATATATAGAGCTCTTATTGGATCTTTGCTCTATCTAACAGCAAGCAGGCCAAACATCACCTTTGTAGTAGGTGTATGTGCTAGATTTCAATCTGCACCAAAAGAGAGTCACATGACTGTAGCTAAGAGAATCCTAAGGTATTTGAAGAGATGCCAGGAAGTCGGCTTATGGTATCCAAAGGAAGGAGGATTCAAGCTGGTAGGATACTCAGACTCAGCCTGTTCTGGATGTAGAGTTGACAGGAAGAGTACTTTTGGTACATGTCAAATGCTTGGAAATAGGTTGGTTTCTTGGTTCAGTAAGAAACAAAATTTAATAGCTACATCCACAGCTGAAGCAGAGTACATAGCTGCGGGCAGCTATTGTGCCCAAGTCTTATGGATGAGACAGTAGCTGAGAGACTATGATATTGAAGAAAAAGAGATTCCAATTATGTGTGATAACACTAGGGCCATTGCAATCACTCAGAATCCAGTGTTGCATTCAAGAACAAAGCACATTGATGTCAGATATCATTTTATAAGAGATCATGTTGAAAAGAAAGATATCACTTTGGAATACATCTCAATTGATAAGCAGTGAGCTGACATATTCACAAAGCCATTATGTGAATCAAGATTTGAAGAGCTCAAGAATGAGTTAGGGTTAATTGAGCTGAGTTAGAATACTCAGAAGACTCAATCAGCAGAGATAGAAGAAGAGAGAATGGAAAATAAACAAGTTTCACATTTCAGCGGAGTGAAACAACCTAGTCGAGAAGTCAGTTGTATCGAGTTAGCTAACAGCTGAGTGATGTTATGAGAAGAGAGAAGCAGAGCTAAGTCACTTTGGAAGAAAGCTGAATCATTTATGAGCTAAGTTACAAAAACGCAGTCGTTTTATTCGAGCTGGAATGTTTTTAAGGATGACGTCAGCGTAATTATGACTGTGAGTACAAAAGCTGCACGGTAAAACATATGATTGGATATAAATGATGCTGCATTTAATGTGGGGAATTTAATGCGGTTTTGAAGGCTTAATCTTGACCGTTGATTTTGATCAAAATTTTCAAATTCCAAAAACCGTCCTTTCATGTCCCATATATTGAAAATTCACTTTCTCTCTCCTCACACAAACATACTCGTCTTCAGCAAGCAAGCAAGTTCTCTCTACAAACCGTTCAAAACCCTACCTTTCGAAATCAAGTTTTCATGTTTTTCTTTGGTCAAAAGTTCTGAAAATGGCTGGTACTCATGATTTCGTCAAGCTTTCGGAGAAAATCCACTCAGGAGCATCTGTAGATTTTAAAGGGATGATCCAGCAGGGTGTTGATGAGGCCCTGGTGAAGAAGATAGCTGAAAAGATCGAGAAGTCCGGTCTGAAGGACTTTCTCTCGATGCACTTCACCCATACCTATTTGGAAAAAGTAGCAATGTTCTATGTGAACGCCGAGGTGCATGACGATGAGATTCACTCATCCGCCCACGGCAAGGCCATCAAAATCACTAGAAAGGACCTTGCTGAGCACTGTTTCTTACCGTCTGAAGGAATGAAGGACATCGTTGAGAAGGATATCAACTTGGCAGTAACCTGGAAGGAAGTTACAAAGCCAGAATATGCTGCTAAAGCTGTGTATACAACTAAGAAAGACTTTCTGAAGGAAGATTACCACAAGTTGATGGACATTGTGTCCAAATGCGTAGATATGAAATTCGGGAGTTTCAATCAGCTGTCTTGGACTAAGCTGATTGTGATGGCTGCCATAATGCAAGACAAGAAGGTGAACTGGGCTGAGTTCGTCTTCAGCCGAGTATGCCACAACGTGATCAACAAGTCCTATAAGGAGGATGGAACCTTTGGATGCTCGCTGGGATATGTCCTTGTCATTGGCCACTTGATGGAAGTTAAAGGGTTTACACTGCGCCATGGAAAGCCTTTCCATGCAAACAAGAGGATGTTCAAGCTAACCTCTCTGGTGCGTAGAAGAAGGCCCATGCGAGGAAGGCGTATACAAGTGAGGGGGAATTAGCTGACCCAGCCGAAGACACAGCTGAGACCTCCCCAACTCTCTCCCCAAAGCTGATTTCCAAGAAGATAGTTGCAACATCCAAACCTACCCCTGCCCCAGCAGCCAAGACAAAGAAAACACCTACCCATGCAACCAAACCCAAAGAACCTGCCCATGCAGCCAAACCCAAAGCACCTGCCCAAGCAGCCGATGCACCCGCAGCCGAGACTGAGGAGAAACCTCTACCTTCCTCTGCAGTCATGAAGAAGAAGAAGCACACTGCCAAGTCAAGGAAGGTAGTTGCGTCAAAGAAGGATTCTATTAAAACACATGCCTTCACCCTTGAAGAGCCTAAAGAAGTGGAACCAGAGATTCCGTTGGTTGCCACCAAGAGAAGACGACTGTTTAGAAAGTCCGAATTAGAGAAAACAGCCGAGTCCGGTACTCAGCCGAAAAAGACCATTGAGACTGGTGATGCTCAAGAAGAGCAGTCTTAGGAAAAAGTTGATGAGCCCGAGAAGACTACTGATTCTGATCATCTGAGCATAGAAGACCCAGTTGTGCGGGAGACAACTACAGAGAAAGAAGGAGCTAAGACATCCAAGACTATTGAAGAACAGGTTGTCTCACCCCCTCAGACTGATGCAGTTAAGTCTGAGGAGGAGCAAGCTCCATTAACCACCATTCCGAGGCCGAAGAGGAAGATGATGACGACCTTATTATGTACTCTCTAGTCTATCCGCACATCAAGACGAGGCTAAGAAACTGGAGAAACTGGAAGCTCGACTACTCCAGGCAATAGCAGTTCACTCTCCCTGAGTTAATTGATGAAGAAGAGGAGCTTCTTAGCTTTCTTGGAAATGTATCCATCTAAGAAGCCCTGAATGAAGAGTTTTGCATGGATACTCTTAGAGCCATTAAGGAGGATGAGAAGGAGAAAGTCGAGGAGCAAGCAAAAGCCTTGGAGAAATCCAAGATATGTTTGCACACAAGGAGTCATGAACATCTCGTGGAGTCCACTGACAGCAGCGATGAGGAGATGGACCCAGCTGCTGTAGTCGAAAAGGCCGAGTTAAAGCAGGCCACTAGAGAATCAAGAGCCATGCACGAGCAAAACCTTCAAGAAGGTCCATGAGAGTCCTCCAAAGTCTCTCCTCGGACTGATCGTTTGAGGAGTGGTATAGGAGATTCCAACTGTCATTGCAGCGACCACGTCCCCCGTGCACTCTACTGATGGCTCTCAGGGAAATGGCGATGAAGCTGGGAATGTGGGCCTCCAAGCCAAGCCTAACCCTAAAGAAGGTGTTGAGACACCGCCCAACAATTGATCACTCAAATGGAACTACTGTCGTGTCTCAAGAGTTGAGTAACCCCAGTCGTTCACTCAGCTGGTGCGCCAGGCAGAGGGGGAAGCTCTCCACCACAACAGATTGGAGGATGTTGTGGGAGACAAAACATTGAAGTTTGGAGGCGAAGGAGAGCAAGTCACTGAGAAGCAGAGTGAAATTAATGATTCTTGGACAGTTGAGTCTGTCTCAGCTGAGATTTCCTCTGATGTGCAGACCGATGAAGTTGCTGCTGCAGCTAAGGCAAAGGATGGAGAGGCCCCGGAGTTGAGACTTTAGGCCATGAAAGTGGAATCCTAGGAGTTGAGACTCCGAAAGATGCCATTGTAGAAGACCCCAAGACAACTGAGTCTGTCGAAGGGATTGTAGAAGGCCCCACATCGGTTGAGACTACTGGGGGTAATGAAGGCCTAAGGGAGGTTTATACTTCCCTAGGTAAGGTACCGGAGCAACAAAACATTCCTCAAATCGAAGGAGCTATTGCAGAAGAGGAGATCAACGCCCTTTGTGATTCCCAAGAACACATCATCACATCATTTCTGGGTTCCGAGGATGAAGCTGAGTCCACACATCACGAAGATTCAATGATGGACAAGGCTGAGGATGTTCTCAAATCTCGGAGCAATGTCAGTGATAAGACAGCTCCCATGAGATTCAATTTTGATGATGAGCCATCTCCTAAGGCCACATCAAACTCCGATGACGCTAATGAGACAGCTGAGGACATGGTAACTCAAAAGGAAAACCTCACTGAGACCGAAGATGCTGTTAAGACAGCTGAGGCTCAGTCAGCTGAGCAGATCCCTACAATTGCTCCAAATTAAACAGAGTCGATTCTTGTGAGTTACCACAATCAAAGCAAGAATAACGACCAAACAACTCTCTTGTAGGCTCCCACAACTGCGATATTTGCTGATGACGCTACCGCAGCCGAGGCACATAGAGCTAGTTCAATGAAAGAAGCACAAGGAAAAGCCCCCCAGCGTGGAGCTACGGGGATACCGTTTGTCAGAAATGACGTTTTTGAAGATATCTTTCCATTCAATGTTGAGCTGCCTAACATGGAGGAAGAGTCTGCCAGAGATCAAGAGAAGTATACCGTGCAAGAAGAGCCCGTCATTCCAACAGATTTGATTGTGCAAATGGATTTTAATTTTGATGCAGTGTGGCCAGAAGCTGAGTCGAATCCGACAGCCGAGTTCCGTGAAGCCTTCAAGAAAATCTGTGAAGAGATTGAGAAGATGGAATGCCACCAGGCATCTCTGGATCTTCGCTTGAACAATCGGGATGCAACACTCACTGCTGATTTGAGAAGGATTATTGTTCGAATAAGGGAATGGGCTGCACAACAGACTGCCATGCGATCAGAGCAGGTCCACTACTTCAAGGCTTTATTTGCCATGATGCTAGTATAGAGTGCGGACACTTCGAAGTTTTAGAAGAGGATGAAAGAGTACATGGTCCGAATGGAAACCGCACACAAGTCGGACATGGAGTTGCTCAAGCATCACCACCAGAGCGAGATTGCACGCCTAGAGGACAACATGAACCAGAAGTTTAGTCTTCTAATGGCGGAGATTAAATTGGTGACAGTTAGTCGAAGGCTACTCGGTCAGAATTCCGGAAAGCCCACTCCACTGCAGATATCAAGCAAAATTCCGCCATCAGCCTACTGGATTTCCTTCTGAGCGGACAGTTCCCTGGGCTAACCCTTCCATTTGGTGATGATACCAAAAAGGGGGACGATGAGGCCCTAAAGGGATTGAAGGAGGAGAAACGGAGTGATAAGGAGGCGAAGAAAAGTGACAAAGATGAGGGAGAAGGAAGTTCGAAAAACCTTCCTTTTAAACTCATGTATGCTGAAACCCCACAGCAAGGTTATATCACTGCTTCTATCCTCAGCAAACTATCGAAAGGGATGACCATTGAGCAGAAAACTGAGATGGTTGTGAAAGATGCAAGAACAGCCATTGAGCTGAATTCGAGAAGCTAGCTGAGAAGCAATCAGTGCGCGTTCAAGAGATCAGAAAATAGCATGGTGGTCCCCCAGCCGGAAAAGATTATGCTGCAATAAAGCCCCCAAGCAAATTTGTTATACCCGATGCTGGATCTGAGCACAGATCTTTAGAGGAATTCCAAACTCTAGAAGTAGAAGGTTATTTTAAAGATATGACTCTACCTCAAGCATGGGATCTGCACTGGGAGAAAGGAATTAAGATGTGCAAGACGGCTGAGAAGCAGCCAAGTTCCAATAGTCACTCGGCTGGAAAGTCAAAGGCTCCAGTACAATATACTCCCAGAGGAAGGGAAGCTGAGTCAACAAGGAGTAGTCACGGTGGCAGTGGGAGAGGTTCTCAACCACGGCCAAGACCAAAGGATGTTTCGTATGTTGATCCACAGAAGAAAGGGATCATATACTGGGCTGGATTTGATCACCTTGCTAATCTTGAAGTTTCACGCAAGGTTGCTGAAGTTAAGAAGAGACAAGATAAAGAAAATGAAAGGGCGAATCGCGAATGGCAAGAGAGGCAGTGAAGGGATGATCTGCTGCCAAGCGAGCCTACGAGAAGAAGAAGAGAGAGGAAGAAGAAAGGAAGAGGAGAAGACTAGAGGATGATAGGATGAGAGCTGATGAAGAAGGGAGAAGAAGGAATCAGCAAAGGCGTTAAAGTGTGCTGCGAACCCCTTCATGTATTTTACTCTTTTGTAAATACATAGTTGTAAGTTTTCTTATAATTGCTCTGAAGAAATTCCTTGTAAATTTGCATTCTTCTTTGTAACTTAGCTTAGATACATGTTGAAAAGTTGTAATTGTGTATAACTCTGTTACTTGTTGTAAACAGCTTTGTAAAGGACAAGAATGATATGATCAATAAAATGATTATTCAAAAGCATAAATTCTTTGTTACTGCACTGCTTGTATTTGTTGTTTACTTATTTTGTATGTTTTAAGTTTTGGCATCATCAAAAAGGGGGAAATTATTAGGAAATTTATTTGTTATATTTTGATGATACCATGTAAAACTTAGACTAGGAAGTTGGCACCCTATTTTCTTTGTAATTCTGTACCGTAATAGATATGACTGGAAGAGCTGAGTGAAGTCAGCTAAGTCAAGAATACAAGAAGTCAACTGCAGACTGGAAAGAAGACTCTGCTGTGTGAGCCGAGTATGACCTAGAAGGAAGTCAAGGACTCGATCGAAGGAGAATCAGCTATGGAACAACTATGTAAAGTGTCAGTCAAGTCAACTCAAAGAGCTAAGTCTAACAATTGAAGCGATAGTTGAGTCAATCTTATGATTGGAGCAGACTCAAAGTCACCTGGGTAAAGGCAACAGTCAAGTCAAGACGACTGACATTGATCCGTTGGAAGGAAGTCAAGGATATTACTCGATATAGTAATACGTCCAAGTTTCCAGGTCTTAAAGTGTTTGGCCCATAATTATGCAAAAGGAATAAGCCAATGGGAATCACTGCAACTTGTGTCAGAATCTGCAGGGCTGCGATGTCATTTAATACGAGGAAGGGTCAACATCACAAGTGTTGCAGACCAAGAAAAGACATGCCAACGAACACAAAGTGACATTTGAAACTAGCCTATCTATTCAACGGGCAAATTTCAAATGTGCACTATAAAAGGCTGAGGAAGCATTTGAGAAAAGGTGACCTTGATAACCTAAACCTAGCAAAAGCAAGCATTATTCAAGCAATTAACCTGCAATATTCTCAAAGCAATTCAAGATATTCATCAAGCCTAAAACTCGAAGAAACCCGATCCAACACAAGCTGTGAAGGAGAGAAAACTTCAACTAGTTGAAGTGGTGGAGGGCTTCGTGATCAAATCCAAGGACTTGAAAGTGAGCTGAAGTAGCAAGGCAGCTGCCTCGTGAAGAAGCTGAGTCGCAGGAGAAGCCAGCTGTGTGATCAAGATTGTCTCTAGACTGTTCACTGCTTTGTAACTTGATTTGTTACTTAGTGGATTCCTCCAGGACTTGGAGAACAGTGGATTAGAAGAATTACCCCATATTCGAACCACTATAAAAATTACTTGTGTCAATTTACTTTCAGCACTTACATTCCTTCATTTACTTTATATATGTTGTTAGTTAAATCTGTTATCCAACTAAAACAAGTTTTAAAAATTAGCTTTAAATCAATCAAAGGGTGCTAAGTCTTCCGCTGTTAAAAACCAAATCAACTAAGTTAAGTATTTGGCTTAAGCAGCCGAGTTATACTATCAACAGCTCTTCGAGTCTGTTGAGTGGGTAACTTAGCTGAATATAGCCAACTTAGTTTCCCGTCAAGGACACAACTGATTTGAGTCAACTCTGTTGAACAATTTTAAAAAGGATTAAAATCGAAAATTTGGTAAAGTTTATTCAACCCTCCCCCCTTCTAAACCTTACACCACATCCCTTGGGACCTATAAATACCAAATCGGTGAAATGTCTATAGTTGAGGTACTAAAATTCATTAACCCTTTAAATTAAAAAAATGTGTATATAAGTACATAGTAAGTATTAAATATGATTTTAAGATCTTTACGTGCAATTTATTAAGTTAATAATAGTAGAGATTATTATAATAACGTAACAAAACAATGGAGAGCGTCATAAAAAATTATTAGAATAAACATATGGTATGAACCAATTGTATCATTAGGACCACATAGAAGTGTTATAACAAAGTTATTTTTGATTTTGATGATTTCACATATTGGATTTTAGCCAAAACAATATTTTTTTAAGTTGTCAAAATACTTCTTATTTACTAACACTTTTTTATCTTAAGCTTATGAAGTGTAAAAAATTAGACATATCTCTGTGTTGAGGGAGACCGATCGCTATAGAGGGCAACCTATACCTGAAAGATTTTTAAATATTTCAAAAAACAGAGAAGTCCTTGTGAAGAGGGGGACGGGTACTTGAGAAGTGTTTAAATTTAACAAAAAACTGAGACATTTCTCAAGGAAGGGTGACCAGTCGCTATACAGAGCGGTCGTGCCTAAGGGATTGCATAACATAGTTCTCTTCTCTATTTGAAAGGGCAAACGGTCACTAAGCACAACAACTGGTCGCTATGTACAGCGACCATCGCTATAGGCAGTAACCAATCGCCCTATGTTTAGATCTTTATCAAATCTTGATCTAATAGTTTAAACTTTCAAATTTTCAACATAGCAACCGATCGCTATATGATATTTGACAACAAATTATATCCGTTGTTACATAACTTATCAGCAAGATCCATTTTATCTACTCTTAACCATTTTTGTAGATCTTTTGATCCTTCTTTCGCAGATAAATTTCAATTTGGAAGAGCTTATGTTAGAAATCAAATCTTGAAGTTTCTCTGTAAATAGTTGAAGAACTTGAAGGATAAAATACAACACACATTCTACATCACAACAAGAATATCTCCGTAAAATTCTAAAGCTCTCACTTTCATATGTTGTTGTAATAGCCTAAGCACTACACTTTCACATTTTGCTTATTAGGCATTCTTTCATGATTACACTTGCACTTTAAAAGTTGTATACTTTCATTTGAGGTGTAATCTTGATTGATCAAATCATCCAAAACAAGACATACTTGTTGAATGTTCTTTTGGCAAGAACACACTTGGTTGATTAAACTAGGTGTTGAAGAGTTTGGTGCTCTTCAAGGTTGTAAGAAGAGTTTAGTGCTCTTCAAGGTTGTTGTTGTAAGAAGAGTTTGTTGCTCTTCAAAGTGAAGTTGTAATCGTTTGATATCTATTAATAAAATTTATTTCTTTCAAAATCCACTCGGACATACCGGGTGGTCGTGGACGTAGGCCATAGGTGGTTGAAGCACTATAAGTCCTTGAGTGTTAATTTAATTTTTTGCATTTTATTTTCCTCTTCATATTATTCAAAAAAGAGGGCATAAATCGGAAAATCGGGAATACATATTCACCCCCCCTCTACATTCTCGTAACCATTTGAACTAACAAGTAGTTCCTATGATAATCAACATTGCTAGGAGTGTAAATGAACTGAACCGAGTCGAATGTCAAGATGTTCTATTCGTATGGGGCTCATTTAATGAATATTCTTATTCGTATTCTTTTAATGTTCAAATAAAAAAATTGATTTTATTCTTATTTGAATATATACGAATCCCTTCGAATATTCGCATTAAAAATCTTAACCCAGTTTTATCTTTTTGTTCCAACAATATCTGATTAGATTGCAATAATATTAGAATCTAAAAAATAACTTTGCGTCAAAGAATTGTTAAATATATCAACAACATATTTGTCACCAAATAAATCAACAAAGGAGTTTATTGTCGAGTTCATCACGAATATACTATAATAATGCTGCTTAGCATCCAAATCATGTTTGCATTTGGACATTAACCTATTTTTCTTCCTATCATCACAAATAAGCTCATTAGAAATCAGTGTATTTTTCTGATCATATAAAATATACAAATTATTAATGAGATTTAAGAAAAGGGAACTTCCATATGTTATATATGGGCCTCTTCATATAATAAAGTTAACGAACCCAATCTACTCCACTAATCAGAACTTGAACCATATCAGATGATAACTTAGCACTTTAAGGATCTAATATTTGTGTCTTTGCACTATATGTGGCCTCTGATGCCACTGTGCTAATAGAATAACTAAAATATCACGAGCCAACTTAGACAAAATGCATGATGGACTTTAATTATATATGGACATACTAGTTTGGACCTTTTATAAGTGAATATATGGCTTATTATATATTAACAATATATATAAATAAATATACATTTATATGTATAAAAAATATATATAAGTGATTTGTATAAATATAAATATAAACATATATGATATTATCCAAATATTCTTTCGAATACTCAAACTGAATTTAATTGATATTGGCAACTTCGTTAATGGCCTCTACAAATCGCTTCATGAAGTCCCACAACATCTCTCATTCCTTCTATTCTCTTGGAAAAAATGTGTAATCATCTTGGGGCATTTCCGGTTGATGGAGAATTGCTGCATAAAACTCTCCCTGAGCTTGTCCATTCCCGTGATGGAACCCACTGGACGCTGATTGAATCAAGTCACTGTGCGCTTAGTCGAGTTGTCCAAAATACTTTGCAGTAGGAAGTGCCATGACGTACAGATCCTCTTTTCCGTCGAATTTGTCCAAGTGCTCTTGGCAATCTCTAGTTCCATCGTATTCAGAGAGGTTGGAAGTCCTAATACTCGATGGGAGTGGCTTGGCCTAGATGGTTGGAGCTAATGGGTTTCTACTTGGCCTGGGAGTTGGCTTGACTTGCGCGGATAGCTTGTGATTCTTTAGGTGGGCCGTAGGTGTAAAATTGTGAGTGACAGGCTCTATTCCTAGTCCCGTTTTCATCCATGGGTGGCTCTTCCTGGTTCTCGTTGCATCCTTCATTTTATCTTCCTTTATCAACTAAGACGGGGTCTTCAACATCTAGCGGAGCTCGGGGAGATCTCCCAAAAACTCCAACTACCAGGGTCGGTCCTAGGTTTCGAGGGGCCTATAGCACAGACAAAGAGGGGACCCTCGTGTTACAAAAAATTAAAATAACAAAATCAATATTATAAATGTAATTTCATTGATTTAACATATAGAAATAAGATTTATAATAACAAAAATATCATACTATTTCGGTTTTATTAAAATAAATTATGGAGAAAAGATCGTTCAATATAATTTAAATTCTACAGCTCTTTAATTCTTCAATTTTGCAAAAAAAGGAACAAAAAAAAATAGTTAAAATAGAAAGGGACAAATCCGTAGTCTTTTGGTTGAAAAACATAATTAAGTTAAAGTGCCTATGTTTTTGGGTTTTGCAAAAAAAAAAAAGAAGAAAAGAAAACGAGAATTTAATTTGCTTCGCCCAGATTTGGTCTCCCGACCTTTGAAATTGAAGAATAGCTCAGCACCCCTATGGCAAATTGCTTTGTACAATTTAATGTCAGCATTTATTTTATATATCCATTAATATATATTATATATAAAAAAAATTCCCGGAGCCTTTGCCGGTGGAGCGGTGCCACCTTGGCCGCCCCTGCCAACTACGGCCTGATGTCTTAGAATGTTCCGTGCAGGTTCATCGAGCAAGGCTTTAAGAGCTTCCTGGGTCAAGCGAACTTCTTCAGCGGGTGGAGCCTCCCAGGAGGAGAAAGCAACGCCTTTTGGTGGCAAACGACACCTTTAGGAAGGGGACTAAGGCGGTCTCTTCTCAACTCGGACCAAAGAACTTGAGAGTCGTTTGTGCGTGCTTGAGATTGCATTTTCGTGTCTTTTGGTTGATTCCCACATAAAACACCAAAATGATGCTACTGAATTCCACATATAACTTCAAGTTAGAGGATTTTGAAAAGTCTAAGTCGTCTTCTCCAAAGCTGGAAATCTTATATGGGGAGAACTTGCCTAAACACCAAAGAAATATTAGATAATTGGAGTTGTCTTAACCCCCTCGATGCTAAAGTCGAAAAAGGAGAAAAATCGGGAGTAGAAAGGCAACAATTAAGAGTACTGAATTGTGAAAATTACTCACAAATGAGATGGAGTGACCTTTTTATACCTGGGTTGGTGGGCCACTCGCATTTGTCAAATTTTATTTGTAGCCCAATGATTGATAAATAATATTGAGTAATTAATAAGATTAAATAAATGTATTAAATAAATAATAATGATAACTATAAAATGACGTTTTCACAACAAATGTATTAGAGAAATATTCAACAATGGAGATTACAAGTTTAATTCTTCAATAATGTCAACTTGGAAGATTTTCGGTAATCTAGGTATTGAATAAGGAAAAGAAGAAAAACTCTTCAAACTTGCATATTTGATTTTAAAACCACCCAAAGTAAAACTATAGGGCCTCCCTAATTAACATCAATTAATTAGTATCTCACCTCTTAAAAATAATGATTAAATATCAACCATTAAATCTTATTTCTCAAGGGTTTAGATTAGTCCCTATAGACTCACTCCAGTAGTTGGTTTCCATTTGATCCAACTTATATATGAACATATATATATATATATATATATATATATATAGGGAGAGGGTTATATGAGACCACCTCATAGGGTAAGTCTATAGGGACCAATCCTAGCCACATATCTAGATTTTTCAATGGTTGTGATTTTAGAGCTAAAAATTCTATGTTGGTATTTAGAAAAGGGGTAAATTAGTCATCCTACAAAATTACCCAATATTCATGAGATTATTCACATTATGATCACACAATCTATGCAAATCTCACATCAAATTCAACGTGAACAAATCTCATCTTTCTTCTTCTTCAACGCACTTTTGTTATTCATCATTCTTCTTCAACGCACTATTGTGTGAAAAATGTTGAAAAAGCTTGACTTGATTTGAAGTTTGCTTATGAAGATGTAATTTGTAGCTTATGTAGATGTGTCATAGTGCTTTTATATACCATTAACTACATAAGCAAGTCATAAGCAACAAATCCATACTACATAAGCAACAATCCGATACTACATAAGCAACGAATATACACTACGTATGCACCACGAATACATTAACTACATAAGCAAGTCATAGCAATAAACCCATACTACATAAGCAACAAGTCTATACTACATAAGCAACGAATATACACTACGTATGCACCACGGATACATTAACTACATAAGCAAGTCATAAGCAACAAACTCATACTACATAAGCAACAAGTCTATATTACATAAGCAACGAATATACACTACGTATGCACCATGAATACATTAACTACATAAGCAAGTCATAAGCAACAAACATATACTACATAAGCGATAAGCCCGTAAGCAATGAATATACACTTGCATCACAGATACATTAACTACATAAGCAAGTCATAAGCAACAACCCTATATACATAAGCAACAAAGAATTTTTTTGAAACTCAAAACGCATTTGGAGAGAGAGTGTGCGTGGAGAGTGGGTGAAATTATGAAAGAGGGAATGAAATCTTAGTAACATTCTAAAGTGCCAAATTACCACCCTACCCTTTTAATTCTTTGAAACAAAAAAATAAACATAAAAAAGCCCTAAAAATCTGGACCACCCAAAATTGTTGATCTATGGTTAGGATGTGTCCCCATGAACTCACCCCAAGTAGGAGGACCTATTTGATCCATATCCTATATATATATATATATATACCACTTTTTCCGTAATTTTTAACAAGGCTGATCATAATGTACTCTCACATAATAAACTATGACAAAATTATGTGGTACAGTCAAGTTTATTTGTCACTGTTGTCGTATTGTAATTTATCGTTAGTGAAAGCCTAAATCATTAAATCGTTCCTCAACAACTGCTGTCATCATTCATTTGGTATTATTGTCTAATAAGCCATCATAAATACTTAAGTTAGATCTAAGATTGCAACTCTTTCACTATTTGCTTTTAATTCCTTTCATGACTGTCCCAAGGTTAAGCGGGGGCTGGCCCTACCGTATAGGGCCGGCCTTAACCAACCCGGGCTAAACGAGCTTCGAGCTAAACACGCCACTATTAAACGAGCTAGCATATTGCGAACCTAACTCTAACCCTAGCGGACTTCGGGCTAAACGGGCCACTATCGGGCTACAAGCCAAAAATATATTTTTTTTATTTAAATCTAAATTTGAAACTAAAGCATGTATAAAAATATAACATTCAAAGTTAATATGCAAAACTAAATTACACGAAAAAAATTGTGTTGCATTACAAGGATATAAGTCTTAAAATTCAAAATATAAAAATTCAAATACAGTTCAAGCATCATCATTATCGTTAAAGACTTTGAAACTTTAGTAAGATCCTAACTATAATAAGAGTTAAAACAAAAATATGTGCAAGTAAAACTCATTTTTCTAATGATAATAGAAACAACAAACTACAATGCATAATGATAAATATCCATATAATAAATATTTGTTTAATACCTTTTGACTTTTGTCAAACAAATTAAATAAATGTAAAGAATGGTAAAATGTGATTTATGCTCAATATTTGTGTGTGAGAGAAGTTGGAATCTCAAAATGCAACAAATTCATCTTTGTAATTATTTACATAAAGTTTCAATTATTTGTCACATTTTAAGTCATGAAGTGTCTAAACTATTTAGATTATAGTATTGTATTTATTATAGGGATATGAATTATATAACATTTTAAGTCACTATAAAAAAAAATCTTTCTTAGGAAAGGTTTCGTAAGTTTTGTTATCCCTTAATTCGCCAACCTCTATTTTGGAAAACACAAAATGAAAAAAAAAAAAAAGGCTCATTAGCCCAACGGGCTAATCCGTTTAGCCCGTGATTTAACCGTCCAGCCAAAAAGCCCCGGATTTAAACGGGCTAGAAAAACTTGCCCTAACCCTCGTTAATTTTCTAGGCTAAACAAGGCGGCCCGCGGGGCCGAGCCCGTTTAACATCTCTAGTATTTTTTTAAACGTGGGCATATTGGCACATAATATATATTCCTATTTTCTTTTTAAGACATCTCTCATCATTATTTATTTCTATTCATTTGAAACCACAATTACTTTTTTTTAAGTACAACAGAATATAGTATGAGAGGGATACAAGCAGCCGTATGAGATCTAACCTAAGTCAATCGCCCTATCAACATAAGTCTGTAGCATAAGGTTAATCTCCGAAACCACATTTACATAATTTTGATTGTTTGATTTCTTATTCCGCTCTTTTCTATGAAAATCTCTTGCATTTGTTTATCATCCCAACTCTATCTCCCTCGCTCCTTCTATCTTTTAATTCTTTTTTTTTTGTATTAATAATTGATAATTTTTGTTTCTTTTTGTTGATGCCTGGATTCGCACAACAATAAACAAATGCCAAAATACTGGCTTGGAAAATATAGAAATTGAATATAAAGTGCTTTTAATTGAATAGCTAAGCAGAAACTATCTGGTCGGTCTCTGGCTTGGCAGAGTTTTGGATCAACAAGCTTATATAAGTATTTTCTGTTGTCATTTTTCTCATAAATGAGTTCTATTTATACAATTACATTTAATAGCCTAGCAATTATTACATCTATAACATGAGTGGGACACTTGTGTCCTTCTTGTTGTGCATGAGTTGCATAACTGTCATGTAGTAGAAAGTGTTTGTTGACTTGTCCCCATTGTTCCTTTGCTAAGTGGCAGCTTGGTCTCCCACTGGGATTCCAGCTCGGTCAGAGTTGACTTTATGGGGGGGCTTTTTGTCCCTTGAAGTGCCTTTTGTTGGGCTCTGGTCGGCTTTGATGTTCATCTCGGCTATGGTGGTCTGGTCGGTCCATGTCAGCAGGTCCCAAGCTGCCACATGTATACTTCATTTATTACAGATTTGTCCATCTCTACTCGGGTATTATCAATGGCTCCCAAGTTCGAGGCCGAGGAGAAAACCTGCCGAAACGGGCTGGAACTTGAAGAGAGAGGGATGAGTTGAGTGGACTTGAAAAGACTGACTGATGTCGATGTCATTTAATGCTGAAACGGCGCATTTAATATGAATAATCATTGCAGACACGTGGCAGCTTGTGGGTTGACCGAAGTGGCGCGTGTACCCAAGTGATGCGCCTATTAATGTGAGACATGTTTGAAAGGTCGCGCCTTTTCGAATGGGCGCGTCTTTTAAGAAAATTTCCACCTATAAATAAACCTTCGCATCTTTCATTTTTACTTTTGCTTCGGGTATCACACCCTACCAGAGAGAAAAGAAGATCGAGCAGAGTCCTAGTCGGCATCTGAGAGAAACAAATTCTAAGCTTCCTTTAGGTAATTTTTCTTTCTTTTTCCTTTAACCATGTCTGATTCAAACAGCCAAAATAGAGAGGTTAGTGTTGAAGTCGACGTCGAAGACCCTCCTTCCGAAATGGAGGTATCCCAAGAGGGCGGAAATAGCGTGGTGGATCATACGGACTCAGATGAGGTTTCTGAGTACGAAACCCCTTTGAGAATGGGAGAAAATGAGGAAGTTCTATCCCCCGCCCCAATTGCACCATAAGGGGTGGAATTGTATATGGGCCAGAAGAATTTCCCATAAGGGAAGCTAGGGCGCCAAGGCTGAGCAAGGGTGAGGTGGTTGGGGGCCACAGAGTGTGGCAAGTTGTGGTGCCGAGTAGGGGCGAGGTTGTTGGGCCATGTGGAATCGGTCGAGATGCGGGGCCTTTTACGTCTGGTCGGGCCGCCGATGGAGCACAGGGAGTGGCTCAGAGGCCTTCAAAACATTCTAGTCGGGATTGGACTGAGACCAAATCAGAATCTAGTTTCGTGCATGCTGCTCCAGTCCGAGCTGTACGCTTTATATAGATGTCCATGATATTCCTAACACAATGCGGTTTTGGCTGCCCGACCATGATAAGGTGTCCGAGCTCCCATCGATAGGATGTACTACTATATACGCCCACAACATTAAGTATGGGCTGAGGTTTCCTCTTTCTGAGGTTGATTACTAAGTGGTTTCGAAGATGGGGACTCGCGCTGGCCCAGGTGCAGCCGCTCTCCTGGGGAGGTATTGATTGGTCTGGTCATCCCTTTCCACCGGTTCGGCTTCCCCAGGCCCCTTTTGAAGAGATCAACGAGTTTTTCATATGGAAATCCACTCCAGCGAGCTTGAGGGGGAGACCATTGGGTTGGTATTATCTGCAGACCCGACCTGGATACCCAGAAAACCTTGTTGTGGGCCTTCCGGGGTCTTTATAATAATGGAAGGATAAGTGGTTCTGGGTGGATGGGGAATGGATGAGCCCGAATCGCAGGGGGAACAAGCAGTTCCTTGCTCCCCATCTCGAATTTAGATATGACTTTCGTAAGTACCTTTCTTCATTTCTTACTTTTTCCAAAAAATTCTAATCCTTAATTATTAATTCTTTGTGTAGGGAATCGATCTTCTCAAGGGCAGCTCTCCACTGAATTCCGGGAGAGGCTTGACAAGGTAAGAAGGGTTGCAAAGAAGGGCCGAGAGATGAAATTTCTGACCCTCAAGGCCATTTTGTCTAAAGCTGGTCTGCACAATAACTTATAATCTCCATCAGATACCTAGCTGAGAGCCGAGACCCAGGCTCCGGAGCAAAAGGGTGAGCAAAGAAACGAGCAGAGGGCTGAGGCTCGAAGAACTAAGTAGAGAGGAGAGACCCAAGGTAATGTGCTCAAATATTTTGTGTACTTATTCATTTTTTCGAAAATCTGATGCCATTGTTGTTTTCATGTAGCCACTGAGGTTGATATGGACGTTATGGGCCACATCAAAAAGAAATAAAGCGGCTGAAAACACTACCGAGAAGCGGGTCGAGATCCAGCAGGGGAAGAGAAAAGTAGGGCCTGAAACCGAAATGCCCCTGAGAAAGAGAAGGGGAATTGGGACCGAGATTCATGGGGCCAAGCAGACTCCCAGGACGAAGCCCGTGATTCTTTTAGGCGGGATGACTGAGGCTCCTAGAAGGACATACTCTGACGATCTAGGGCAGGAGAGTCATTTTGTTCCTCCCAATCCTAATCGGGAGAAACCTTGCGAATGGATGGTTGGGAAGGCGCAATGGTTTGTGGAATTCGCTGTGTTCCACACTAACCGACGAGCAGTGTGCGCCTGTCTCGAGCCGGACGAGTTGCCAGGGACATCCCGACTAGGGCCAGGACTATAAGGATTGAGGCTTTTTGCAAGGAGACCAGCTGGGATAAAAAGATGCAATACTGCAAAGGTCTCTCGGGCCGGATCATTGGGACCATCGCACAGTTGGTGAGGGGCAGAGTCGTGGTCATGTTATATGGATCTGCAGGATGCCCACAACCTTTTCTTTGGTGTCCAGCAGTCTTTAGAGCTGCAGGTTAAAGAGGCCAAGAAGACAGTTGATGCTGCACAAAAGGCCGAGCAGGATACTTTTACTGCCCTAGGTAAGGCTGAGAAGGCTGAAGAGACCCTCCGCAAAGAGGTTAGGAGCTGAAGGAAGAAGCAGCCTAACGCTAGGAAGAGTTGACCAGGCATGAAGGAGGAATTCAAAAAACAATTGGAGGAGGCCCATCAGGAAGCCGAGAAGGCAGCAGTGAAGGTTTTCAAAACATCTGAAGCTTGTGGTTTTATGTTCATTTATGGTCACGCCACGAGCATGGGTGAGCTTTTGAAAGATTTGAAGAAAGGCAAGATTGTTGCTCAGCTCGAGGATGAGCTCAAGACTCTGCAGGTCCAAATTGAGGAGGCCAAACCCCTTTATCCTAAAGCAGCTGACTCCAAGGAGGAGGGTGCCGAGGCCAAAGAAGAAAATATTGAAGAAGTGGGATCTAGCAGCCAGCCTCAGGAAATGACTCTAGCTACCGACTAGACCTTAGCCATTTAGGACATCTTTTGTTTTTGCTATTTTTGTAATTGGCCCTTGGCCAGACTTGTAAATATTCTGTTTTCAATAAAATTTCTCTTTTCCACTCTTTCATTCTATGCTTGCTTGAACTTGTATTTTTTTGTAAAAAGGTTTTCCAAGTAATGTGCTCGGTACTGGTCCAAGCTTAATAAGACAAAATGATTAAATAATCTATCTGGAGCTGGGCCGAAACAAATGATATGAAAATTTATTAAGTATTATGCTCGGAACTAGGCTGAGGTTAATGTAACATGCTCGGAGCTAGGTCGAGACTAGTAAGATGAGAATTAGTTGAGTAATGTGCTCGAAGCTAGGCTGAGATAAGTAATATATAACAAAAATTGCTAAGTAATGTGCTCAAGGCTAGACCGAGACAAATAAGACTGATATTTTGAGAAAAAGACAACTTGTTCGGTGTTAGGCCGAGAACAAATATTTTATTGATAATTACATTTCAGGGGTGGTTGAATTTTTCACCATTCAAATATTCGAGCTCGTACGCCTCATTCTGCAAAACCTTGTTGACTCTATAAGGTGTTTCCCAGGTCGGCTTTAGCGGACATGGATCAGCTCCAGTAACTCTTTTCAAAACTAGGTCACCGACCTGCAATTTTCTTTCTCTCACTTTGAAATTGTAATACCGTTCACTTCTCTGTTTGTACACCGCGTTCTTCATCTCGGCATTGCACCTTTTCTCGTCTAATAGATCCATCTCGACTCTTAGAGCAGTTTCTTTTGTATCTTCTGAAAATTTTGCAACTTGAAATGTTGGGGCACCAATCTCAACTGGGATAACGGCCTCGGCCCCATAAGCTAGGGAAAAGGGCGTTATTCCTCTGGATGATGGGTGCGTCATCCTGTACGCCCAGAGTACCCCTTGGAGCTGCTCAGGCCAGCTTCCTTTAGATTCTTCTAATATGATCTTCAAAGTGTACTTGAGAATTTTATTCATTGCTTCGACCTGGCCGTTGGATTGTGGATGATATGGAGTGGAGAAGTGGTTCTTGATGTGTAAATTTTTGCAAAATGTTTGAAATTTTCAGTTATCAAATTGCTTCCCATTGTTTGTTACTATCGAGTAAGATATTCCGAGTCGGCACACAATCGACTTATAAATGAAATCCACGATTTTATCCTCGTTTATCTTAGCTAAAGGTTCCGCCTCGGCCCACTTGGTAAAGCAGTCAACTGCCACAATGGCATACTTCATGCCCCTTTTGCCAGTGGGGAGAGGTCCGATCAGGTCAATTCCCAACTTGGCAAATGGCCAAGGACTAAATACCCAAGTGAGGTGTTCTGGATGGTACCTGACCTGCGGTGCAAACCTTTGGCATTTTTTGCATTTTTTGACTAGAGAGATGGCGTCTTGTTTGAGTGAAGGCTAATAATATCCTTGTCGAATGAATTTGTAGGCCAGTGATTGGCCTCCAGTGTGATTTCCGCAAATGCCTTCATGCACTTCCCCGTGAATACTCGGCTCGATAGACATCGGAGCAAGGAAATAGGGTAGCCACATTTATATTGGACTTCGTCGGCAATAGTGAACCGAGAAGCATGTGTCCTCAACGTTCTTGCTTCACTCTTGTTCTCTAGTTAGACACCATGTTCAAGATATTGGATGATTGGGGTCATCCAAGTCGGCTCGGTGCTCTAGTTTGCATTGATCTTAGTTGTGCCCAATGATGGAGAAGATGAGTAACTATCATATTTTCAATCAATCGTGCAGTGCCCACACTAGATGAAAAAGTTGAGCTAAGGCGTCCGCCTGCACATTTTCGCTCCTTAGAATATGAATGATCTCTACCTTGATTTGGGAGAGCTTATTATTTGCGTGCTCCAAGTATTGAGATAGCTTGGGCTCCTTGTCCTTGTAGTCCCAATTAATTTGGTTGACCACGAGTTGTGAATCACTGTGAATAAATAACTTTTTCAAACCCATGTATGCTGCCATATCTAATCCCGCCAACATGCTTCGTAATTTATTAGCAAAATCTCGCCGCTTGTCTACGGAAAGATCCATCGACAAAAAGTTTCAATGTTTGTTCTTTCCGATGTCGAGTTGAACGCGAAAGCATGAACTCGACTATGAAATCTACCAGGGCTTGCCCATTTATTGTTGTTCTGGGCTCATACGAAATATCAAATTGGCTAAGTTCTACTGCCCAATTAATTATTCTGCCAGAGGTGTCTGGTCGATGCATCACTTGTTTGATGGGGTAATTTGTAAGGACTATGATTCGATGCTCCAAAAATAAGGCCTCAATTTTTGAAGAAATTAAGAATATGTAGTTTTTCCATAGGTGGGTACCTCGCATATGGGCATCATAGTTGTTTCTTGGGTGTTGGATAGAGCTATCCAATCGAATGAGGATGGAGCTAACCGCGCTCTAAGACTCCCAAATATAGATACAAAGTTTCTACATTTGGAAAACCGGGTGTGGCCAAATATTGTTTCGAGAGATTCAAAGCTACTTGTGTCTACTCAGTCCATTTGAAATTCTTATTTTTCTTGATAATTTCGAAGAATGGCTTGCATTTATCTGTTGATGTAGATACAAATCGGCTTAGGGTTGCTAGTCGTCCTGTTAGACTTTGTACTCTTTTAGTTGAGTTATGTGGTTCGAGGTCAATTATTGCTTTCAGTTTATCAGGATTATCTTTAGTTCCTTTTTGGCTATCCATGTACCCCAGAAATTTTCCTAAGCCAACCCCAAAGGCGCATATATTTGGATTTAACATCATCTTATACTCGCGTAAATTAGTAAACATTTTATTGAGGTTGGAAATGTGATCAGAAGCATACAAAGATTTTACAAGCATATCATCAACATAAACTTCCATGGTCTGCCCAATCAACTTATCGAACATCTTGTTGACCAACCTTTGGTAGGTCGTCCCAACATTTTTAAGCCCAAACGACATGATCTTGTAGCAGTATAAGCCCCAAGCAGAATAGAATGAGGTGTCCTCCTCATCGTCTAGGTGCATCCTAATCTGGTTATACCCCGAGTAGGAATACATGACACTCATGAGCTTATGACCTGAGGTGGCACCGACAATATAATTAATGTGTGAAAGTGGATAGTTATCCTTCGGGCACACCTTGTTGAGATCAGTGAAATCAATGCAGAGGCGCCATTGACCGTTGCTCTTCTTGACCAAAATTAGGTTGGCCACCTACTTTGTATATTTCGCCTCACGGATAACTCATTATCCAGAAGTTTACCGACATCAGTTTCCAAGGCTGCTTGTCTGTCTGGCCCCAACTTCCTTCTCTTCTGAATCACTGGCTGCAAATCAGGTCGATATTAAGGTTGTGACAAGCGTTCTTGGGGTCGATCCCAGGCATGTCAGAGTGCGACCAAGCAAAAACATCGAGGTTATTCTCCAGAAAGCCGTTCATCTCAGACCTAAGGGGCTCTTGCAGGTCATGGCCGATTCTGAGTTGTCGGCCCGGTCACAGCTTATCGACATCTTTATGTCAACCTGCTCTGCCGGATCGACATATTTCATTTTCTTGCTCTTCCTTTCCTTTTTCGGAAGGAGCAGATCTTCTTTCAGTGTTGTTCATTGGCTCTTTCTCAATCGTGTTGATCTCTGTTGGCCATAATTTAAGGGAACATTCCCTGGATTTTCTCTGGTTGCCCTTGTTTTCTCCCTCTCCCTTTGGAGTGGAGAATTTTATAGGTGCCCCAAGGATGTCGTTGTACTCGGAGTCGCTATTGATGATCTTAAAAGTTGTCCTCGCCCTTAGCCAAACTGGACCGGGAGTTCGACCTCTCCGATGGGTACAATCTTTCCTCCCCTAAAACCAAGGATGCTGTCGTTGCAAGGGCGGATGAAAGAATTGTCTACATTCATTCTCCTGAAGGCTCGGATGTAAATCACTATTGCATAACTGCCCGACTCGACCAAAATACGGTGGACCGATATGCCAAGTAGAGCTGTGATGACCAGGGGGTCCGAGTGGGGGTGGACCAGTAGGCTAGCATCTTAATCTGAAAAGGAAAAGTGTCCTGTGGGTAAGCTTGTTTGACCTCGACTACTCAGACTCGTTGGCCTGCATTAGTGGCTTCTCGAAGGTTGAGTTAAAGTGATCTTCATGGCCATAACCTCAACTCGGACCTCTTGAAATGATTTGTAGCCCGTTGTCGAGCTATCTGAGAAGGATTTAAAACCGAAACCAGACCCCAAGGTGGAGTCCTTTTTGAAATCTTTCTTCAAGGCCTGCTACTTCTGCTCAATCGAGGAGCCGGCCATTGCTTCCTTGGCGCATATGTGCCTATTGGCTTGGATGAGAAACTCTCGAAATGTGCTGACCCCCTGCTGATGGATGGAAAAGCAAAATCGAGATGTGGGAAAGTCCCGATATCGCAATCATAAGTATTGCATTATCTGAGACCGACTCCATTTCACGAACCTGTTTGTTGAATCTTGAAATATAACTCTTTCAATGACTCATCTTTGCTCTATTTGATTTTGACAAGGGAGTCCTTACGGACAGCTTGGACCCGAGATGCCAGGAAATGTGTAGTAAAAGTTGGTGACAGATCATTCCAACAACGAATTGATCCTGGTGGCTGAGTACGAAACCAACGGTGAGCTCAGTCACCGGGGTCAGTGGGAACGCCCTGCATAAAATCGCATCACTGGGACTGTAGAGCTCGGTCCAAGCGGGGTATTTATAGATATGTGTAGCTAGATCAGTCTCTTCATCATATAGGCCGATCTGGGGCACCTTGAATTTGGCAAGGAGCGGAGTTGCCAAATTGTGTGGGGAAAAGGGTGATACAATATCCACCCGACCTCACGTCGGGCTGGGTTGATAGGGGACCTCCTATGGTGTTTCTTCAAACAATGTCTGAGGAAACATATTTCAGCCTCTCTTTCATTATGTGGACTTGGGTCCTGAGCTTGGTTACTCGGATTGAATAGTTGGGCGGACCTGGCTTGGAGGGGTTCCGGCCCCAGGCGACAGAAGACTGACTGCACTCAGCGGACACGTTGGATTTGGGGGGATGATTCTTCCACCAGGATGATAGCGCCGACATCATCTCGTGCTCTTCTTCTCTTTTGCTTGTTTTCGGGTTGTCGGTTCTATAAATTAACCTCTTGGTTGCCTGATTTAGCTGAGCTGCAGGTTGGACATTTTGCGTAACATTCACCGTGGGAGAAGAGCGTAAGTGCTGGGATTTGGGGTTGAGGAGCTGCCAATGCTTGTGTCGCCAACTGGGTCATCCGCTGAATAAACTCTGGATTGGTGAGGAGCTGTGTAATGAGCGGCAATGTCGCCCCCCCAACGTCGGTAGGGGGCAGGTTATGATTATCCTGGGGTGGATCTGCCTTTAGTATGTTTCCCGCGTCGTCTCTCTGACTCATGGTGAATGTAATAGATTGGAATGAGAATACCAACTGGAACTTGTTTTCAAAAATGCGACTGGACCAATTTTTAAGACGAGATTGCCCCCCTCTCGGTGCGTATGGAATACGACAATCATCTTCGAAGATACAACGAAAACTTTCTTACGATAGTTGCACTACAAATCGCAAGAATGACAAACATTGTGATGCTTCGAATTCTCTTTTTATAGACTTATGCAGAAAAAAAAATGACAGAAATTCGATATGTTTCAGATGCAAAATGAATTCTTCTTCGATTTTTCAAAACTTTAAGGCCCCTCAAAGCTCCTCGCAACGATTCGTGCGTGTGAAGTGCAAAGTACGCCTCTAAAGCACTCAATGCGACTAAGTGGCTTACTTCTATATAAGGTAGCTAACTTTGCTCCTTGTTTCCTATGTGGGATGTGTTTCTTCAGATTCTCACCATTTCACATTTCAAAATAAAATGCCTTTCAAGTGGCTAACATTTATTTCTCACTCACTCTTGGTTTTGAGAAATTTATTCTCTGTAGATTACGTTCATCTCATTTATTTCATAGAACAATTAAATAAATCCACTTAATTAATTGGTCAAAATCGGGTCAAAACCCAATTTCTACTTCAACAATAAAATCATACTTGTCTAACTTTTTAAATAATTAATTCATTATTGTTTATGAATTATAGCACAATCAAATTATAGTTCAAGCAAGTCCAACGCCATCCTAAACAAATATGCCAAACTGAAGTTAATTAACCCCATCCAATGGAGCGCCACTTTTTGCGCAAAAATAGAATTTTCTACAGTGTTGTCGTCAAATTTGACGCAACACTTGGTGCTATTTGTTCTTTTTATTTTTTGTTTTTTTAATGAATTTAATGTTATTTGGTGGGATAAAAATGTAATATAAATTCATCATTTAATTATATATTTTCCAATAACATTAATGTATTATTAATTTATATATACATAAATATTTTTAATAAAAATTTAATTGTATATTTTGGTAATAATTATTTAGATAAATCTAATTATTCAGATCTATATTGTTATTTATAATATATTACATTATCAATTCATATAATTAAATGGTCATCATCTTGTAATTTATCAATTGTCTATTGTGGATGTATTCAGATAATTCAATGCTACGTTTTTATTTCTCTACTAGCAAACTGTTATTATACATCATGAACTATATATAATATTCACATATTTTCTTAAATTAAATAAATATATATTTTGTAGCCAAATATTAACACATAGTGGGTTTTCAATAATATAGTTTTTGTATTGAAATAATGAGGAATATTCTGAATATTTATTTTAGTGCAAAATTTAAAGCGATGGATTGGAGATGATCTTTAAATTTGGTGCGAGAATTGCACTATTTTAGTGCAAAAACTATACTAAAATAAAATTGTGGGTTGGAGATGGCATTAGGGGAGGTGCTCGCAATTACGTACTACCACAAGAAAGTTACTAAAAAAGCTTTTTCTAAATAAAAAAAAACAATACAATTAAAATGATATTGCATTTAAACAATAACTAATTATTTGAAGAACACGAATGGAAATGTATTTGTTGATGTTGGTACTTAGTAGTACACTTTGTTCAAGATTGCTATCCCAAACCGCACATGTAGATTGTTTCCCTTTTTGTGGCCACATGACAAAATAATTTTCATGCAATCCACTAGCTACGGCCTACAAATGTAGCCCCTATGTACCCCTCAAAGATGCATTGATTTTTAATTGGACCACTAAACAATGAAACTTTAAATTTTAATCTATTTTACATCTATATATATATATATATTTTTTTCTTCTTCTTATTATTATTATTATAGGGTTGAAAGATATGTTACGTGTGAAGCTCAATACTATGAAAGAATGGCATTGTTGTTTTTAGGATATCCCTACACTGCAACTACCTTATTAATACATGAATTGTCATTTTCTTGATATTAATCGAAAAAAAGGAAGGAAAAAGAAAAAGAACAAAAGGAAGAAGAACAAAAGCATTGGACAACATCGAGTTTACGTATTGCACCAATGCTGTATCCACGTCACATTGTTTTGTCTAGGCCTCATAGATGTTTTTGTGATCTTAGGCCTTGTATATCCCTATCTCAATTAATATTTTCAGTTTTATATATTTATTATTATGTTTGTTTATATAATTTCAGTGAAAATGATCATAATTTAGACTTATTTTCCTACTAAGAATAATACTATTCGCATTAATTCTTCAAATTCTATTCTAAAATAATTATATATCCTACTATACTTTCCACTCAATTGTCATTCATCAAATCATTTGTTGCAACCCAATTTTGCATATGCTCAATTTACTAACTTGGCTCTAAAAAGCACAAATTCTGGTTTGAAGGATGTGACGTTTAGAACTCTGGTGTTATAATGTTAGGATTAAAAACGTAACAACCAACCAGAATCAATGTGGTACGGTGTTCCCAAAGCAATGGGGAATGTTACAAAATCACTTTCTTCCATTGCTAAAGTAACTTCGAAACATGATTTGTTTTTGATGTTTTGAGACATAAAAGTTGTAACAATAGATACGCTTAGATTTTGCAATTTTGATCAAGTTGTTAGATTAATATGCTAGATATATGATTTGGTTAATTGGAAACAAACTTTTTGGAGCATCAGAACTCGATTCCAAATTGAACCGTTAAAACTTATTTTCCATTCCGTTCTTTAATAATAAGGTCGAACATATTTTTCTACGTGATAATATTTAAAGATTGGCTTGAACTTGACTGGCTTCATTACATTAAAAAACCAGTTTAGCTATAGAAAAATCTGTAAGTAAGTATTAATAAGATAACTGTAAAGTGTAAGTAAAATCATTGTAGGTAAAATCATTGTAGGTAAATATTTATAAATAAATTCTAAAATATTGGTAAATATCATATATAATATATTTAAAAAACGTAAATTTCAAAAATATCGGTGATCTATCGGTAAATGTGGGTATAATTTGGGGGAAATAATATTTTTTATTGTTTAGCATGTATTCGATCTGTAAGTAATTGTAAAATTTAGTGAGCAAATCATTTCTGTTTACAAATTTTGTCGGTAAACTGGAATTTCTTGTAGTGCTTATATAGTAAGAAAATGATAAATATATGTAAAAGGACTAAACTACTCGAGTTTAATTTATATTCGATTCAATCGAAACTCGTTCAAATTCGATTTCATTAACAATTAAACCATGTTCAAATGCAATCTTTATCTGATAAAATTTCAAGAAATGTAAACAGTAACTTAATTCAACATTAACATCGTACATGTTCGAAGATTCAGATCGAACAAGTTTCTCTTTGACAAAATCCATTAAGAAAAAAAAAACAAACCTTAGTACAACACGATTCAAATCGTTTATACACCCTACATTGTCAAACTTTTTGGCAATTTCTTTATGAGTTTTAGTTATATATAATATTAATCCTAAGCTATTGTTTATATATAGTAATACTCAATCATTATTAACTGACAAAATAATTAATTATATGTTATTGAAGTTATTTAAATAAAATGTTATTGAAGTAGATTGATGTTCACCTTTTTTTTTTTTTTTTTTTTTTTGAGATTCGAACATAAGACCTCATAATTTAGAATAGATTACGCGTGGGAGTTGTATCTAATTGATCAGTCTCATTTCTATTTTTTTTAAATATATAGCATGCCCCCAATATCTATATATTGAAAAAATGAGGGCTAAATAAAGTTAATCCTTTTTTTTTTTTTTCAATGATAAACATCATAGAGGCAATTTGTGAATAATGGATATTACCTGAATTATAGGAGATGTTTCCGGAAGGATAATAATGTTTTTTTATTTTTTAAAGATCAGTTGTCAGTTTGAAAAGTCCAGATCAGCTCTTATTGCTCATAAATTGGCCTCATTCTTTTAATGCATTCTCTAAAAATGGTAAAGTTCTTTTTATTCTTTACTTTTTATTCACGTTTGAATCAGTGCCTAAATGCTGGCTTCAAAGTTCCATGCTAAATCATTAGGTCCCATTGTATAAGATTCAGCTTATTTAGGGGAAAGTACAATGACTCGGACCTTGATAACATGTAACATATATCTCAACTTGCCAATGTAGTATTTAAAATTGAGTAAACAAAATTTTGCCTTCCAAACTATTCAATTTTTTCGACTTTACCACTTAAATTTTTTTTTGGGAACATTTTACCTCCTAAAGTGCATGTATTTTGCCGCCTGAGACTCGCCGCCGTCAAAATATTCCACCGGAATCTTCTCATATGCTATGCACGTGGGGACAAAACTGTAATTTTACTCAAATTATAATATTGTTATTGTACTTTGTCATGATCAAAACTTTGTGCGATTGTTACTTTGTCTTATGAACTTTGAGTGATTTACACTTTGCCACCTTAGTTTTAAAAAAATCAAAAATTTATATGTAAATACATTTATTTTATATTTTTTTAAATTTTTTCATATATATATTTAACTAGTATTTGCTTCAATAAATATATTATCAATAAGATTATTTTATAATTTTTTCTTTTTTTGACTTTCTTGTAGAATTGTAGAAGTGTAGTTTACTTACTTTATTTACTTTATTAGTTTATAAACTAATAAAATTATTGTTAATATATATTATTAAATTACAAATAAAAAACATACATAAACAATTATTTATCCATTTTGAGGTAAACAAAATAATATATGTAGGAAAATATAAATTCTAATTTATTTTATTAAAGTGAATATAGTTAAGTTTACTTATTTTCGGTCAAGAAATTAAAAAAGATATAAAATAAATGTATATACATATTAATATTTGTTTTTTTTAAACTGAGGTGACAACGTGCAAATCGTTCAAAGTTCAAAAGGCAAAGTAACAATCGCTCAAAGTTTAGATGGCAAAGTGCAATAATATTAATATAATTTGAGTCGAATTACAATTTTGTCCCTACGTGCATGACGCATGACAAGATTCTGGTGGAATATTCCACCTGTGGAGATTCCAAGAGGCTATGTGCAAAATGCATGAACTTGAGAAGGTTAGAGTGTCCCAAAAAAAAGTTTAGGTGGCAACATCGAAGAAACCGAATAGTTCGGCGACGGTGGGCAAATTCTTTTTTCCTCTTTATAATTTTTTGTTTAATCAAAGTTACCCTTAATAAATATGAATCCATAAAATTTTTACTATATCTTGAATATCTGTTTTAATTTACATTCATTTTTAGTTCAAAAAAAATATTTTTTTAAAAATGTAGATTAATTAATTCAGACTTTAAAAGACTAACACTATAGTTGAATATAATAAATGCTTAAAAATTAAGTATGAAAGATGAAGAAGTAAAATAAAGTATTAGCTATTTAATTTAGATAATATTTTGGTCTTAGCAAAGACATGAATATATATATATATATATATATATTTTTAAAAACTTAGTTTATTTATATATGTCATACTTTCTTCATTTTATTTCTTGTTTGTTCAATATGATTTATAGTGTACACCATAATATTAATTAGTAAAACGTCTTATGTAATGAGTAATAAATGTTATTATTAATGAAATAAATCGCAAGCATACCCCAATTAGTTCATTAAAAATTTTAAGCACTAAATCTTGTTATTTGAGCAAAAATTATTAAAAATATTTAAATATTTACATAAGAAACTATGTATTTTTAACTTCTTACTAAAATACTACATATTGTATCACTATATTGGAAATTTAATTTTTCCATAATTAGAAAATATGTATGTACGTATATTTCATATTCAAAATATATTAAGCATATAAATCTAAAAAGAGATTAAAAAATAAAGGTTATTATTTTACATTGAATTCAAATAATTAAAAAAATATCCATGTATATTTCATATAAAAGAGATTAAAAATAAAGATTATTATTTTACATTGATTTCAAATAATCAAAATAACTTCTATTTTCAATTTATGTATTGCCATACTCATTTTTTATTATATTATTTTAATATTTGAAATACTTAAGTTACTATAATTATGTTTTCTAAGAAATCTAATTTAAAATATTTTTCAACCTTATAAAGAATCTAACATCAAAATTGAGGTATAAATATTTGAAACATGCTAAAGACAATTGTTATTAAGGACAATTTGTCCAAACATTAAACTAAAATTTAATTCAGGGAGTAAGTGTTACTTTGACAAGTTGAAAAAAATAAATGAAATGTAGAACCAAGTTCACTTCAAATTAGGGGGTGTCGTATTTTGTCCTTTTATATATGTGATTAAAACAACTTGATTAATTTTCTAGTGGTTCACTTGGTAGCCGTTCCAACATTATCGACCAAATTTATTTATTTATTGAAAAGGAAATATTTCATCGAGATTACGCGTTGGAGATGGTGTCATCATAACTACTCTACCATAAAGTATTTCAAAAATTGAAATAAATTATTTGAGTTCAAGTTCGGACCTTTAATTTACTACAACTGTTTGATCGACTAAGTATAATAATTATTTATTTTTCTCTTAAATAATTAGATAAGCTCTATATTTATAATTCCCACGCGTGGCTGTTTGAGAGAGAAGTAAATTAAAAAAAAAAAATTATTTTTGAGTTTGGATCCAAACCAACGTAGAATCATAACTCAACTGTAACTCAAATCCACCCTACATTCTAAAAGAAAAGACAAAGTTGACACATATCATCATCTCAAAATTTTGGACATTTGTTAACTTTCCATACTCCCAATTTCACATGGCAACTTCATATTTATCTATATAGCAGTTATATGTACAAAATTAAAAGATAAGAAATTTAATTAAGATTCTGAAATATAAAATATAATCCAAAAAATAAAGGATTCGCTTACAATTAATTTGAAAAAATTGATGTTGATCAAATCTATTTGAAGATGTTTTTATTGGAAAATACTCTATTATGTCATAATATATATTTTTGAATTTAAATGATAACAAATTTAGGAGATAACAAATAATTCAAAATCAAATATTTTATTTACATTATCTTTTAATTTGTGACACTAAAATTTTATTTTTGGACAAATCTCATGTAACACACGGTATTATTATAGTGTTATTTATTTAAAAATCTTTGTCTCAGAGTTGATTGGTCAATAAAGAAAAAGTCTACAGCGAAAAAGCAAATATAGTTTAAGGGTATACATAGCAGAAATCTTTTAATCTCTGACAATGCATTCCTCAACCATACATAGCTGACCAGAATACAGCTAAAGATTGACAGCCTCAAACTGATCAAAATTGACAATTAATAGGCTTTACAACTCTATTTCTTTTGACATGGCTTACAAGTTGGAAATATAACTGAATTTTTTTTATCACATATATATTCTTGGACATTCAATTTTTTTATAGTTGAATGGAATAAAATAGGCACACACTGCTTATTAGGACACAAAGATATCCTTTACACTTAATGGGTGTTTAGATCATGATGTTAGTATGATGTTAGTATAGAAAGATTATTCTTTACATAATGGGTGTTCGACAAAATTTATTTAAATAGGTTTTATAAGTTCTCTACATTTTACTTTTCCGTATTCAATTAATAATTCAGCCCTGGCTTTCCACAAAATATTTTTGTGTTATTTCAAATTTATATTAAGCACTTTTACAATTTGCCAATTTCATAATTATGGGTCAATGTGAATATTTTGTTTTCTTTCTCAAACCAGATAAGAATGAAGGTCCAAACAAATACAATAGGCGCAACTAAATTTTTTCAAAAGCTTTTCTGTAAGTTCAATTCAGTGTAGTTCACGCAATTACAGTTGAACATTTGAATATTTAAACAGTGTGAACATCCCAAAAATTTGTTCACAATTGTTTGCTGCTTGATTCCCTCAACAACCCATATATATTTGACCTTCTTTTTTTATTCATATATTTGTTTATGATATCAAAAGTCAGGTACAACATCTGCTATATAGTGTGTACACATATTAATTATATACTATGCAATATGCATTTTGTGAAATCATATAATCATATATATCTAGTGAAGAAAATATTCCAACCTTTCTGAACTTTCATTCTAGGTCACACGACTCGAACCAAACAACTCAAAGTAAATAAACATGTGTGCACATATATACATATATATATATATAAATAGTCCAATATTGATGCGGTATTATCTATGCTAGTCTGGTATATTTGTTGTGTGGATGAAGAACAAGTATCCCATTTACGAAAAATGGGACACACCTACATCGGATGCACACCAAGCTAACATTTATCACTACGTATACAAAATTATAAAATAAACTTGATCATCTGTATACAAGTTTAGTTAAAGCAAACAAAAAAATATAAGTTTTTGTGCTTCATTAATATTTTATATCTTAAAAATAATGGTTGATAATCATTAACGTCATATATACTATTATTCAAAGTGGAAAGACAATTTTTGGAGGAAAAAAAAAGAAACAAAGAAAAACCACCAAAGAAAATTAAAATAATAAATTTTATATAGACAAAAATGTTTATATATTGTGTGTTTTATAGAGATATCCATCGAGAAAAAACCATAGGATGCTCTTCTCTCTCTTCTCCCAAACTCTAGGGTCGTGCCTCCATGACTTTTTCGGCAGCTTTCCCCGGCGTTGGGATACAAGCCGCCAGTTATGATGTTTGCTCCTTTGCTACATATCTTATTCTCCGTTAGTTTTTTCCTCTACGAGTTCTCCTATGTCTTATATGGATTTTGCGGCAAGGGTTCACTCTATGGATCCTTCGAATCTCTTACTTGGGGCTGCCATGAACTCATCAAAGGTGGTCCCCTTGGCAGCGGTTCCCCCTCCTAAGGTGGTTTCAACTGTAGTTCCTCCCAAGGTGGTTACAACAGTGGTCCTCTCCTCTCCTTCAAAGGCCAACACTCAGGCAACAATGGTCCCTCCCCAAAGTATTCTGCTATATCCTTGGATTCATTTGGTGTAATGATGCCCCATGTATGCCCTAGTGCAAACCATACTTTTAGGGATTCTTTGGTAAAACATGCTAACCTACTTTGGATTCTTTGATTAAACCAGCAAATTCTACTTTTGCTAATACTGTTCAGGGTAATAATATTATGATTGAACCTGCTAAGAAAGTGGATTATTTCTCTAATTCAATTGATGAAAATTTGTATCAACAACGTTTGAGGGAATTCTCGTGCTCTTTAATTGGTCGTGTTTTGATGGGTAAAAGGAATAAACCATGGCCATTGCAACCCCTCCGGTCTAGACTGAGTGAATTGTGGAAAATTCAAAATAGCTGGACATTGATTCCCCTAGGCAAGGGATATTTCCGCCTTAAGTTTTCTTCTGATTCGGATCGTGCTAGGGCATCTTTACGTGTTACATGGCAAATTAATCCTGGTACGATTTGTCTTTTTCTATGGGTCCTTGATTTTAACCCATATAAAGTCAATACTTCTACTGCGAGTGTGTGGGTGCGTATTTTTGAGTTAAGCATTGAATATTGGCATCCGAATATTATTATGGGAATTCCTTAGGCAATAGGTACTCCGGTTCAAATTGATGAAAAATCTCTTAATGGATCTCTGGGACACTTTGTGCGAGTCGTAGTGGAAATTGATTTGCCTACGCCCCTACAGGATTCTGTGGTGGTGGAACGCCCTGGGCATTGTTCTTTTATGTTATTAAGTTATGAGAAACTTCCCGAGTTTTATTTGAAATGTGGTATTACGGGACATTCATTAGAGACTTATCATTGCAATTTGTTACGGCCATGGTTCAAACTGATCCTGAACGATCTAATTCTAGACATGGGCGTTCAAGAGTTCGTAAGGAATATCGTGAGGTGATCCGATCTATAGCGAAGGATAAGATAAAGTTGTTGCTTCTAATATTTTGGAACTTGTTCATTCATCTAAGGCTAAGGGTAAGGCGGTGGATAACTCGGTGGAAGATAAGGACCCTCCTCCCCCTCTCGTGGCTGCTAGTAAACGGTGGGTGGACTATGCCGAGGATGATCACTCTAGTGCCGAGGACTAACATCCTAATGGGAAATCTTTTGCTCTGGTCCAGCAGATGGAGAATAACGAATTTGTGGCCGTCAACAAAAAATCAGCTAGTAATGGTAAAAATACCAACCTTTCACGTCCTCAACAAAACATCCCTACTCGCAATCAGTTTGATGCTCTACAGGAAAAAACTTGTAGTTCGGCTCACATTTCAGAAAGGTATGCTGAAATGATTACAAATGATCATATCGTACCAAAGACGCAAGATAATCCGGTATTGTGGTTTATTCCAATGTTGTTGAGTCAAGTTCGCAACTGAAAGAGAGTGATGAGACGACTTTGGCTTCAGCTCATGATTCAATATCTCCAATATCAAGCTATCCTCTTAACTTTGATTTACAAGTTGATGTAGATAAATTGGAAGCTATAAAGATCAAGCTAAGTGGCTCCTCAACTACTCCATTTGATATTCACTCATGTGATTCGTCAAAAGCTATGAAAGCTATGACAATTGCGGCTCGAGAATCCTGGGCCAACATTTCACATGCCATATCCCAGACAAATTTATCAGATCATCAAGATGATGCTCGAGTGCGTGCTAAAAAGACAAATGCAATTGCTATTCGAAAATCCTCTAGAAAGAGACTCCCTTCATTTAAATTGCATTCTTAAGTTATTTTTGTTGTTTTTTCTACAGTTTAACATTATTTTTTCCTTTGCTACCTGATCGGCTTGTGATCAGGACTTTTTCTTTTATTTTTATATATTTCCATTTATTTAAAAAAAGATGAATAGGTGTTTGACCACGCCTATCTATCTTTAGTAGGAGTGGCAATTTGGGTCATTTGTGGTAGTTGTGTTCGTGTTCGAATTTCTCGTGTAACTTTGGTCGGGTTCATGTTATCGTCTCATGTCATAGATTGTCACCTCTAATATTTGGTCCCATAATTGAATTTTGATGATTTACTAAAAAAAAATAGAGATATCCATCCATTATTGCGTGTAAGGTTTAGAAGGGGGGGTTGAATAAAACTTACCAAATTTTAACTTTTAATCTTTTTAAGAATTTCAACAGAGTTGACTCAAATCAGCTGTGTCCCTGGGGAACAGCTAGGTTGGCTATATTCAGCTAAGTTACCCACTTAACAGACTCAATAGACCTATTGATAGTATAACTTGGCTGCTTAAGCTAACACTTAACTTGACTTGATTTGGTTTTTAACAGCGGAAGACTTAACACCCTTTTGATTGATTAAGGCTTGTTTTTAACACTTGTATTAGCACTTGTTATTGTAAGTTGGATTAGCAAATTAACTAACAGCAGATATAAAAATAAATGCAAGAAAGTAAGTGCTGAAAGTAAAATGACACAAGTAATGTTTATAGTGGTTCGAGGATGGAGTAATTCCTCTAATCCACTCTTCTCCAACTCGTGTAGGAATCCACTAAGTAACAGATCAAGTTACAAAATAGTTCTCAGTCTAGAGACAGCCTTGATCACACAGTTGGCTTCTCCTGCGATTCAACTTCAATTCACAAGACAGCTGCCTTGCTACTTCAGCTCCCTTCAAGTCCTTGGATTTGTTCACACAGCCCTCCAACAAACTTGAATCTCCTGGTTCGACCTTGAAACTTTCTACAACTCCTTCAACTTGGAGAGTAGACCCCTTTTTGTTCTTCAAATGTTTCCTCTTCAACTGATTGAAGTTATCTTTCCTTCACAGCGTATGTTGGATCAAGTTTCTTTAACTTTTAGGCTTGAGGAATTCTATGATAAGCTTTATTGTTGGTTATGCTTGCTTGAATATTGCTTGCTTTGATCGATTTCTCAGGTATGCAAGGTCACCTTTTCTCAAATGTTTCCTCAGCCTTTTATAGTGCTCATTTGAAAATTTGCCCGTTGAAGAGATAGGTTATTTTCAAATGACACTTCTTGTTCGTTGGCTTGTCTTTTCTTTGTCTGCAGCACTTGTGATGTTGATCATTCCTCGTATTAAATGGCTTCGCATCTTTACAGGATCTGACAGAAGTTTCAGTGTTTTCCATTGGCTTATTCCTTTTGCATGTTTCTGGGCCAAACACTTTAAGACCTGGAAGCTTGGAGATATTACTATATTGAGTAATATTCTTGACTTCCTTCCAATGGATCAATGTCAGTTGTCTTGACTTGACTGCTGTCTTTACCCCTTGTGACTTGAGTTTGCTCCAATCATAAGATTGACTCAACTATCACTTCAACTGTTAGACTTGGCTCCTTTCATTGACTTGACTGACATTTCCTCAAACTTCACACAGTTGTTCCTCAGTTGTCTTCCTTCATGGCCATACTCAGCTGACACACAACAGAGTCTTAACTCTAGTCTGCAGTTGACTTCTTGCATTCTTGACTTAGCTAACTTTATTCAGCTCTTTCAGTCATATCTATTACAATACAGAATTACAAGAAAAAAAGGGTCTCAACTTCCTAGTCTAAGTTTTACATGGTATCATCAAAATCTAACAAATAAATTTCCTAACAAATCGCAAGATGAAATCTTTCTGCTGTTTTCAAGATGATGGCATCCGTTCATTCACTCCGATGGCTGCTGCTCCTGCTCAAGGTGAGAAACCAACAAAGTTATCTGGTTTGGACTTCAAAAGATGGCAACAGAAGATGCTATTTTATCTCACCACACTGGGTCTGTCCCGTTTCCTGAAGGAGGACCCCCTACTGTTGGCAATGAAGAATACGACAACCAAAAGAGGATTGTTGTGGATGCTTGGCATAACAACGATTTCCTTTGTCGGAACTATATTTGGAACGGGCTGGAAGACACCCTTTATAACGTCTACAGTTAGTTCAAAACGTCCAAAGAGTTATGGGAATCTTTGGAGAAAAAGTATAAAACAGAAGATGCCGGCACAAAGAAATGTGTTGTCGGTAAATTTCTGGATTATAAGATGGTTGACACCAAAATGGTGATCCGCCAAGTACAAGAAATTCAGATCGCACTTCATGACTTAGTGTCTAAAGTAACGATTCTGAATGAGTCGTTCCAAGTGGCTGCGATTATCAAGAAATTGCCGCCATCGTGGAAAGATTTTAAGAACTACCTCAAGCACAAGCGCAAGGAAATGGGGCTTGAGGATTTGATAGTTCGACATCGGATTGAGGAAGACAACCGCGATTCCGACTGAAAATAGACAATTGTGGGGGTGTGACAACACTTTATGGGACACAAGGTGAGCTTCTGTTGCATTTTTTAAATGTAACAGAAGGTGTTGCCAAAAGTGTTGTTACACCAAAACCACAGTTGTATGAAGTGTTGCCCAAAGTATTGAAATTCTAGAGGTAGACACAGTAACAAGTTAAGTCCGAAGTGTTACTGAAGATGTGATAACTCTAAAGGTTACACATCCTGTATAAGATTTTATGGAGATGTTGGAACTTAGGTATGAATCTGTTAGAACGAGGTTCTAACTGGATTATTGGGACAATGTTCTAACTAAGTAAAAAGGGAAGTGGCCGAGAGCAATAAAAGTTATGGATAATCTTGTGTTGAACAAGGATACCAGAAAATGGAAAGAGGATACAAGAAAATGGAAAGAGGATACCAGAAAATGGATAACTTAGTCATAGCGATTACCCAGCCTTGTAAATTGGAGATCCCAAGACCTTTGTTCAATGGTACAACTAAGTTATGAATGTTCAACTGAACACTTGGAAAATATGTTAGCTCATTCCCGGAACTTCCAAGTGAAATAGAAACCTGCTGAATGTGGGGAGATTAAGTTTAAGACTTTTAATGATTCCCATACCGAAAGGTGGAGTATGGCAGGATACTCTTCAATACGAGATCACCTATATAAGTGAGAAGTAATGGCCGCTTCAAAGAAACACTTATGAATCTAAGATATGATCCAGGGCTAAAATGGACACACCGTGAGAACACCAAGTGTTAGAATTATTATTATGTAAGTATTGTTGTCTCGGTTTACACAAACGGCTGAGTAGTTCAAGACATCGCGTCACTAAGCAGCTAGTAAATCCGATAGTATTTTACTAAGGAAGGTTCAAAGCCACAAGCTACCTATCCTGATGCAATCACAGTTCACCGAGAATTTCAAGCAAATTTGCATAAACGCATGCATTAATTTCATTTATGTGGGGGATTGTTGGAATTTTTGGTTGAGAAATTGGATGTTAACCCAATTTTGACCAAATATTTAAGTGGTTTCTATTTGTGAAAAATGGAATTAAATTATTTGTAAAAATTCTACAAAGTGAGTAGATGAGATTGACATTTGGAATTTCTCAAAACCAATTCTGGGTGAATGAGAAATTAATACTAGAAGTTAGCCACTTAAAACTTGAAAATGGTGTGGAAAATGGAAAATATGGAGAAGGATAAAAGCTCCATCCCACATAGAGTAGAAAGCCAAAGTTTGCTCAATTTATAAACCCCAAGTTGGACAATTGGGTTTGAGACCTTGGGGGCACCAAAGTTTTTAAAGGGGTGAGGATCTACTGTTAGTCCAAGTGGCTACGATAATCTAGAGGGGGTGAATAGATTAAGCCGATTTTCCGAGTTTCACCCTCTTTTTCGAATGTGAAGATGATAGCAAGAATGTAAGTGCGGGAAAATAAACAACATACGATGATTTAAAGAGCTTCACCCTACCTAGGGACTACGTGCTCTACCACCCCAGTATATCCGGGATGGGTTTCGAAAACGGAAAAGAATTTTATTAATAATTACCAAAATTATTACAACTTCACCTTTGAAGAGTACCACTCTCTTCTTACAACACCACCAAGGAGATTACCACAATCTTCCTTCACCTATGAATAGTACCACACTCTTCAACATCTAAAATCACCCAAGTGTGCTCTTACCACAAGAACACTAACAAGGTTATCTTGCTTTGGATGATATAAACAAATTCAAGATTACAACTCGATAATGAAGTATACAACTTTGAAGTGCAAATGTAATCAAGAATAAAAGCCTAGTACTCAAGATGTGCAAGTGAAAGACTTAGGCTAGAAATACAACAAGAGTATGAAGAACAAAGTTTGCTTGTGTTGTTGTGTTGTGTCTTGTTGCTTCAAATCTTCCTCTATTTATAGGAGAGGTCTTGGACATTGATAGGCTCCTCAAGGAGAGTGAAATCTGTAAAGAAAATGTAGATTAAATCAAGATTATAGATGTTACAAATCAACTCCACAAAATCAATAAAAACTATCTCCCACAAGCTCAAAATCATCAGATTTTGAGCTGGTTGACCAGTAGAAAGAATTTGAAAATCAGTCCATTGCATAGAGACCCACACAGGTCGACCGGGGGGGGGGTCAACCGGTAGACCTATCCCTGCAATTTTTCCAGAAGAGTAAACTTTGAGACAGAGAGGCAGGTGAGGACACATCACTTGGGTCGACCCTTCCCTGGTTCGATTTTTACTGAGAAATGGAAATTTTGAATTTCAGGCACCGGTTGACCTAGGGGTCGACCGGTCAACCTATTCCAGGGGGTTTTTGGTTTGTGAAAAAATTCCAACTTCGTCTTTCGGGCTCCGTTTTACCTTGATGGTATTCGGTAATTGTTAAAAACACTTTGAAACCTAAAAATCACTTTTTATACCGCCCGAAACGAATTGTTTTGAATAATTGAAAAATAAACATCGAGAAAATACTCCGAAAAATAATTTAAAACAATTAGGAGTATTTGGACAACAATTGGGGACATTGTTTTGGTGTAAAAACACATTTAAACAAAATCATCAAAATCATGATAAAAATATTTATCTAACAAACTCCCTCTTTTTGATGATTACAAACCAAAACAATTTTAGAAGATCGATTTTACACATTGAGCTTGAATATGATGAGATTAGAAGCTCCCCCTGTCAAAAAGAATCATAAGACAAGTATAAAAGTCCATAATACATCCATTGGACAAAGTTACATCCACAACTTTTGGATTTTAATAACCACAGTTAATAGCTTTTTCTGCGAGCTTTTTTTTAGCTTCTTTCAGCTAATGAGCTTGTTTCGTGTTTCTCCCCCTTTAGAATCATCAAAAAGAATGTTAGCACGATGAAAGCACCATATATTCTTATCAAAGTGCACAATTGAACTGATTTATCGAGCTTTTGAACATGAAGCTTAAATATCCAAAAATTAAGGGAAAATTTGATAAGATGATTTGTAAAAGCTCATTTGAGTGACAAAACATGATCTCTATAAACTTATAAGACTTTTGAAATTGAGAGAGTCATGTAAGTGAAGAAATTTTTGTTGAAATATTTTATCGAGCACTTGGCGTGCGTACAATAAAAACGAGAATGTATATAACTTTTGGAAATCATGCCCAAAAATTCGTCACCAATCATAATTCTACATTTATAATCCATCATCATACATAATTACCATCACAAATATACAATAATGCATCAAAATCCCAAAATGTAAATGCTTTCTCAAGGGTTCAACCCAATTGAGATTAAAAGAGAATTAAACTTACCAATTAATCGGAGAAGTCTGGTATCATGAATGATATACCAATAATATAAACTCAAAAATATAGAAATTATAAGAAAGAAATCATTTTGAGAGAATGTGTGTGAAATTTGCAAAGGGGTTCGAGTTTGAAAAAGAAGAGCAAAAATGACTAAGTGTTGGACAAAATCACATTTTAACACATGCTGATCTCTGGTCGGCCGGTCAAGGGGAGGGGGGTCGACCGGTCCAGGCACTGTCGACGACGACCCTAGCTCATCCGGTCCCTGGAGCCATTTTTTGGGTCTCATCCGATTTTTGATCCAAAAATCGATTTTTCCCCCTAAGTTTGAAAAACGTACAAAATGCAATCATAGACCTTATTCAATATGCATTATACCTAAATGAGCTCGAATTGAAGCAAAAGACACGGTGGAAAGCAGTTTTGTAAAAATATCTGCGATTTGATCTTGAGACGGAACAATCGACATCTCAATTTTTCGTTTAGAAACGCAATCCCTTAGAAAATGATGACAAACCTCGATATGTTTAGTACGGTTATGGTGAACCGGGTTTTGAGCAATGTTTATAGCGGACGTGTTATCACAAAAAATAGAAACACTTTCAAAAGAACATTTGTAATCCGCTATGGTTTGTTTCATCCAAGCAATTGAGTACAACAAAAAGCTGTGGAAATATATTCGGCTTCGGCCGTTGGTAAGGAGACACAATTTTGCTTTTTTGAAAACCAAGATACTAGGCAATCGCCTAAGAACTGACATGATCCGGAAGTACTTTTGCGATCATAAATATTTTCCGCATAGTCCGAATCACTATATCCTTTAAGAGAAAAATTTTCATTCGTTGGATAAAACAAGACATATTGAATAGTGCCTTTCAAATATCGAAAAATCCTTTTAACGACACTCATATGAGATTCTTTGGGATTGCTTTGAAAACGAGCGCATAGGCATATGGCATGAAGAATATCGGGTCTACTTGCGGTTACATAAAGTAAACTACCAATCATACCTTGATACTTTGATTTATCAACCGACTTGCCTTTTTCATCCTTGTCTAGCTTGATATTGGTTGCCATTGGAGTAGTACCGGTTCTTCCTTCTTCAATGCCGAACTTCTTTAAAAGTACTTTTGTATACTTTGATTGTGAAATATAAATAACTTCTTGACATTGCTTAATTTTAAGTCCAAGGAAGAAATTAAGCTCCCCCATCATACTCATCTCGAATTCATCTTGCATCAACTTAGAAAATTTCTTGCACAAAGATTCATTAGTAGCACCAAATATAATATCATCAACATAAATTTGAACTAGTAAGCAATCTTGCCCTTTTTTAAAAACAAACAGAGTAGTATCAACTTTATCTCTTGTAAATCCATTTTGTAAAAGAAAGGAGCTAAGTCTATCATACCATGCACGAGGTGCTTGCTTTAAACCATATAAGGCCTTTTTAAGTTTATAAACATCATTTGGCCTTGAAAAATTTTCAAACCCCGGAGGTTGTTTGACAGAGTCTTCTTGAATAAAACCATTTAGAAAAGCGGATTTAACATCCATTTGGTAAAGCTTGAAAATTTTAAAACAAGAATAGACAAGTAAAATACGAATAACTTCTAAACGTGCTATGGGTGCAAAAGTTTCATCATAATCAATGCCTTCTTCTTGACAATACCCTTGAGCTACTAACCTTGCTTTATTGCGAACAATATTGCCTTGGTCATCGAGTTTGTTCCGGAATACCGATTTTGTACCAATAATTGTTTGTGATAAAGGACAAGGTACTAATTCCCAAACATCATTCCTTTCAAATTGATTCAACTCCTCTTACATTTCTAAAAACCAATCCTAATTTTCAATCGCTTCCTTAGTATTTTTAGGCTCTTTTTGAGAAATAAGAGCTTTCTCGGCAAATTTTCTTCTAGTAATCACTTTATCAAGAGGATCACCAATAATGAGATCTTTTAGGTGATCTCCTTTAAATTTTAATTCCACGGGAAGATCCGAATTATCACATTTGTCTTCTTGAGGAACATTTGAGGTTGATGGTTGATTATTTGAAGTAGAAGGTTGATCATTTTGAGCATCATCTTGAACAATTGGTTCAATAGCATCATCTTCATCACTTTCATCATTGGGTATCCTTTCAACACCCGAAGCTTCATTGAATTTGACATGGATAGATTCTTCAACAACTATGCTAGTCTTATTGTAAACCCGATATGCTTTGCTCTTAGTTGAGTACCCCATAAAAATTCCTTCATCGGCCTAAGGATCAAGTTTGCCCAATTGATCCTTATTATTCAAAATAAAACACTTACACCCAAATTTTTTGAAGTAGCTAATATTTGGAGTTCTTCCTTTCCAAAGTTCATACGGTGTTTTATTTAACTTAGGACGAAGGTAAACACGATTAATAACATAACATGCGGTACTTACGGCTTCGGCCCAAAAATATTTTGGAAGTGAAAATTCATTTAGCATGGACCGACTCATTTCTTGAAGAGTCCGATTCTTCCTTTCGGCTACTCTATTTTGTTGTGGTGTCCTTGGAGCCGAAACATTGTGAGTATATCCCTTGGTTTCACATAAGACTCTAAATTGACCATCAAATTCACCACTTCGATCACTTCGAATAGACTAAATAGTGTCTTCATTTTCATTCTCAATAAGTCTACACAACTTAGCAAACTCATTAACGGCATCGCTTTTATTTGCAAGAAAAATAGCTAAAGTATATCTAGAAAAATCATCGACTATAACAAAAGTGTAATGTTTTCCACTTAAACTAGCCATATCAATATCCCTATACAAATCAAGATGAAGTAATTGTAGAGACTTGGTTCTGGAAATTTCATTTTTTGGCTTAAAACTACTTTTAACTAATTTGTTTTTTGACAAGTGTCACATAAACCAAGGTTTTTAAAATTCAATTTGGGTAGTCCTTTTACATGTTGGTTTTTGTAAATATTTTTCAAATTCTTGTATCCAACATGTCCAAGTCGCCTACGCCATAAACTAGTTAAATCATTATTGGCGACAAAACAAGAAACATTTTGACTAACCAAATCACTTGTGCAAATTTTGTAAAGATTGTCATTTCTATTTACTTCACAAATAATTTTATCATTTTTAAGAATAAGACATTTTTCTTTATTCAAAGTAACATTGTAGTTTGAATCACAAAGTTGGCTAACACTTATCAAATTGAACTTAAGCCCTTCAACTAATAAAACATTACATAGAGAGAAAGAAGAGTTACCAATTTCTCAATTTCCAAGAATTTTTCCTTTGCCATTCCCGAACATGACCATGCCCTCTTCTTGTAGCTTGATGTTGGTAAACAATTCTCTCATTCCGGTCATATGGCGTGAACACCCGCTGTCCATGAGCCATTTTGAATCCTCCATTGTTGTTACAGCCCCTATTACCTATAAATGAATTATTTTTGTGTACCCTATAATTTTGGGGTCCATGGGGGTTAGTTTTGAGACCTTTGGGTCTCCAAAAATAACTAAAGTTATTTTTCAATTTACAATTATTAGCATGGTGTCTAATTTTACCACAATAAATACAAATAAGATTATTGGAACTACTAGCACGTTGAAAGTCGGACCTTGGTCTTTTTTCTTAGAAGCATTTTGAAAAGGTTTATAACCAAGTCCTAATTTAGAATGCTCACTCGTTGTGCATCAAGAATTTTGGTAACCTTATCCGTGCTTAAATTAAAACGATGCACATCCTTTTTCAAATTTTCAACTTGTTTTGTGAGCATTTGTTTTTAGGAATCAAGAGCATGAACTTTAGTAATAGTAATAGCATGAGCACGATCAAGAGATTCATAAGAAGTAAATAATTTCTTTGTCCAATTTGAGCTCTTTATACTCCTTTTTCAAATTTTTGTATTTAACAATCATATTTTGAAGCTCATTTTGCAATTCATCGTAATCACATTGTAATTCATCAACTAAAGAAGAAGATGAAGAATTAGAGCGTACCCCGTTGTTTTCATCGTCTATGGCCATGAGACCATGTTCGACTTCTTCTTCCTCGTCAGATGTGGGAAGGAGCACATCCCATATTTTAGCTTCGGCATTTAAAGCTTTCTTCTTGGGAAAATACTTTTTCTTCTTTTGCTCCTCCTCCGCTAATTTCGGGCAATCGACTATGTAGTGCCTGGGTTTCCCGCATTTAAAACACGAGTTGCCTGGGTTTCACAAATTTGGCAAATTTTTGGACAAGTGCGGCCGTCTCCTCATCATCTTCGTCACTAGCATAATATGAATTGTTAGAAGAAGATGATAATCCTTTAGGAATATTTTGCGTACCCGATTGAGAAGTGGATGGTTTGAAATTTTTCTTCTCCTTAAGATAGACTTCATAAATGATGAGGTTCCCAATAAGTTCATCGAACTTGAGTGTTTCGAGATTTGTGCTTCTGTGATTGCCGTCACTTTTCCGGACCATGAGCCGGAAGAGCATGTAGTACCTTGGTGACCTTATCTTCTTCGGACATGACTTTCCCGAGTGCCATAAGAGGATTGACAATGTTGTCAAGCCTTTCCACCATTTTTGATATGTTTTCACCATCATGCATATTGAAATTTTCAAAGTCTTTAACAAGCATAATTTTTCTTGCTTGCTTTACTTTCTTTGTGCCCTTATATATGGTTTCCAATTTTTCCTATATTTCATGTGCGAACCTTATTCCTCTAATACGGTTGTACTCGGTGGCGGTGAATGAATAATGTAAAATATTTAAGGCCTCAACGTTTAGAGAGAATGACTTCTTGTCGTTGTCATCAAATTCCTTGAAGGTCTTTAGGGCCGTAGTACCATCTTCCAATTTCTTGATTGGTTGATCTATCCCTTCAATGACCGCATTCCAAATATCGAACCCGCACCCTTGTAGAAAGCACTCCATTTGGTCTTTCCAAAATGCATAGTTGTTGGCATTGAATAGTGGGGCTTGCGGTGGGGGCGCGGTGGTAAGGTAGGCTTCGTTCGTAGCCATGGATCTTTCCTCTTTACTCGCGATCCGGAAAGAGCTTGCCAAGAGTTTGGCTCACGATACCACTTGTTAGTCCAAGTGGCTACGATAATCTAGAGGGGGGGTGAATAGATTATGCAGATTTTCGGTGTTTCACCCTCTTTTTCGAATGTGAAGATGATAGAAAGAATGTAAGTGTGGAAAAATAAACAACACACGATGACTAAAGAGCTTCACCCCACCTAGGGATTACGTGCTCTACCACCCCAGTATATCCGGGATGGGTTTCGAAAATGAAAAAGAATTTTATTAATAATTACCAAAATTATTACAACTTCACCTTTGAAGAGTACTACGCTCTTCTTACAACACCACCAAGGAGATTACCACAATCTTCCTTCACATATAAAGAGTACCACACTCTTCAACACCTAAAATCACCCAAGTGTGCTCTTACCACAAGAACACTAACAAGGGTATCTTGCTTTGGATGATATAAACAAATTCAAGATTACAACTCGATAATGAAGTATACAACTTTGAAGTGTAAGTGTAATCAAGAATAAAAGCCTAGTACTCAAGATGTGCAAGTGAAAGACTTAGACTAGAAATACAACAAGAGTATGAAGAACAAAGTTTGGTTGTGTTGTATTGCTTGTGTTGTTGTGTTGTGTCTTGTTGCTTCAAATCTTCCTCTATTTATAGGAGAGGTCTTGAACATTGATAGGCTCCTCTAGGAGAGTGAAATCTGTAAAGAAAATGCAGATTAAATAAAGATTATAGCTATTACAAATCAACTCCACAAAATCAGGAAAAGATGTCTCCCACAAGCTCAAAATCGCCAGATTTTGAGCTGGTCGCCTGTGGGTCGGCCGGTCGAGCAATAGAAAGAATTTGAAAAACAGTCCATTGCGTAGAGACCCACACAGGTCGACCACCCTGGTCGACCTGTCCCTGCAATTTTTCCAGAAGAGTAAACTTTGAGACAAAGAGGCAGGGGAGCGCACATCACCTGGGTCAATTTTTACTGAGAAATGGAAATCTTGAACTTCAGGCATCGATTGACCTAGGGGTCGACCGGTCAACCTATTCCAGGGGGTTTTCGGTCCGTGAAAAAATTCCGACTTCATCTTTCGGGCTCCGTTTTACCTTGATAGTATTTGGTAATTGTTAAAAATACTTTAAAACATAAAAATCACTTTTTGTACCACCCGAAACGAATTATTTTGAATAATAAAAAAATAAACATCGAGAAAATACTCCGAAAAATAATTTAAAACGATTAGGAGTATTTGGACAACAATTGGGGATATTGTTTTGGTGTAAAATACATTTAAACAAAATCATCAAAATCATGATAAAAATATTTATCTAACACCTACATGCTTGTGAGTTTGGTTAAAAATACAATCGCGCGTCGCTGCCGCTCGCCTGCTTGGCTCCGGGCCGTGGGCTTCAAGGCCCTTATACTTTTGGACCAAATTTATTTAAAACCTTTTTAAAATATTAATTAATTAATTCCAACAGGGGGTGCGCGGGCGCGCACCAGTGTGTGGAGCGCACCGCGCGCTGCGAGGTTAGTGTGTGCGCGCGCACCAGTGCGCAGCGCCCACCGCAGACAGTGCGCGAAACTTGTCGCCCACGCACTAGTGCGCGGATGTGCACGTCCAAACTGGTGCACATGTTCGAGCAACCAGGTGCATTTTTTGGCTGTAGACATGTCTTTTCGATTCAAAAAATATATCATTTCCATCGGGCACCTTCATACCTATATATATGAGCCCCCTACAGATGAAATCAGATACAAAAATACAGATAATAAATCAAACTATTTTGCATCTGCATATTGATATTATTTGCTTCAAAAGCTTGAAAGCCTTAAACAATTGTGTTCGATGTTGGTTCCACTTTTGCAAATGCTGCTAAATCGAACCTGTTAAAGTCGTTGTATTTTAGGGACGATTGCCCTGGAAATGTAAGCACTTCGTATAGGGGCAATTTCGTCTTGCAGAGACAATATCCTGGCCTCGACTTAAAATCTTGTCCAATTTTTTCGTTCCAAACACTTTAGCCATCTTCTTGTAAACAGTAAACTATCAAACCAACAATTAATATTTAATTAGAATTTAGCCCAATGGCCCTAGGCATCACTCGCAATGACGAGACCCCAGTTCGAGTACTTGCAATGTGAGGGCCGCACTTTCTTTAAAAGAAAAAGAATAATCTTCCTTGTTTATGAAATTAATATACAAAGGGCGAATAAATTGAATTGAGCCGAACAAGTTATTTAAGTTTATCTAATGTATTATCGAGTTTTTAAAATTGTACGTGTTTGATCATTACTAATTAATATAACCGTGCTTGAACGAATTTGATTTAATTAGTCGAATACGAGTCGAACCCATTTTATCTGTCTTTCACATAATTTATTTTTTTCAACTAATATAATCGTTTGTCAATAATATGTTTGGCTTAAAAAAAACACTAATCTGTATGAAATTGAGCTCGAACTGAGTTGCACATCTTATTTATCAAAATAAAATAACATAATTAAGCTCGCAAAGCAATTTTGACTTCAAAATGCGTTTATCAACTAGCTATAGTAAACTGATTTACTATACATTTATTAACAAGTAGCTAGCTTTTTTATTGAATTAAATTAACCTCAACTTGATAGAGAACATAGTTGTGGAATTAATTTCATGTTCATGTACTCAACAACTATCCGTATTGTTCGTATAGTAGTTTTTGATAACTCATTAATATTTTTATAGTGCTAACGCCTTGTACATGTTGAATGGAACTAATTTACTGAGGACAATAGCTCCTGCTCTCATTCAATGCCGCCAAGGTAAAAGCTTATCGGGATGTGCACGCACTAATTAGGCAAGAGTTAAAAGGTTTTTCGAAATAAGGTGGAATGTGCTATTTATACTTTAACAATAGTTTACAACCGAAATCCTCCTTGTAAAGAGAACAATTATGTTCGACCCCCCAAATCTACTAATAATTCGATCTCTCCCGAATCGAACCCACACGGATGCTTTATATTCAAGATGAGTTCCCACCAAATCTTCACCCATTCGCATATGCCCTGGAGCAATTTGATGGAGCGAGGATATGAACCCACGACCTCCACCCCACAAACAATTTGATGGAGCAGGATTTGAACCCATCATACCTCCATCCCACAATTGTTTGTGGTGGCGGGTGGGCTAAGCCACCTGGTTGAACACATTATAGATTCTTTGCTTGACATTACATGGTTCGAATCGTTTGATGGTTTCAAACCGCTGCTAATATGACAATAATCTAAAGCTTTTGATGCGATACATTTAATAAAATGAAACAGTTGAAAATTCTGATACGAACAAATCGTAAAATCATGGGTAAAATTCACTTTACCCCCTTGTACTATTAGTTTTGTACCAAATACCTCCTATACTATTAAAACCTTCAAATACCTCCCTTGACCAATTAAAATAAGATTGATAGACAACATTACCCTTGAACTATATATAATATTAAATTCCATATTTTTCCTTCTCTATAATTCAATTTCAATTAATTTATCATATCCTCTAATTTATTAAAATATAAATTTATAATTAGATCTAAATTAAATAAAATAACAAAATATAACTTCAACAATATAGAGAAGTTGCATTATTAATTTTATTATAACAAAAATAATATGCATATGTATATATTGCTCTAATAAGTGAACAATTAAATTTAGATAAATCCTGCAAATATTATATCTTTTAAAATTATTTTAATATTATATTTTTTAAAAATTTGATATCATAGCTAATTATTTTAATAGTATATCTATTTAACACTAATCCTTGAAGAAAATTGGAAAAACTAAATAGCTAACTATAATATTAATAGTATTAATTTTTATAAAAAAATATCTCATATAAATACATAATATATTATTTCAAAAAGAACCTTCTAGTTTTTTCCTGTACCTTAAATTTCATAATTGCAATAATATTATAATATTGTACAAGATTTTCTTTTTGTCTTGTTTTCCAATTTGATTTTATTTTACATATAATAAATTACTACACATAGTAAAATGGTGTGTATCATACATGATATAATTATATGCAAAGTTAAATAATATCAACAATTTTCAGTCTAAATTTAAAACTTATTTGCTAAAGCTATATATTTAAAATGATAATAATGAAAATGTACATAGCATTTTTTGAAAATAAATCTAGTGTGGATACTCTATAATATTAATTGAAGTTATATATTTCTTTTTATTTATATTAATTATATTTAAAATTATTTAATTTTATAATTCATTGTTGAATAAAATTTGAGATCAAATAATTTGATATATTTAATTAAAATGTATCAAATTATAATATATAAAATAATAGATGTGCAAAGTAAACTAATATTTTGTTAAATTAAGGGTACTTTTGTCCATTAACATAAATTTTTATTGGTTTAGGGGGGTATTTGAAGGTTTCAATAGTAGAGGGGGGTGTTTGATACAAAGTTAATAGTACAAGGGGTAAAATGAATTTTACCCTAAAATCATCAAATAATTCAAATTATGCCAAATCATGTATCTCATTACTACTAAACCATAACGCAAGTCGTCGTATTTGACACCAATCCATTTACAAATAGGAACACAACTGTTAATCAAATTTCCACTTTTGCAAGTCCTATTTTTGCTGATATTCGGGTTGATTTGGAAAAGTTTATCTGTTATGAAGTGAAACACATGTTGGATCATAATCCAACATTGGGCTTATATGTGAAATAATTATGCATTGTGAACTATCAATTAAGGTTAAATCCATTTTATAGGTGATCAAATTAAGTTTAAGGAATTGGAGTTTAATGTATTTAATAGGGTGTGGGCCTTTAATGTGTAGAGACTTAATGGGTTATTCCTATTTTAATGATGGGCTAAAATAGGATACCCAATATAACACAGTTATATAAAGGTTATGGTCCCTAAGTCACACGTCTACGACATTCTATTCTGCTATCCCATCTTCAGAAAGAAACCTACGGAGAAAACTAAAGGTTCTCTGAAAAGCTTCGAGATGTGTAGATCTAGAAGGCCAAATACCAGGATTCAACTACTGCTATGGAAATCAGGTATGCTTCCGCAATTTAGTCCCCGATTCTTGATAATTCGATATGAACGCTCCTGGATTAAAGTGATGGTGTTCACTAAAGTTTATTCCAACAAGTGGTATCAGAGCCAAGTTCATATTGAGTTATTAAGAATTGAATTAGTTTTTCGGTGCAATTATATTCGGATTGTTGAATTGATATTAAGATTATGCTTCTTATTTCCGAATCAGTTACGGGTTTTTTTGTTAGAAATCAATTTCCGATGAATTTCATGTCAAGATATTTTTCAGTTGGGATTTTTTGACTTGACTATTGCAAACTTTCAGAAATTTGGATCTGGATTTTGGTTTGTGTGTTTTTGGATTCAATCTTTCGGACTTAGCAATTGGGTTCTACGGTTTATTAATTCAATAGTGTATGGAATTTGATATTAAGTCTGTTCCTTTTCAATTTGGATGTACATTACGGTTTCCTTATGTATTGCTGCTGAAATGATATTCTCTAGAATTTCACAAATTGGACGTTTGTTTACTGGATTCAACTGTAGAAGGCAAAAACATGTATAGGACCGTTTTACGGATCCTATTCCGTAAGATGGATCCCCAGTCCGCCCGACCCGCCTGCATATATATAAAAAAAAAAGAAAACTGCAGCTGGATACAAGTTGTGCACGCTGGGCCCGCCCGCGACCCGCCTGGATGGCTGGATCCGCGTGCTTCAAAAAATAAACAAATTTGCCCCAAATTTTAATTGAACCTGTCTCTATACCAAGGCAATGTGCTCTTTTACCGCTAGACCACTGGTGCATTTTGTGCATATTTAGTATAACCATGAATATAAAGCTTCATTATCATCCCTCATTTTAAAAATTTAAATTCTCTAAATAGGAAATGATACTTTATCCGAAAATAGTGATACTTTTGAGTAATAAATATGATACTTTTAAGGTGAACATTGATACTTTAATTTTTACATATTCAAAAAATAAGATTTTTTGATATACTCATTCTAGTCTCATAGCTAATGTTTTTTACATTGAAAAACTGATACTTGTGCTGGAAATAGTGATACATTTGATATTAAATATGATACTTTTATGATTGACAATGGCATTTTAAAATTTAAATTCTCCGAATAAAAAGTAATACTTTATCCGAAAATAGTGATACTTTTGAGTAAGAAATATGATACTTTTAAGGTGAACATTATTCAAAAAATAATTTTTTTTGATGTACTCATTCTAGTCTCATAGCTAATATTTTTTACCATTGAAAAACTAATACTTGTGCTGGAAATATTGATACTTTTGATGTTAAATATGATACATTTGTGATACTTCAATCTAATAATTTTCTAATATGCGACTGTATTAAAAAAAACATGATACTTTATCTCAAAAAATGGATACTTTTACTTATAAAAGTGGTACTTTTAACTCTGTCATATTTATTTTTCTTTTTTCACTGTACTGAATTCATACTTCGTGATTTATTTACAAAAACATGATACTTTATCTCAAAAAATGGATACTTTTACTCATAAAAGTGTTACTTTAGCTCTGTCTTATTTATTTTTCCTTCGTGATTTAAAGTATCATGTTTTTTAATATTGTCACAAATTAGAAATGAAGGAAAGAAGAAAAAATAAAAAATAAATATGATATAGTTAAAGTAACACTTTTATAAGTAAAAATATCCATTTGTTGAGATAAAGTCTCGTATTTCTTAATACTGATTACAAACTAGGAACAAAAAAGAGGAAAAAAAAAAAATATGATGTAGTTAAAGTAACACTTTTATAAGTATCCATTTATTGAGATAATGTATCATGTTTTTTTAATAGACTTGGGTTCAATTCTTAGCCTTTACATTTATAGGTATTTTTAATTTTTCTTTAATTATCAGGCGTATTTATGAATGGGTTTATATAAATTATTATACTAAAATTGCACAATAAGTACTAGTGGTGTAGTGGTAGAACACCACCTTAAGTCTATTAAGGTTGCGAGTTCAATTCCGTGGAGCAGATTTTTTTTTAAATAAAAAGTGCGGGCTGGGCCGTGGGGCGCTCGTCGGGCTGGGTTGGGGCACGGGCGTGGTCGCGGATTGGGCTGGGGGATCCGTCTTACAGAATAGGATCCGTAAGACGGTCCTACAGGAGACCTACTTTCTGTAGAATTGGCCTCTTTTGTGTGATTAAGTTTTCTTGGGATTTTATGGTATTTAGTCAAGTTTGGGGATCTTTTCCATGCTTACGGTTGCCTCGGATTGGTATTTGAGCTCATGTTTTTGTAAAAACAAAGAACTTTTTTTTTTTTTTTTTTTGAGGAAACCAAGTGAATATATTAAAACTTAACAGTCTCTCATCCACAGAACAAGATGAGTAAGTTCGCACGAAAAACACCATAATACAAATTACAACCAGGAAGAGAAAATGCAAATTTAGCTATGTGGTGTGCCATCATGTTGGCTAATCTTGGAATGTGGCGCAAGTTTTGCAGATCGAGCTCGTATGTCGTCAATCACCCTTCCAAGGTATGTGAGGTTCGTTTGTCGCCGATGGTAAGCCCGGGCTAGTAGTAGGCAGTCCGTTTCCACTTTCCACTTCGACACAGGTGTAGCTCCGTAGCTATCTTTAATCCTTCCCGGCATGCAATGGCTTCCATGATGTCGATGGCGAATTCATGTTCATACCGTTTTGAAAGTATTTGTTACTTTCTTGGGATTTTATACTTGAACCTTTCCTTTGATGATCAAGTTTGGGGATCTTTTAAAACCATGCTTACCTAGGTTGCCTCGCTGGATTGAGTATTTGAGCTCATGTTTTTTGTAAAAGATTTCAAAACAAAGAACTTTTGGATTTGAAGGATATATTGGATTTTTTTAAAAAAAAAAAGGATATATTGGATTAAAAAAAAAAAAAGGAATCCTTTGTAAGCCTGTATATTGTACCCACCACCAAACCGCCTCTCTATAAGTCTGTAGCTTTTGCACGCCTGGGGTCCACTGGCAGACTGTGTTCTTCGGTGATCGACTGAGGTGGGTTTTTGGACAAATATGGAGAAGATGGCTTTATTGCAACGAAATAAAGGTTTTTTATGGTCATTTTGCTATTAAAGTTTTGTTTGGGCTTACCTGCTAATAAGTTTTTTAAGGGCTCATTTACTGTTTATGGAAAATTTATGGTTTTATTATAAAAGATTTTAATTTTGAGGTTCAATTAAATTTTGTTTATTTTTAAAATTGGCCTCAAATAATAAGAAAAACCCTATATTAATTGTGATCTTGGAATTTAATTTTAAATTCGAATATTGGTATGGATTTATATATTTTGAGATGAATTAATTGAAGCAACATGTCACCAAAGTGATCTCTCTTGTAGAAATTAATTCATTTTAGAATATAAAAGAACAGCGTGTGTGCAACGCATGTGAATATTAACCTACCCAAAGGAAAGTGAATATTTATCGTGCGTGTGCACTGTGGTAATAAATGCGTGATAATTATTCAGTTTTACATATAAACACTAAATCGGCCCAAAGGAAGGTTTATTGTTTGATATGTTCTTATTATCAGTGTTTGATTACCGCACCAAGATATCAATTACAAGTTAATATTTTGTCCAAAGATGAAATATTAATGGAGTGCCCGTGTCTTGAGATGGGATTTACCATTATTTGAATTTATTATTAGGATTCCGAGATTTATGTGAGCATGATTTGTATATTGTTCATTTTCTGGATTTAAGTTCGTATATTCCTACTTATATTTCTGTCAGCATCAATATAACTTTTATGTTAAAAGGGCACTTTATCTAGAAATGTCACTATAGCTAAGGAATTCCTTGCGCGTATTGAGAAAATATTTGTTGAGAACGAAAGGCTCAGATTAGTACGCTTTTGACCAATATGATATCAGTAAGGTATGAGAATAAAGGCAATATCAATAATAAATTATAGATATGTCTCGTATTGCTTTTGAGGACTTACTAGTGCATTTAGTTTTTTGATATCTCTTTCGACACAGTTTAGCCAGTTTAAGGTGAGTCGACAGTTAAAAAGAGTTTTACTCTCTAAATGAGTCATCTCATACTGCGCTCAGAAAGAGAAAAGGTTAACACAATATGAGACAAAAGGGGCTAATCTTGCCTTAACTTCAAAAAATAAAAGGCAAGAAATTAAAAATATAGAAGGATAAGGTACGCTGCTCAATTATGGTTTGTTTTGAGGTTAACTTAACTTCGGTTTATTGGTACACATGGTGGAAATATTTTAGTTCATCAACTCACACCAGTGTATCTGTTAGGGGTTGTCTCCATTGCCAAAAGCTAAATGATGGTGAAATATACTTCAAAATAGGCAAAGACAAGACAATTATGGTTGAAATAATAGAAAAATATAGATTATTATTAAGTACTGGATTTTATTTGAATCTAGATGAGATGTTTATTTGGAACTTGATTTCTATTTCTGCTTTGGACAAATTCGGTTATTCATGTTCATTCAGAAATTGAACATTTAGCTTATCTCATGATTCAAAATTGGCTAGTTCCAGTTCTTTATAATAACCTTTATTTCACAGACATTATTACTTCATCCAATGAGTCCCTACATTTAAGTACACGAGGTATAAGTAGAAAAACAAACCAACAAAAGAGATTTGTAGCCAATTACATTTCGGGCGTCTTAGAACTTATATATACGGATATTTGTGGACAATTCCCTATGGTTGCTTGGAATGGTCAACAATATATAATAACGTTCATAGACGATATTTTAGATATGACTACAAGTTCTCATTCATGAAAAGTCACAATCACTAGACGTGTTCAAATCTTATAAGGCTGAAGTTGAGAATCAACTCAACAAAAGGATTAAAAACATCACATCTGATCGTGGTGGTGTATGCAACGATAGATATGATGGTTCAAATGAACAACGCTAGGATCGTTCGCTAATTTCTAGAGGAATACAAAGATCGCCCCATAAGACACTAAATCGGGTTTGCCATTATGAATAGTGTTGCTAAAGGACGAAACATAATGCTTAAGGATATGGTGAGGAGTATGATTAGTCATTCTACCTTACCAGAATCACTCCAGGAAAAAGCACTTAAAGCTGCAACATTTATCCTTAGTAAGGTTTCCAACTAAAGCGACTAACAAAATCCCTTATGAACTTTAGACGGGCAAGAAGCCTAGTCTGAAGCACTTGCACGTTTGGGAATGTCTAGTTGAGGCAAGGCCTTACAAAACCTAATGAGAAGAAACCAGACTTAAGGACATTTAGTTGTTATTTTGTGGGATACTCTTAAAAGTCCAAAGGGTACAAGTTTTATGATCCCACAACCAAGGCTATTTCTAAGTCGTTAAATGCCTGGTTCTTTGAGGATGTTGAGTTTGCGGGGGGATATAGAGTTAAGGATTTTGTCTTTGAAGAGGAATACGTCGATATTCCCACAGGTGTTGTTGGCATTGATCGGAATTTCATTCCTGACCTTGTTCAAGACACAAATCAAGACAATGTCGGAGAACCTCCTGTTTCAGAAATTATTCCAGATGAACAAACTCTACAACCTCAAGAACTTATGCTATTGAGGAGATCCACTACGGAAAGAATAAGTGCAATGCCAGATGATTACATTGCATTTCTCAAAGAAATTGAGGTTGGCATTGGAATGGTGGAAGATGATTCAATCAACTTCTATCAAGCCATGGAATGTTCCAACTCTCAAAAGTGGATGGATGCCCATGAATGAATAGATTAAGTCCATGAGGGACAATGACGCATGTGAACTTGTCCCATTGCCATAAGGTGCGAAACTCATTGGTTGCAATGGATATTTAATACCAAGAAAGATTCAAGAGGCAATGAGGGAAGGTACAAAGCTCGTCTTGTCGCAAATGGCTTTACACAGAAAGAAGGCATCAACTATAAAAAGACTTTCTCTTCAGTTTCTTTGAAAGACTCTTTCAGGATTATAATGGCATTGGTGGCACACTTTTATCTTGAGTTACATTAGATGGATGTAAAGACGTTGTTTCTCAATGGTGACATTGATGAGGCAAATTATATGTTGCAACTAAAAACTTTGTGGCTCGGAAGACTCAAAGGATATGGTTTACAAACTTAAGAAATCTATCTATGGACTCAAGCAAACATTTGGATAATGATATTTAAGGTCTCATCTGGTGATCATCTCGTTCGGTTTTGAGATGAATTTGGTCGATGATTGTACATATCATAGGTTCTGTGGGAGCAAGTATAAATTTTTGGTTTTGTATGTCAATGACTTTTTGCTTGCCATCAACGGTATAGACTTATTCCACAACACCAAGAGATTTTTGATTAAGAATCTTGAGATGAATGATTTTGGTGATGTCTCTTTTGTGTTAGGATGCAAATACACCGAGATCACTCTCGGAGTATTATAAATTATCACAAAAGAACTATATTGAAAAGGTCCTTCAAAATGGCATTCAGGATTATAAACCAAATGATAACCCTGTGGCTAAGGGAGACAAGTTCAGTCTCAAACAATGCCCTAAGAATGATTTAAGGAAAATAAAATGCAGAAGATTCCGTACGCGTCAGCAATATGGAGTCTGATGTATGATCATGTATGTACGCAGTTGGATATTGTGTACATTGTAAGAATGCTTGGCGGATATATAATTAAGTCGGGAATATACAATATTTGAAAAGCAGCCAAACAAGTCTAAGGTACTTATGGATAAAGAAAAGTTACATGCTCACATATCAGAGGTCGGATCGCTTTGAGATCATTCGGTATGCCGACTCGATTTTATTGATGTCAAGATAACATGGTATTTAAGTTGGCTTATGTATTTCTGTTAGTTGTGGAAGAGTTCTAAACAGTCTACGATATAGACTCTTTTACCATGGTAGGAAAATTCATAGCGTGTTATGGAACATCCAAATCATAGATTATAGTTGCGAAAGTTTGTCACGAGGATGCGTATGTAGATGGTATTAAGATACCACTAAGTTTGTGACATTGAGTCAACAACGCTATATTCCAAACAACAGGAACTCGACGAAGAGTAAACATAAAGAGATCAAGTTCCTGATTGTTTAAGAGATAAGTCAAAGTGGACAGGTGTCTATAGAACATCGATATAAACTCCATAATTGCGGATCCGTTTACTAAGGGATTGCCACCCAAAAGGTTTCATGAACTTTGTTGTTCATATGGGTGTCAAATTAGTTCAGGATATATTCTTTTAATGTAGACACATTTTTAGTTACTTCAGTTTAAGGTTTTACTCTGCAGAGTTAAAATTTCACTATATTCAAACTTTGATTCTGGCATATGGTTTGATCTCACTAAGGTAAGGTGGACCAGTTGGAAATAGGCATGTTAAGATCACATTGCATGAAATTTCCATGCTACACATCCATATCATGATCCATGTCTTTAATTGTGTTGGCATATGTGACCATTGATGGGTCGAGTTACGATAAAATGTATTAAAGGCCGCTTTGATCCTATGTTGGTACGATTAATGGACCAGATTGGTTACAGATACATTTGGTTATGACAACAAAGTTGAGCTCATATGGTTATTTTTACAATACATAATTATAAGGTTACACATATAGCCCAAGTGGGAGATTGTTGGATCATAATCCAACATTGGGCTTATATGTGAAATAATTATGCATTGTGGACTGCAATTAAGGTTAAGCCCATTTTATAAGTGATCAAATTAGATTTAAGGAATTGGGCTTTAATGTATCTAATAGGGTGTGGGCCTTTAATGTGTAGAGAGTTAATGGGTTATTCCTATTTTAATGATCGGTTCACAACGAACATAGGCCACAAACAATCACACTTACAACAAAATTTTCACTTAAAAATGAAAATTTTGGAATAATCACAACCAATCACAACTTTACCTGTTGGGGACAAAAACAGTATTTTATAAATTAAATATATAATTCATTTTACATATGTTTATTTAATATTAATTGGCTAATGGGCTCTTAATAAATAAATCGGCCCAAAGGAGTCCGGGTTTGGCCCATCGGCCGATTTCTCCTAAGTGGATTGGCCCATAGGCCAAATTCTCTTACACGGCCCATAGGGCCCATCTTCCAGGTATAAAAAGGTCTATTCTATTATCTGTAAGTAAATTAATGAATTATTCTCCTACGCATTATTTTACAGTATTTGTTTACTGTTATTTCTGTCATTTACCGTGCTGACTTGAGCGTCGGAGGGACCTCCCTAGGACAACCCCCGGGGCCCTCTAAAATTTGCGTGTGTGTGCAGGCAAGTTCCTATCAAAGGATTTCCCAACTCAAGAAGAAGAAGACGAGAAGACTTCCCCTTCGGGAAGAGGAAGAAGATAAGACTTCCCTCTGGAAAGAAAGCGACATGAAGACTTCCCTCTCGGGAAGAGGATTTTGGTCAACCTCATTGACTTGGTGATTTGCCTTAAAAAGCAGCATCATTTTGGCGCCGTCTGTGAAAGAGTCAAAGTAAATAAAGATGCAAACTCGATCGCAATCAAGTGAAATTGGATCTCAAGATGCATGCCGAGGCGCCGAAGACCAGCAAAAGAAGGACCGCCTGGAAGACGAGAAGCCAGCCCTCCTCCTCCTGGAGGAATGCCGCCCCCTTTTTCGTTCGCAAGAGGGGTGTCGCCCCCTCCTCCTGGGAGGGCTCCTCCTGTTGAAGAAATTTGTCTATCCCGGGAAGCCCTCCAGGCTCTCCTGGATGAAGCTGTCCGTAATGCTTTAAGACATCAAGCCGCAACAGATGCTACATGAAGACCACCGCGGGCTCCGCCCGGCGCTGAAGACCCTGACCGGGATGATCAAGATGAGCAAGAGGAATGTCACGGTGAAAATCAGAATTGTGAAGATCCGCCACCGGTTGAAGAATCTCAAGCAGTGTAGCCTAGCCTAGCCAACTCGCAGGCCATGACATTGATGAAGAGGAGCCCTTTGGCCTCTATGATTTTGTCTAAACCATTGCCATCAGGAATCAAGACCTCCAACCTACCGGAGTATGATAGACTGGAGACCCGTAAGAACACTTGGACAAATTTGACGCCAAGGTGGATCTCTATGACATGACGAATGCCTCCTACTGCAAGGAGTTCCGCACTAAGCTGATGAAGAGGGCACTACGTGGTTCAATCAACTCTCAGTAGGATCTATATCCGGGATGGATAAGCTCACTAGAACTTTTATGCAGCAGTTCTCCATCAACATAAGATGTCCCAAGACTATCACTCACCTCTTTCAGGTGAAGCAAAAGGAAGGAGAAACACTACGAGAATTTATGAAATGGTTCATGGAAGCCGTCAATGAAGTTGCCATCGTCCAACACGAGACCTTGGCTGGAATATTACAACAGAGCTTATGCTAGGGGCGTATAAAGGAATCTATAGCCCGGAAGCCTCCATTCAACATGGAGGAGCTATTAAGCCGAGCGGAGAAGCATATTCGAGTGGAGGAGTCCACCAAGCCTGAACACGGAATCAAGCGCAAGTCCCGGGAAGAAGATAAGAACTCGTCACAGAAGGGTCCAAGAAAGGATCATGGGCAAAGCTATACTCCTCTCAACCCTCCAGTAATAGAGGTGTTAATAACCGCCCAGAAGAAGGGGATCATCGATCCCCCACAACCATTGAGGAACAATCCTTCGCAGACACATTCTAATTTATACAATGATATCACGAGACAGGGGCACACCGGAAGACTGTTTCATCTTGAAGAAGGAGATATATCGACTCATCCAAAAAGGTCACCTCAAGGACTATGTGGATCAAAGTGAGTTTTGTCGAGATCCAAGACCGCATGAAGAGAACCTCCACAAGTCCAGCGCCGCTCAGATTGCCAGAGGGAGGAGAAGCGCGACAATCATATTATCGGGGTCATCAATTTGATATCCGGAGGCAAAGGACGCTCGGAGTGCTCTCCGGAATGTAACAAGGAAAGAAGAGGGCGACTCGAGGAGCACCCATCCAAGAGAATAATCGTGGAACATCCTCAAGCCAAGGGCATGTATATCACCTTCGACACTCAAGACTATATCTCGAAAACCCAAGTTTGCCTTGACGCCATCGTCATACATGTTTTATTAGCCAATTTCATGGTCAAGAGGTCTTGGTAGATACCAGGAGCATAGTGGACGTTATATTTCGGGAAGCCTTTGACAAAATGAAGATCGACCCAGCGCAAGTAGTTCCCATTTTGGCACCGTTGATTGGCTTCATTGGAGAGGTAATCAAGTCCTTAGGAGAAATCAATTTGCTGCTCATATTGGGCATGGACGCCCCACATCAAATCACAAAGATGGTCCGTTTATTTATGGTAGACGATCCCTCTCGTACAATCTAATTTTGGGAAGGCCAAGCTTGAACCAATTTTGAGCCATCCCCTTTACGGTGCACTTGAAGCTGAAATTCCCCACGGACTGGGGGATAGGGAGACTGTTGGAGAGATCAAGATGGCTCGAGAATGCTATGTGGCCACCTTGAAGATGAGCAAGCGCCTGAGACCGAATGATGAAAGCACCACACAGCCATAGACACCAGCTCTCCATAGACTCCCGGGGATTTTGGTATTTGATTATTTTCAGTTTATTTCTGCCGAAGAGGCTTTAATATTTACATTTCAGTTATATTTCCGCTCACAGGGCGTAAAGCTTTTCATTATAATGAATAAAAGCACTTTCACATTTCTACTTTAATGTTGTGAATGCAGTTAATGGCCACACATGGCCAGGGTGCAGTTAATGGCCACATATGGCCTGGGCCAATGATAGGGGTCAATGACCAATTAGATACTCTCCTTAACAAACCCTATCTTTTCGGCTAACACCCCGGATAGGAGGGGCCTTCTCACGGAGGTTCTAGAAAATTAACCTCGCCTAGATTAAACCCCGGGTGGGATGACCCCTTTCGGCTAAGTCCTCGAATGGGAGGGGCCTCCTCATGGATGTCTTAGTAATTAACCTCTCCCGAATAAGATCCTGGGTCGGATGAACCCTTACAGCTAAGACCCCAGATGAGAGGGGCCTTCTCATGGAGGTCCTAGTAATTAACCTCACCTGGCTAAGATCCCGGGTGGGATGACCCTTTCTGGCTAAGACCTCGGATGGGAGGGGCCTCCTCATGGAGGTCCTAGTAATTAACCTCACCCGGCTAAAACCCCGGGTGGGATGACCCCTTTTGGCTAAGACCCCGGATGGGAGGAGCCTCACTGTTAGAAAGATTTATGTTTAGATTTTGATGATACCATGTAAAACTTAGATTAGGAAGTTGGCACCCCATTTTGCTATGTAATTCAACTTGTAATAGATAGGGCTGAATAAGCTGAGTTGGAGTCAGCTAAGTTGAAGATTACAAGAGTCCATTGAAGATTGAAGAGGTGACCCAACTGTGTGTCAGCTGTGTGAAGTCAAGTGAAGGATCAGTCAAGTGACAGAAAAGCTATCTCAGTCAGCTGATTGACAGCTAAGTTATTCCAAAATGATTGAAATCGAATGTCAAAGGGGTATGCAGCAGAAAAGACTTGAAGAAAGCTGAAAGAGATCCGTTGTCAACATAAGTCAAGGTTTTTCTGGAAATAGGCCTGTGTCAGGCTGCCAATAATAAAGTTGTTTTGGTGAAAGAGTGCAAAAAGCAAGGAACCAATAGGATGTACCTGAAAACCTGCAGAGATTAAGGAAAGGATGCAGAGCATTGAATTCATGGTATGATCCTCATTAATGCTGCAAGACAAGACAAGCCAACAACCTACGAGTGAGAGTTGAAATGTGTGTCTATCTCTTCAACGGACATAATTTCAAATCTACACTATAAAAGGCCGAGGAAGCAAGTGAGAGAAGGTTATTGAGTTTATTACAAGCATACAAGCAATCAAGCAATAACCTGCAAATTCTCTCAAGCTTTCAAAGATATCCTTAAGCCTAAATTCGAAGGAACTCAATCCAATACATTCAGTGAAGGAAAGATTACTTCACCAGTTGAAGAGAAAATCCTGTTTAAAGAACAAAAGGGGTCTATTCTCCAAGGTTGAAGGAGAAGTAGTAAGGTTCAAGTTCGAACTAGAGGCTTTAGACTCGTTGGAAGGTTGTGTGATCAAATCCAAGAGTTTGATGGAGCTGAAGTAGCAAGACAACCTTTTGTGAAGAAGCGAGTCCCGAGCAAATCGGGTGTGATCGAAGTTGACTCGGACGTTGATCGCTTTGTGACTAAGATCTTGTTACCTAGTGGATTCCTCCGGAGTTGGAGAAGAGTGGATTATAGGAATTACCCCATCCTCGAATCACTATAAAAATTGCGTTGTGTCTTATTTACTTACAACACTTTTATTTCTTGCATATAATTTTATATCTGCTGCTAAGTTATAATTGTTGAACTCAACTGATAATAACAATTACTAAAACAAGTGTTGCAAAACAAGTTTAAAACTACAAGGGTGAAAAGTCTTCCACGAACAAAACCAAATCAATCATTATTCTAAGTGTTAGGCGACAAAGAAATAAGTTGTACTATCAACAAATTTCGAACGAGTCTGTTGAGTGGGTAAGTTTGTTGAGTAAGCCAACCTAGCTATCCCTCAAGGACTAAGCTGATTTGTGTAAAAATCTGAAAATATTTAAAAGGACTAATCGAAAATTTGGTAAGGTTTATTCAACCCCCCCTTCCTAAACCTTACTACTCACCGCTTGTGACCTACAAGTGGTATTAGAGCGGTTGGTTCATTGAGCCTTCCGCACTAGTTACTGAACTAGATCTCATTCTTTTTCAAAAGAATCAACACTTGATTTTTTAAAGCTTTTATTTCAAAAGCAAAGTTATTATCATGGAAGCAAATCTAACTCGAATTTCCATGTTTACGAAAATTCGTATGCAGGCTCATCTATCAGCCATGCATGATGAGATGTGGCTAGTGATTGAGGATGAGCCACCGCAAATTCTAAAGGTCAACATCATTGTAAGAAGAGCACCTCTTTTGAAGGAGAGGATGCTTGCAACGGCCTGACCGCTATGGTTGAAAAGCCTCGTTGTGATTGGACCAACGAAGATAGAAAGAGATACAATCTTGACAATGTCGCCAAGGACATTCTTTATAAAACCTTGGATAAGGCTATGTTTAATAAAGTCAAATCTTGAAAATCAACCAAAGAAACTTAGGAAAAACTCACTTTGATTTGTGAAGGGTCTGATCAAATCAAAGAAAACAAATTAATCATTGCGAGTCAAAAAATTTGAAAATTTTAAAATGATTGCAGGTGAATGTCTGAACCAGCTGGATGCTAGATTCACAGAAATCACCAATGAACTTTCAGCTCTGGGAAAGGAGTACACACAAAAGGAGATGTGTATGAAGATCCTAAGATCTCCCCACCGAGTGGGGGAAATGAAGGTCATGGCCCTGAGACATTCCATGGATCTCTCCAAAACATCTAACCATGAGTTATTCTCTCACCTTAAAGCATAAGAGTTTGAGCTGAGAAGAAAGGAACAAGAGGAGACAATCTGTGCCCAAGACAAATGTGCACTCATGGCCAGCGAAGGAAAGAAAGTTGAGCCAAAAGAGATAATCGACAAAGAAGAGATTGCCCTAATGGTAAAAAAGGTTCAACAACTATAAAAGGAACAAGGGTGAATCCTCAAGAAGACACTCAAAGACCCTCCAAAGCAAGGGAGGACAGACCACCCAAGAGGGTCGAACATCAAAGAACCGAGTATCGTAGAGCCGATAATCAAAGGATTGATATAGCTAACTTGCAAAGAGCCGAGAACCGGGTTGGAACTCGAGTAACCGAGACATTTTGCCGTTGACTGTCCTTATCCACCATTCAACAAGTACATAAATGAAGAGGATAGAAAAGTCTTCTCGAGAAAGAAGACAAGAAAAGAAGAAAGCCATATTGGTACATTGTTGAGATCACTGAAACAACCAAGTGCAAAGAACCAGCAGACTCAGTTAGTAATAAAGCAGAATAATCAAGTGACACAGAGGAAGAGGCTTTAATCTGCCTCATGGCCAAAGAACAAGATTCAAAAGATCAAGAAGATGAGGTACACTCTAACTCATCTCATTCAGATTCTAGTGATAGTGATTGTGACACAAACACTTCATTACCCATAATTCTTTATGATTCAATTGGCAAAATGATGAAAGCTTTTGAACACATCAAAACCTCTCACACACTATTAAATGAGGAAAATAGCCATCTTAAATGCCAAAACTCACAGCTAACTAAAGAGCTGAGTACTCTAAGTCACATAGCTGATGAGAATACTAAGTCAAGGTCCGAAATTGCCAAGATCCAATCGACTTAGTCGCTATAGAAAATAAGAAAAAGGATCTTAAAAATGTGATTGCTTCATTCAAGAAAGCATCCAAATCATTGGATGAACTTATAATGATTCAAAAAAAGTGGCGATAAGACAAGCATTGGATTTAAATCCTTTGTGTATGCTCAAGTCCCAAGAGTGGTTATGGAAAAAGGATCCTCAAGAAATGGGGGAATCCAAAAACCCAAAGCCATATATGTTGCACCTACACCCACTCAAAAACACAATCACAACCATACTGGCCTTGGATGCAAGGGAAAAGGCAAGAAGCCGGTAGAGTATGCTGACAGGACAGCTGAAACCAAATTCAGAAAGGTCCATCAGTAGACTCCAAACAAAAATACTCTGTGAAATCTAAACAGAGCTAACAAACCCCCCAGAGATTTTAGCAAAGAAAATCATATGATGGGAATGATAGAAATTATCCAAGCCAAGTTGATTGTAATAACCAAGTGAGATATCACTCAAGACCTATGGGATACAAGCCAAAGTGGCAAAGACCTCAACCTCATCAAAGGTCATTCCCAAGGCAAAAGAGCTATAATCAGCACACATATACACCCAGGCACAAAACCAAACATGCACAAAAATTCCACTATTACCCCAAGAAAGCAAATGCTCAAACACACGCACAAACATATAGACAAAAGAGACAACTGTATGATCCTAAAACCCCCAAGCAATTTGCTAATGTGCATTATAATTATGGAACCGATAGGTGGCAATCTTTTAGAGTCGATCATCCGTCGTAGGTTTGTTGGAACACCTTATAGACTAACCCCTCGGGACCTGGCAAATATGGGTACCTAAAAACTATTTTCCTTGATTGCAGTTCAGAGAATAATTGAATACCAAGGAACCTGGTACATGGATAGTGGTTGTTCCGTATACATGATAGGAAACAAGAAAAATCACAAAATTCAAGGAAATCAAAGGTGCAAAAGTCATATTTGGAGAAAATGCGCCCAAGGGATATCAAAGGCACATGATCCATTAAGAAAAATGGACTGAAATCACAGATGTTGCATATGTTGAAGGCCTCAACTTCAATCATCACCCAACTCGCCCAACTCTGGACAAAGGCGAAATCACATCATGGATGTTGAAGGCCTCAACTTCAACTGACAAATGACAAAGGCTACGATGTGGGATTCAACATGGGAGTTTGCCAAATCAAGGATGTCAAAACAAATGAAATAGTACTTCAAGGAACAAGGTAGAAGAACATGTATGTAGTTGATTGGTCAACTGCTACACCAAGCACATGTCTTCGCTAAGAAAGAGTACAACCGAATCAAGTTGGTTGTGGCATAAGAAGCTAAGTCATCCAACTTCAAGACAATCAACAAGCTTACAAGGAGTCATCTTGTGGAAGGATTGTCTGACTCATTATATAAGAAAGAAAGCATTTGTGATGCATGTCGATGGGAAAGCAAATAAATCATCTTTTAAGGATAAGCCAAGTCTTTCTTCAACAAGAATATTGCACCTATTGCATATGGACTTATTTGGTCCTGTTGAACCAACCAATATTAGTGGAAAAAATACACCCTAGTGGTGGTGGATGATTATTCAAGATATACATGGACTATCTTCATGTGTAAAAAGAAGGAAACCTTGCAAAGTTGCCTCACCGATGAGAAGAGTCAAACCATCATAAAGATAAGGTCCGACAGGGAACTAAGTTAGTCAATGGGACCAAAACCAAAACTCAGTATTGTGTTGAAAATAGTATTTCTCATGAGTTGACAAACAAAGAAACTCCACATCGCATGGAGTGGCTAAAAGAAAAACATAACTCTTAAGGAAGTTCGAGAGAGGACCAAGTTAGTCAAGCCGGTTTGTCTAAGTGATTTTCTCAAGCCATTAATACTTGATGCACTCATAATAGGTGTATGATTAATGTGCAAATTGTCAAAACCCCTATGAAATTTGGACAGAGAGAGAAGCCAAATGTTGGATATTTTCATATCTTTAGATGTAACTTCTTCATCCACAACAATGGCAAGGACAATCTAAAAGCTTTTGATGCTAAAGCTGATGAATGTATCTTTTTGGGATACTGAACAAAAAGACTATGGTCACAGAAGAATATATCACCATGTGGTTTTTGATCAACCCAATGTGAATGGAGAAGACATAGATGAGTTAGATGAGAAGAAGAATCAGCCAACTATGCAGAAGAGTTCCTATGCCAAGGTGTGAGAGCACTCAACTCGATGATTATGAGATAGTGAATCTCGAGACCGCTGGAAGGTCTGCGCACCGAATGATGATGAAGAAGTTGTTCAAGGCAACTTACATGCGAGACGTCTGAATCCAGCAGACTTACTCCAACCAGATGTGAGATGGCTGAGAGACCATCCACCTGAGTTGATTATTGGAAATGTTAGAGATGGAGTAAGAAATGATCCGAGCCCAACACGAATCTAAGTTTATTTGTTTCATTTCCCAGATAGAGCCTAAAAATATGTCTCAAGCAATCGGATGACACACATTGATTCAAAGCTATGCAGAAGAGTCAATAAGTTTGAAAGGAACAAAGTTTGGGAATTGGCCCAAAGGCCTACCCACCAAAATTTATTGGTACTAAGTGGGTATTTAGAAACAAGATGATTGAGTAAGGATCTATTATAAGAAACAAAGCAAGATTGGTAGCCAAAGGATATTGCCTAGAGGAATGTATAGATTTTGATGAAACCTTTGCTCCTGTTGCTAGATTGGAAGCAATTAGGATATTTCTTGCTCATGCTGCACACAAGAACTTTATTGTGTATCAAATGGATGTGAAAAGTGCATTTTTGAATGGACTTTTGGAAGAAGAAGTCTATGTGGAGAAACCTCCAGGTTTTGAGCAGAAAACTATTGGAGATAAAGTCTACAAGCTCAAGAAATCTTTGTATGGATTGAAACAAGCACCAAGAGCCTGGTATGACACATTGTCTCAGTTTCTCATTGACAATGGATTCACCAAAGGCAAGATTGATAGAACACTCTTCAGAATTCAAGACAGGGAGAGTATATTGCTTGTTCAAATCTACGTGGATGACATCATATTTGGATCCACAAATAAAGAGTTGTGTGACAAGTTTTCAAACCTCATGTAAGGAAAGTTTGAAATGAGTATGATGGGAGAGTTGACTTTCTTCCTAGGTCTTTAATGAAGAAATTTTGTATGGTAGAGAAGTCATCAATGAAGATTCCCATGAATACATCGATCAAAATGGATATGGATGCATATGGAAAAGTCAGAGATCAAACCGGATATAGAGCTCTCATTAGATCATTGCTATATTTGACAACAAGAGGCGTACATCACCTTTGTTGTAGGTGTATGTGCTAGATTTCAATCGCACCAAAATTGAGTCACATGATCGCAAAAACGCCAAGAGAATCCTAAGATATTTAAAGGGATGCCAAGAAGTTGGCTTATGGTATCCAAAAGATGGAGGATTCAGTCTGATTGGCTACTCAGACTCAAACTATGTTGGATGTAGAGTGGACAAGAAAACTATATCCGCACTTGTCAAATGCTTGAAATAGACTAGTTTCTTGGTTTAGCAAGAAACAAATTCAATAGCTACATCCAAGTCAAGGCAGAGTACATAGTCAGAGTAAAAAGCAGCCCAAGTTCTATGGATGAGGCAACAACCGAGCGATTATGATATAGAAGAAAAGGAAATTCCAATTATGTGTGATAACACTAGTGCTATTGCAATTACTCAAAATCCAAAGTTGCATTCTAGAACTAAGCACAATGATGTCGATATCACTTAATAAGAGATCATGTTGAAAAGAAAGACATCACTTTGGAATACATCTCAACCGATAAGCAATTAGCCGATATATTCACTAAGACATTATGTGAATCAAGATTTGAAGAGCTTAAGAATGAGCTAGACTGATTGAGCCGAGTTAAGAGACTTAGAAGACTCAATCAATAGAGTCAAAGAAAATAGATGAAAAATAGCAAAATTTCATTTCCAAATGTGAAACCGTCAAGATGGCTAGTCAACAGTATCGAGTTAGGCGACAACAGTGATCATCAATGAGAAGAGAGAAGCGAGTTAAATCACTTTTGGAAGATAGCCGAGTTATTTATGAGCTAAGTGATAAAACGCATTCATTTTCTCGCGAGCGAAATATTTTTTGGCATTACATCATCGTAATTATGGTGTCGAATAAAGCCCGCATAACGCTTGGCCTATGATTGATATAAATGCTACCGCATTTAATGCGGGAAATTAATACGGTTTCAAGCTTTTAATCTCAACCGTTGATCTTGATCAATATTTTCAAATTCTTATAACTCGTCCCCTCACATCCCTTATATACCAAATTTCTCTCTCTCGAACTAAGGCAAAACCCTAGTTCTTACAACGCTCGGTTCAAGTTTTTTCACCATTCATTTTCTAGAAATGGCTTCAAGTTATGATTTTATAAAGATGGCTGAGAAGATCTATTCCGATTCCATGGTGGATTTTGACGGGATAGTGAAGTAGGGGGCTGACAAAGCCCTTGCCAAGAAGATAACTGCTAAGTTAGAGAAATCTGGCCTCAAGCGATTTCTCACCAAGGAGTTCTCGCATACATACCTTGAAGAGGTAGCAATGTTCTACATGAACACTGAGGTTCACGATGGAGAGATAAGGTCATCCGTCCATAGCGCATACATCAAGATAACTGCTGCGGATTTGGCTACTCATTGCCACCTTTCTTCAAGTGGGATGAAGGAGATTACTGAAAAAGACGTGAACCTGGCTGTGGCATGGAAGGAGATCACCAAGCCAGAGTCTGATGCTAAGGCTATTTACATAGCCAAGAAGTCGTTAATCAAGGAAGACTATCACAAACGATGGATGTCGCTTTCCAAATGTGTGGACATGAAGTTTGGCAGCTTCAACCGATTGTCTCGACGGTTGATCGTCATGGTCGCGATTATGGAAGAGAAGAATGTGAATCAAATGAGTTCATCTTCAACCAAATCGCCAGAACATTATAAACAAGACCATTAACGATGTTGGTCTCTGCTTTGTGAGTTCGCCGGGTATGGCCTTGGGATTGGCCACTTGATGGAGGTGAAGGGGATTCCGCCGAGCATGGGAAACCTTTCCACGTAAACAAGAGAATGTTCAATGTAAACCTCTTAGGTGCTCGAGACAAGCACATGCATGAATAGCCGACACCAAAAGGTGAGTCGATTGATCCTATCCCGCAGGACATCGCTACAACCGCCAAAGCTCCTTCTCCAAAGCCTATTCAAAAGAATAGAGAGCTACAATAGCAAAGCCTGCCCCTGCCCATGTAGCCGCTGAAAGCAAAGCAAATGCCTCTACAAATCGTCCAAGAACTCCGATTTTGTCCCAAAGAAATGAGATCGAGAAGAAACCTATTGTACCTTTTCTAGTCGTCAAGAAGAAGCGCATTGTCGTGCCAATGAAGGGAGCTGCATTGAAAAAGCTAAAAACAGGAAAAAAGGCCAAATGAAGGTGATTGGTAAAACAATCGGCCTTGGAAAAGCCAGCCGAGTCTGGCACTGAGCCTGTGAAGGAAACTGCTGAAGTCGAAGAACAACAGTCTAAGGAAGCTGAAGGTGGTGAGGAAACCACCACTGAAATTGAGAAGACTACTGATGTAGGTCAGTAGACCGAAGAAGAAACAGTTGTTAGTGAGGCAGATGAAGAAAAAGAAACTGAAACAGCTGACCAAGGCGAGGAGTTGGTTGTACGCTCCGCTCAGACATATGCTCAAACAGCTGAAGAGTAGAGGGATCCCTGTGAGACCATGCTGGAGGATGATGACCTTATGATGTTATCTCCTGCATATCCAGATATTCAGGAGAGTTAAAGAACGTGGAGTGCCTGGAAGAATACCTCTAGGCATCAATTCGAAAGCCCTGAATTCATTGAGGAGGAAGAATACCTCCTTGAATTTTTGGGAGATGTTGGTGCACACACTGCCTTGGATGAAGACCGCTGCATCAATATTCTATTCGACAAGAAGGAGAATGAGAAGCTCAAGGCTATTGAGAAGGAAAAGGCTATTGAAGAATTAAAGAAGCTTCATTCTTATGCTTTCACAGACGCTCCTGAGCATGCCTTAGAACCAGCTGACAGCAGTGACATCGATGTCGAGGAAATAGACCCTGCTGAGGCAGTGGAAAAAGCTGAGTTCAGGCAAGCTATAAAGGAATCCAAAGAGATGCACGAGCAAAGAATGACAAAGGGCCTAGGAGAATCTTCCTCTATCATGATTACTCCAAGCCCAGATATGGAGATGGTGCAAACCATTGATGCTACCACATCTCCTCCGTGCACTCGATGATGAAAGTTCCGGAAAGTTGGCGATTAGGCTAAAGAAGGTGATGAAGAGGGCGCCTTAGCTAAGCCACTCCCCTGAAGAAGGTGTTGAGACACCGCCTAACGATCGAACACTCAACTCGGAAAACAAATTGGTCTCGGGTTTCTAGTGACTCCATCGCTGAGACTCACCGGGTGCGCCACTTGAGGGGGAAACTCAAACCACCCCAGCTGGTTCGGAGGAGGCAGAGGGAGAACAAAATCAAGAAAATTTAGGAGGAGAAGGTGAGACTTTCACAGAACATCAGACTGTCTCAAATTGAAACTTCGGTTGCCATGCAAATGATGAAGTCGCCGATGCAAAAGGAAAAAGATGAAATCGAGGCCACGGAGTTGAGATTCTTGGCCATGGAAGTGCAATCGAAGGAGTTGGGACTCGAAGGATGCCACCAAAGACCCCAAAGCAGCCTCCGCTTCATCAAGGGATTGCCGAAGACACCGCTGCAGATTGAGACTACAAAAAGGAATGTCAAGGCCCATCGCCAGCTTGAGATTGCCGAGGGTAGTGAAGGCCTAGAGGAGGTTGAGACATCCCTAGGTAAAAAGGTTGTTGAAGAAGTGCCACCCCTCAAGAAGAAAAAAAAACATCAAGAAGAGGAAACCAAAGGTTTCTACATGACTCCCAAGAGAACGCAGATGTTGAGTTCTTGGGAACTGATGACTAAGCTGAGTCCACTCCAATTGAGAAATCATCCAAGGACAAAGTTGTTGAGGAGGCTATGGCAAAAAGGAGGCAAGCCAGTGAAAAGGCTGCTCCTGTTAATTTCACAATGGTTGATGGACCACCCCCAATGGTGCCATCACCCTCCAATGACGCTAATGAGTTAGCCGAGGATAAGACAACTAAAAAAAAAGATACAACTGATGTCGGAGAAAGATGTTAAGACATCTTAGGATCGGTCATCTCCGCAGGCTAACATAGTTGCACAAGATGCCGATGACGCTGAGACAACTGAGGCACATAGAGCTGAGAAAATTTTGAAGGAAAATGGAAAGGCTCCACAGGGCTAGGACATGGAAATACCTATTTTTACTGAGGATTTTTTTGCCGACTACTTTCCTTCGAGGCGCATGTGCCTTTGGAAAGCAGAGTCACCGAAAAAGTGCTAGATACACCATCCAAGTCCCACCAAGAACTTGAACTCCCCGATACTACTATGGTGCCGATTGGGTTCGATTTTGATGTTGTGTGGCCCTTCAAGGCCATTTGTGCGTAAATAGAAAATATGGAGCATGGATTCACATCACTCAACCAATGGTATGACAACCGTGATGCAAACATCATAGGATATATCCGAGGAGCGCTTTTGAGAATAAGGGAATGAATTGGGCAGACTAAGTCACTAAGGCGTGAGCAGTCATATTACTTTAAGTCTTTATTTGCAAAAATGGTGATCCGAGTTTAGACAATGCCAAATTCCAAAGAAATACGAGAGAGACCACATGTTTAGGATGGATCAATCTCACAAGAGTGACATGGAGTTGCTCAAAGCTCAACATAAATCGAACTTAAGATGGAGGCCAACATGGAATAACAAATCAAGGTGCTCCAAATCGAGATAAAGCGATGGCAAAGAGATAATGGCTCGGGATCTCGAATTCCAAGCAAAGATACTCCACGACTCACGACAAACAAGATATGACAAACATCAAGATTGATCTACTCCTTGGTGAGTATTCCCTCGCTTGGCTCTACCCCTTGGTGATAATGCCAAAAAGTGGGAAGATGAAAGTAAGCGAAGCAAGAACAGAGGAGTGATAAGGATGGAAGGAAAGGGGAAGCAAGCAAGGGGAGGCAAGTGAAGTGAAGAAGCCACCCTTGAAGATTATGTTTGCTAACCCCTCAAAGAGAGTAAAGTGACCTCAATTCTCAACCAACTACCTAAAGAACTCGTCCCAGCTTAGAGAAAGTCGATTTGGCATAGAAAAAGTCAAGACAAGCCATTGAAGCCGAATTCGAGAAGGTAGTAAATATTCTCGAAGAATCAAAGATATAAAAGCAAGGTATGATGGCCCCCAACCGGATTGCTCAAAGATTCCCACCGTAAGACCTCTCGAGAAATCACAATAAATGATGCATGATCTAAGCCGAGATCCCTAGAGGAGTTTAAAACTCTAGTTGCAGAAGTTTATTTCAAGAACATGACTCTACCCTATGTGTGGGACTTGTACTGGGAGAAAGGACTCGACTTATGCAAATCATCTGATAAGCAGCAGAGTTCAAGCAGTCAGCCGACTAGCAAATCACCTGTACAATACACTTCTAGAGGAGAAGCTGAGTGGCACCAACGAAGGGGAAGGTTTGGAAATAATGGAAGAGGCAGAGGTACTCCACCACAACCAGGACCAACAGATGTCAGATATGTTGATCAGCAGAAGAAGGGAATCAACTACTGGGCTGGGTATGATACTCTTGCTAACATTGAAGTGGAAAGAAAGAATGGAGAGGCAAGGAGGAGACAGGAAGCTGAAAATGAAAGGCTCCACCATGAATGGGTGGAAAGGCAGAGAAGGAAAGACCCTGCTGCTAAATGAGCTTATGAAAAGAAGAAGAGAGAGGAAGAAGACAAGAAGAGGAAAAGAGCTTAAAAAGACCAGAAAAGAGCTGAGGATGAAGAAAGAAGAAAGAAACAGCCGAGGCGTTGAAGACGGCTGAAACACCTTAAAGTGTATTTTACTTAGTCAGAAATACAAAATTTGTAAGTATTCTCAAAAAGCCTTAAAACTCGATACATTTTGTAAACTTTTTTTAGACTGATACATTTGTATGAAATCGTCATAAGCTCTGATACATTTGTATAGACATGTATAGCTCTGATACAGTGTATAAGTTATACTTTATAAAAGCTTTGTAAAGTGTGTTTGTAAAGTACAAGAATGATATGTTCAAATAAAATTGGCACCCCATTTTCTATGTAATTCAACTTGTAATAGATATGGCTTAATGAGCGGAGTTGAGCGCAACTAAGTTGAAGATTACAAGAGTCGATTGAAGATTGAAGAGGTGACCCACCGTGTGTCACCGTGGTGAAATCAAGTGAAGGATCACCAAGTGACGTAAAAGTTGTCTCAATCACCGATTGACAAATAAGTCATTCCAAAATGATTGAAATCGAATGTCAAAGGGGTATGCAATGCATAAGACTTGAAGAAAGCCGAAGAGATCCGTTGTCAAGACAAGTCAAGGTTTTTGAAATAGGCTTGTGTCAGTCACAAAGAATAAAGTTGTTTTTTGAAAAGAGTGCAAAAGCAAGGAACCAATAGGATGTACCGAAAACCCGCAGAATTAAGGAAAGATCGCAGAGCATTGAATTCATGGTACGATCCTCATTAATCTTTGCAAGACAAGACAGCCAACAACCTACGAATGAGACTTGAAATGTGTGTCTATCTTTTCAACGGACATAATTTCAAATCTACACTATAAAAGGCCGAGGAATCAAGTGAGAGAAGGTTACCGAAGTTTATTACAAGCAATCAAGCAATAACCTCGTAAATGCTCTCAAGCTTTCAAATATATCTAAGCCTAAAATTGAAGGAACTCAATCCAACACATTCAGTGAAGGAAAGATTACTTCACCAGTTGAAGAAAAAATTATGTTTAAAGAATAAAAGTAGTATACTCTCCAAGGTTGAAGGAGAAGTAGTAAGGTTAAAGTTCGAACCATATGCTTTAGACTCGTTGGAAGGTTGTGTGATTGTTCGCCAAAAATATTTGGTTCATACAACTGCAAGTGTATAGTGTAGTTTATAGAATGATTGCAAGCAAGGTCGTATTCCTAAGGATTGAATCTCAAACACTTAGGCTATAATAACATCGTATTCGAATTTTATTAAAGCGACTGAAAATCAAATATTTTAACTAACTAAAAATCGAAATTAAAAGAAATAAACTAAAAATAAATTTGTGAACCCCACAAGTCTTTTCAACATCTCTAGGAGCAACCTTAGGCACATAATCTCAACATGCTTGTTCAATATTAAATGCGAATAGAGTTTTAAAACCAATTCATGCAATTCTATGGGTTCAATTCCTAAAATTGTTTATTGTGCACATACACAAGATTAATAATAATTGAGGTCTCCGATCCATCACAATTATTACTAACTCCCAAAAGATCTTTGAACTGAATTACTCCCCACAAATAGAAGTAGTCTCCCGATACATTACTATATTTATGTCTGAATTCAATTTTTGTCTTAGTAGAACTCACCTCCCTGGATTATGGACTAGAAGTATGACATGCAAATTATTGGCCAAATAACAAACAATTAAGAATAAGCACTCGAAGTCATAAAATAGAAAGCATGAATTAATTAAGAAAATAAATAATCATATTTAATACAAAGCAACAGTTTTGATTATGCCCCTAAGATCCGAAAAATATGCCAAACATTGATTACAAACTCATAGACAAATTCGAATCAACATTAAGACATCGTTTAGCCGCATAAGAGTTCTTAGACATAGAAAGAAAACCCCTCTAGTCGATGGATTCTCCTCCAAGCCCTCGAAGCTCTTGTGTTCCCTGATGCGAAAGCCTTGTGGTGTCCTTCGCGACCTAGCCTTTTGCTCTCGGAAGCTCTTTCTATTCTTTGTTCATGTGTTATTTGATGTGTTTTTGCTGTATGGAATGATTATTTTTCATGCAAAACTTGGTCCCCTTTTATAGATGCTTGGAGAGATCACTTGTAGAGTTTGAATGGGATAAAAACTCCAAAAATGCGTGCGCGAGTCCCACACATTCAAAGTCAGTGTGGAACCACACTTTGTGTGGATTTCAGCCTTTCCCACACGCCCGTGTGGTCTCACATGGTCGGTCCCGCGGCCCCGGTTCCGTCCCCCTGTTTTCTTCATTTTTTCACACGGTTGTGTCATTCCACACCGGTATTTTCACACGGCCGTGTGACGTGTTTTGGACCGTAGCTCCTGGGGTCTTCATGAAAGTTGTATCTCTTTCTCTTATCTTTCAATAGTCACTTGAATCACCTCAATATCAATTTTGTAGAGAAGTTATGGCCAAAATACTAAACCTGTCAGTGTCAGAAACTGATAGCGCATTTGGACGTTTTTGAAGGAAATTCCATTTTGTTCGATCGTCCATGCTTCTCTCCTTCACATATTTGCTTGTATATTAGCTCTTGACCTATACTTTGGAACGTGATATCTCTTTTTATCCAATTTATCTCCATTTCCTGTAAGAAGATACAAGAATACGCAATATCACGTCCAACAAAGGAAACCAACCAAAACACACTGAATATACGTTCAAATGCATCAAATATATATCATTTTAAGCCATCAAATGCACGTATATTTTACCCTCATCAAATACTCCCAAAGTTAAAGCATTGCTCGTACTCGAGCAAATTAAGAAAAATAATATAAGGGGTAAAAACAAAAGAACACTCAAGAACAATATAAACATTAAATAACACTCGACTCCATACTCAAGGAAACCATGTAACTCATCATTAAGAAGTCGTTATTCATAAAATTGGCATCATTAATACTCTTTCGGGTACTTGACATCACGACTCACAAGTAAATAGTGTATCACTCTACTCTCAGAAGTGTATGGTAAGTGTTTACGCTCAAATTCAATTCAAGAATGTAGAAGTACCATAGGATTGCAAATCGTCTTAACATCTCTCCACTTTTGTGTGTATAATTTAAGAATCAAAAAGGACTTTTATTAGATTGTAATGTTGGCTCTTTGGTAAGGGTAGGGAAAATTTGGATTAAGTGACTTGACTTGAGCAAATAGAATTTAAGCGCACGGACTTGCAAATCACCAACCCAATTTCAACATAATATCAGATTTCTTTTTCAACTCAATTTCACCCTTATTTCTCCTTTTTCATTCTTAGGCCTTTTTTTTCTTCTTTTATTTTTCTTTAGCCTTAAGCTCTCTTTTTTTTTCACAATTTTCAGAATTTTTTTTTTCTTTGCTCGATTTTTTCTATTTTCTTTCTTTTTCGAGCTTCATGTATTTTTTTATTTACCCGATCATCGCTCATCCCTCTTTCTTTTGCCAACTTCTCCTTTTCATAAATTTTCACCGCATCTCCCCCAAACTCATTCATTTTCTATAAGCTCAAGAATTTATAGGGATAAAAACATGTAAATTTTAAAGTTCAGTGTGGCACAAAATAAAGGTTTAGGCTCAAAATTGGCCAACTCCTCATGAGTTCATAGGTAGGCTTTTTAGGCTAAGTAGGTTAAACAAAGATGGCCTTAAATCATTTTCAAAAATTGCACGCACACATGGCTTTGATGAAGATACCAGAGCAAGTTCTAGAGTTCTATCAATCATGAATGACACACTCAAGAAAAAAATAAGTCTGCGTAATGTAAAGCAGTTTAAGGCACAAAAGCTCACAGTCTTATTTTTCGCAACATGCTCAAATACCCAAATTTTCTTAATACATGTCAAGCAAATAAATAACTTTTCTCCCAAGAATTTATTACATTATTCTCCCAAGTATGTTATATCATGCCATAAAATATTCATAGTAAAATCATAGGAGTTGGCCATACGAATCAAATAAAAACCACACACAAAAGCAATTAAACGTGCTAAAGCGGTAAACATGCTAAAACAAATAACTAAAAATAAAAAAAAATCGATTTTTTTTTCAAAAATTAAAATGCAAGTGCTTCTACATGCAATCCTAAATGCAATGCAACATGCAAAAGTACTTAATTACGCATTCTTTGCAACCCCCCCAAACTTAAAATATGCTTCGTCCCGAACATATGAGAAAATTATCAAAAGGAAAGAGAAATGTGTAATAAGTACTTACAAAGATCACTGAGGTGGTGGAGGCGGATAGTAGTGGCCTTGTGAGATGTGCCACTGATCCATATGAGACATCATCTCGCATATCTTCATTGTTGGGTGATGGCATCAAAACGTTGTAGATATTCCCCGGTGATACTCATCGCTGGTGGTCATTAACCGATATGTGTCATCTATCAATTTCCCCACATTAGTTTCTACCCTTTCTAGCCTCTCACTCATAGTCAATGGCCTTACCCCCTTGGCAAGAGGTTCCCGACATATCCCTTTGTTTGCTCCTCCCGCTTCTTCTTCTTGAAGAGCCCCTTCTACCCCCACATCTCTAAGTAGCCGCTTACCCCTATTTATGGTTGAAGTTGCATCGTGGTTCGGAGCCTAATTGTTGTTCTCTGTCTCGCTGAATGAGCAAGTAATCACGCCCATCGAATTTTATCATTTTCATCGATTTGTTAGAACATTTAAATCAATTAACTTAGGTCCAAATTACTCCACATACCCATCCAAATTAATATTAAAATGTTCAGCAATAGGGGTAATCATCCCCCCTATACAAATTTCACCCCTCTCACTCTTTCTAATTCTATCAAATTGTCGGGCTATTATAGCCGCATCGTTTGGCACCACTTCAGTCCCCGATGCCATACACCAAATTATAACCAATTCATCAACCCTCAAAGCCCTTTTACTATCCTCCCTTGCATAGATGGTTTCAGCCAAGACTCGCTGAACATATCAAAATATCGGGTTTCGAATACTAGACGCCTTAGAAGTGCCTATCGTATAAATCCGCTTCCCCGTTATCTTTTTCCAAAACCTATCCTTATCAAATTCCTCATGCTTGTCCACCTCATACGCCGGTGTTCTATAAATTTTATTTACATCCTCAATTGATAGTTCCCTTTGCTCATTCCCCAACCGAAATCTAATCCCCATCAGATTTCTTTTTCGCACAATCAATTTAAAGCTACTTAAGAATTCAAGAGTAATAACAAAGTAAGTAGCCCAATGCCCATTAAGAAAATCATGCCAATCAATTCTCCCACATAAAGCCCTAAAATCTTCCAATAAACCTAAATTCGTAAGAGTAAGTTCATTGTGATACCTCGTATTAATCTATGGACGAAAGTAGAGTATAATCCATCTATCTTGGTGGGTTTCGTTTGGCAAATTGACGTTGGAGGCTTTGGGCTCCTCAGGGTCGAAAATTTGTTGAGGCTCAGGTTGGGGCTCCGGGGTCGGCTCCCTCCTTCTTCTCGTATTCCGCCTAGTTCCTCTTACAATCTTAGAAGCCATGAATTCAAGAGTGGAAGAGTAAAAATCTGAAATTTGAGATTTCTTGAAGACCCCAAACTTGTGTAGAACTTGGAGAAGTTGAGAATTTGAAGGTATTTGGTGATGGGTTTCTTGAGAAAGTGAAGGATTTGTGTTTTTGGTTTGAGGTAGGAGGTGTATTTATAGAGATTTGGAGAGTAGTTTTTGTATTTGGGGAGAGAATTTTCGTGGGTTAGGATTTGTGTAGAAGAAAGTGTGAGAAAAAGTGGGATTTTTGGGTCAAAATAGGGAATTCTGAATCGCTTCTGGTTTGCTTCAGGGGCCACACGATCGTGGGGGATCACACGGCCGACCGTGGGCCCGCATGTGCTGTTTGTTGTGTCTACTTTGCAAACCCTTTACCACACGGTCGTGTGATGTTCACACGGTCCGGCCGTGTGGTGCTGGGCAATTTGCCCTATCGCACGGCCATGTCGTGTGATATCACATGCCCGTGTTGAGTTGGTTCTGTACTTTTTTTTACCGGGAGTTTGCCGTGACGCCTCCTACACAACAACTCAAGAAAACTAAACAAAACTAAAAATTAAGTTAATAAATAAAAATTAAAATTGAAGGCGATAAAAATGTACAGGAAATATGAAATAAATTGGGTTGCCTCCCATACACAGTAATGCTAAGTTTAACGCCTTCACCGGACTTGAATTTCTAATCACTATGGTTAAACTATGTCATTTGAAACATGTGGACCCTCAATGCCATCCATCAGACGAATGGCGTTGTATTGCTCTCGTGGATTTAGCTCAGTATCGCTTGGGAATTTGCCTTTCTGGTGTTGGCCTCCCACAGCAGTTGCGATCTGGGCTACTTGTGTTTCTATATATTTCAGTCTTGCGTTTACGTTTGTGTTTAGCTGAGTGACCTGTTTTTCTATCCTGTCTATCTTGGCTTCATCTTTGTTCAGTCTTGCCCTTGTTTCTCCGATAAACGAGGATAACATTTCTTCAATAGATGCTTTCTTTTCATTGGACTCCGCTCTGCCTTGATTACCTATGTTATATCCCTTCGGTGGCTGCAAAATATTTTTATTGTTAGCATAAGAAAAATTTCATGGTTTTGCAACCCTAGATGATAGTAGTTGGGTATCCGATTATTTCTGTAATTATTGTTGAAGTTTCTTTGTTGGCCCACAAAGTTTGCTTCCTCTTCAACAACAAAGAGATCTCTTGGAATCACTTGTTGCATCGCCTTCCGCCATATTCAAAGACGAACACTATTCTCTGAGCATGGCGACTTT